>BMAO01013500.1:0-359028 GCA_019973975.1 Trichonephila clavata
AGGCAACCTTCTGAACTGTCATGGCGCCATCTATCCACTGCAAATGCAACCAAAAAGCCATCGCATAGTGACGCAATCTTCAAGTCGTCACATAGCGACGCAACCAGCAAAAAGCAATCACAATTAGTGACATAGCAGCTAACACGCTCTGTATAACAATTACACCGTTCGTTAGTCTAACCACCTACTCACTGGTAGGGGAGTGTGTAGAGATACCATCTATATAAGCCAGTAACAACCTCCGCACCATGATGATAATTTTGGTGTAGTGGTTAAGTTACTCGCTTTCGGACCCAAAGGTCCCGGGTTCTGTCCTACCGGAAAGAACGCGCCACTTCAATCTTATTTCAGATAAGCAAGCGTTGTTTCTTATTATTTTGTTGTCTTGTCTGCATATCGCGTATTTAGTTCTAACACTCTAATTAATAAAAGCGAATTATTATTAATATCTAACGTGTTTACTCGAATCTAAGCCACCACCGATTCTAAGCCGCACCCCGAATTCTCAACGTTTTTGTGAAAAAATGTTGTCATCGATTCTAAGCCCCGCCCCCTATTTTCTACACGTTTTTGAGGGGGAAAATCGTGTAAAAGGTTCATCGATATCCAATACAAAAGAATTTTTTAAAAAATTTTTTAATGAGGAATAAAAAGTTAATAATTAATTTATTTTACTAGTATTAAAAACTTTCAAATACATTACATAAACCTATTATTACTCCAACCGTCAGTATCATATTTCGAAAATGATTCGTCACTCCAATTGTCACAGCTGATTTCGGGATTGGTGTAGGCTTCGCCATTTTTCCACACACCGTGTGGAATTCAATGCCATCCAAAGCATTTGTTATGCAACATTTTTTGGAAAAAGAATGCAAAAAAGAAGAATGTAAAATAATTATTAAAGACTGTTGAACTTTTAAAAGCAAAAATTATATCATTTTGCTTACGTCATCGACGCATATTTGTTCCATCCGTGTCAATTTTTCAGTGGCTGCTGTTGAGTTTCCGCTTTTTTCTGCATATAAAATTGCCTCCCTTTTCATGCTTGTGTCGTATTGTACTCGTTTTGATGCTATTGGCGATATTTATGATGTTTAGGCAACTAATAGAAAGAGCGAAGACAAAAAAAATTTCGTTACTACAAGCAGACAACGATGTTTAGGATAGACTGAATATTGGAGATAAACGGCGGAATGGGATATGTCAAGGACACAAATGACCAAAATGGACGGTTAAATTTTTCTCTTTAAAAGGGGCAAAAATTCAATTTCTCCCATCCAACAAATGTTTTTTTCCCTTCGATTCTAAGCCGCATCCGATTTTCAGTAGCATTAACATTGAAAAAATAGCGCTGTTTAGATTCGAGTAAATACGGTATTTCATATTTCATGTAAGATTTAATGGCTCCTCAATTCATACTGCTTTCGAATCCTTCCGGAGGCCTGAATGATCAGCGAGATCTCTGCCTCAACCTACTTGAGGAGGAGATACAACAACAAACTTCGGAACCCTTAGAACTTGTCTCTTGAACATACCCATTTAAAAAGTAGTTCAAGTTGAAAAATCAAAGGAAATTCATAGGAACAATTAAACACATCTTTAAATGTTTTCTCTCTCTCTCTTCCGGTTATATTTTATTGAATTCCAAAATAATTGGATTGTGTCATTTAATATCAATGAAAAATTAAAATTCGTTGAAGGATTCGTACAGACAAGAGGTATAATAGTACGTTTAAATTCTGAATTAATAGGAAAGGAATTAGATATTAATTTTATATTTATTTAAGAATAGCTAATAGATGTAAACTCATAAAATATTATTATTGAAAATATAATCTGATCATTTTGATAAAATAAATATTAAACGAAGTGTTTCTAAGTAAATAATTCACTTGACTTTTCCGCTTTAATCCGCTTTAAATAGATTACCTGAATAAATACTATCTTTGATTAGCTTATCTTTATAATCTTTTAAATAAACTAAGATATCAGATCATGATACTTACATATATTATTGTATGATCAGCGGCAAATTTTTAAAACTCTCAGACATGCAGAAATAGCATCTGATTTGAATGATTCTCGTGAGTAACTTTTTATAGGATTATAGAAGAAGCGTCGGCCATATTTGGTACGCTGGTCAATTGTGATTGACACTCTAAACTTATCCACAAATTTGACAATTTTTGAATGGATAGATGTTGATAATTTCCAAATGGAGTTTATTGGACTTAACATTTTCAGATTTATGGAAAGTAGAGTTTTCAGCCTCGGGATCACAACGTTTCTTCAAATCCCGAAGCCCCGGGGTTTAATTTTTGCCTTATTTAAAAAAAAAATTTCTACCAAAATTCTGATTTAATTCTTTAAAAAAAAATTTTTAATGAAATATGTACGTATTAATTCTTACACAGAAATCATTAATTAAAGCAGAGCTATATAAATTTATCAAAGTAGGATATGCGTGTGCCAATGCAGCCTATTAGATTTGAGACACTGTCATCAAAAATTCAAAAAGAAAAGTCTGTTTTAAAAATAGAAGGAGACTTGGTGACTACCTGGAAAGAACACAATCCTATTTAATGACAATAAAGCCATTTAGTGTATAGTCTGAATGAGTATTTTGTTCGGCAGGACAATTTGTAACAACAGCCGTTTGAACGATGAAACGCTGGACGAGCTGCTGTAACTTTTAAAAGCTTATTTACAAAAACACAAGAAATGAAGGAATTTTTTAAAATTTTATTATGTACTATTCATTTATGATGAAATAAATTTTGTTTTTTGATTTGTTTCAATAAATACACTGCTGGCCACCGAAAATGCAACACCAAGAAAGATAAGAGATAGCACAACAAAATTTATTTTGTAGATAACATGTTGACCAAGTATCAAATGATTAAATTTATAGACTTCTGTGAAGTGTGGTTCCTGCCAGAATCAGTAGCCAGAGTAGCCGCCATTGTTGGAGATCACCGCTGCCACACGCCTCAGCATTGATTCAAAGAGATTTTGGATGTGTTCTTGGGGTACAGCAGACCAAGTAGCTTCCACACGTTGCCAAAGTTGATCTGGTGTGGCAGCTGGGGGTGTAATCCGGGTCAATCGTTGAGCAACCATGGACCACATATTTTCTATCAGCGAAGGATCCGGAAAGCGAGCCGGCCAGGGAAGCAATTCAATCTGCTGATTGACGAAAAACCTTTGGACAATGCGTGCCACGTGTGGTCGCGCACAATCTTGTTGATATAGGGCTGTGGCCAAGCCCTGAAGGTAAGAAAGGACAACTGGTTCCAACGAATCGGAGATGTAGCGCTGGCTGTTTAAAGTACCGGCAATGCGTACTAGAGGAGTGCGAGAGTGATATCCAATACCGCCCCATACCATAATACCCGGTGCAGGACCAGTGTGGCGGTGCATAACGCAGCTGTTCAGCATCCTCTCTCCACGGTGTCTCCAGCCTCGAATTCGACCATCGTGGTGTTGCAGACAGATGCGTGACTCGTCAGTAAAGACAACTTCATTCCATTCTGCCACCCACATCCTTCTTTCATCGTACCGTTGGCGGCGGAGACGTCTGTGATTCTGTGTCAAGAGTAGACCAAGCAATGGACGTCTTGCGGACAGACCACTCTGCTGTAAACGGCGTCGAATGGTACGCGCAGACACTGAATGATGCGTTACAGACTCAATGTGCTGTGCTATGGTTCGTGATGTGACTGAGTGATCCGTCACTGCCATGCGCACAATTTGCCTGTCCTCACGTGAAATGATGCACTGAGGTAGATGCGATCGAGCACGTCGGTCCGTCGTACCCTCCTGCATCCAACGGTCACATATCTGCATTACAGTTGTTTGGTTTCGTCCAACACGACTACCGATTTCCCTGAAAGATAATCCACAATCTCGGTAGGCCATTATCCTTCCTCTGTCGAACTCGGATACTTGATCAAAAGCTGATCGCTGTTTTCTACGAGACATAACTGATCGTTTTTTTTTTGAAAAAACCACAAGAGAAAAACACAATTGCCGAACTTGAAATCGTCAAAATCTCCAAGCCTGAAATAGCGCTTTCAGGTAGCGCCACAGGCATGCGTGATGTGTGTCTGCGCTGAAATTCTAATCATTTGCATATCTCACCTCCGCTAATGCATGTTGTAAATTTCATGTTATTTGCGTGCTTCCTTCAGGGTGTTGCATTTACGGTGACCAGCAGTGTATTATACTGTTCGAATTGATTTTGACGAATGGAAAAAAAGTAATTTTTTTCTAAAACCTTAGCTTTTTAACATTACATACCTTAAACAGACTGAAAAATCTGTATATTAGTACGAAATTTGTACTACTTTATCAAAAATGACCTTTTTAATCCATCTTGGCATTGACTCCACTAGAGTAGCACACATGTTCTGGATTTTACCATCTTGGAAACACACTAGTATAGCCCTTTTTATCATTTGCTCTGTTGTCGTGCGATTCGTCTTAGCGAAACGATTCTTGAGAGTATGCCATCAGTTTTGAATAGGATTTATGTCTGGGGAATTTTTAAGCCAATCGAGCATTTTCATTTAATTTTCCACGTAAGAGTATGGAAAGATTTCGAATTGTGACAAGAGTCCAAGTCATGTTAAAATGTTCCATCAAATATTTCCAAGAATGGAATAATCCTACTACAAAATACTTCTGTATATTTGACAGAATTCATCATGTATTGAAGAGGAACTAAACTTCCAGGCCATTTGTTGTGACTCCCCCCCCAAACATCTACTTAAAAGGGCATTTTAAATTCTGTTGGATATGATCTGGTAACAAAGTTTCAACTTAACCTCGTCTAACTTCACTTGATTCGTATCCCAGCACAAATAATCGTTTCATCCCTCAAAATCACCTTCTTCCAATCGTTAACAGTCTAAGATCGATATTTTTTTGGCCCATGCTAAACGTTTTTTCATCATTTCCTGAGTTAGAAATAGTCTTTTTCCTCAGTCTTGTTGCCTTAAGGCCACCTTCCAGAAGTTTTGTCCGTGCAATTGAGGTACTCACTTCAGCACCATAATCCAATAAATATGTTCAAAGGTCTATGCTTGTTTTTCATGTATTTATTTTGTTACTTCTTATTACAATTTTATCAATTCTTGGAGTAGAGTTTTCCACTTCCACATTTTTCTTTTCTCTTTGGAGATGATGACCCAGAATTTTGAAATGTTCTTAAAGCACTTAATTCTATCACGCCATAGTTACATCTCTCACAGTCATAGAAGTGTGTTCATTGAGAGCGATTTATTTTAGAACGGCTCCTCAGAGTAATATCCATCTTTGAACAAGTAAAAGTAACACGTCTTATACAGAACGCGAAATTGAAATTACCAGCTGCCCCTCTGAAAGGCTCTCAACTGAACTCCTAATGCATTAAAATGAATAAATTATATTTCAAAGTCGGTCTGTCACACTACCTAAAGGCAGATATAACGGGTTTGAGGTGGTTCAAGACATCACTATTAAATCAGAAACCAATTCAAACAATTGTCCCAACTAATTCGAACAGTATAGTAATAATACTAAACCAATTTTTTAATTATGCTTTCAGTTTTATTATGTAATTTCAACTACGCTATATATTGTGTAAGTATTCTTTATAAATAGTCTAATACTAATCCCGCTACCAATCCCGGGATTTGAATAATGTAATCCCGAAGTCCCAGGAATGAAAATATAACAAAGGATTGCAAACCATAAATGAAAGCAACGTTTGTGGAATTACGAAGAAATCTGAAAGATAACGATAAGTCGATTACTATTTTAAATTTTTGATAGAAAATAGATCGGTAATAATTTTTTACAATTTTCATTCAAAATAGACTAAAATTATATCTGTATTAACAGCTGAGACAGCAAAATTAGAGAAATTAATTTAATAATTGAGATGTGATAATCTATAAATAAATTAAAAGTAAAAAAACTTTTTTAAAAACAAGCTTTTATTTAAAAGCGCTAAAAAGAATAAAATAAACTTTTCCTTTAAAACTTTCTTTACTGTCAACTTATAACGTCCTTACACAATTTATATGATATAAAAGCTTGTCGCAATATTTAAGTACTCGTATTTACTTAGTTTGAATTTTTAAAAATTAAAATCAGTCAGGTCAAGTTATTTATTTTACTTGTTTATCTACACAGGTAAATCTCGCGACAAGCTTTTATATCATATAAATTGCGTAATGACGTTATAAGTTAATAGTAAAAAAAGTTTTAAAGGAAAAGTTTATTTTATTCTTTTTAGCGCTTTTAAATAAAAGCTTGTTTTTAAAAAAGTTTTTTTACTTTTAATTTTTTTTAAACTTTTTAGTTATCGCTGGACAGGCTTCTCAGCCTGTTCAACTCATTCAATGTTGGTTCGCCATCCCTGGTTTAGCTGAATCAGTTCTCGCAAAAAGGGTATTAGACGAAAAACACAATCTTTTTAAATCCGTAATTTTTAAGCAATATTTTCAATCTTCATGCAGATCTTGGGTAATATTGTTCTACATACTAAAAAAAGGTTTCGTGAGATTATCTTCATAAATGACGAAGTTTATTCAATGTTTAATTAAAATTTTGACCATTTTTTTGAAAAATCTTAAAGAATATATTATTTATTTGAAATATTTTGAAGGTAAGGGATATATTTCTCTAACATTTTCGAAGAAAAATCAAGATATTTATTAAAAAACTTCAAAAGGCATTTAAAGATTTATATTAATCAATAAAATGTTTAAAATTCAAAACGCATGTTGTAATAAAAAAAGCAAGTTTTATCAAATAATGATAATTTTTTGTTGGACATTGAATATCTTCTACGTAAGAATTTATTTTTTTAATTGCTCAGGTCATCTTTAGAAACTTGATTTTGAAAAAATAATTAACCATCGCATTATTTTTATACAGTCAGACCTCCATGTATAACGAACCTCTATTTCGGGAATTTCTCTATTTTAAGAACTTTTTCCTGGAACCAAGCACATATTACTCTTTTCTTCGTAAAATAACTCCAAATTTAACGAAATTTTTCTTCGAAGATTCGATTTTTTTCTCTCCTTATTTTTAAAACATTTCAAGTCATTTTGCAAATTATTCTTTTTTGGCACATTTTATGGATATCAATAACCTTGAACTAGTTTTGCAATGTGCCTAACTCATCTAAAGAAACAAAATTGCCGTAATTTTTCAAACAAAAAAAAAAAACTCAAATAAAAATAACAGATTCTATCTGTAATTAAATTTAAGGACGCATGTCGTAGTGTGTGTTTAGATTACTGGTGATAAAATGAGGTATATTTAAATTACTTGCAGGCTTAAAATTAGAAAAAAAAATTCATTCATTTTAATATACAATTATTTTTTAATTGAAAATGCATTGCATTTCTGGAGAATATTTTTCTCTTATTGTTTTCCTAGTGGATTCCTTTTTGATGGGTAAGATATATAAAAAATTATCTTTCCGATTCTGTAATTATTTTTTGTCTGAGTTTCATAGATTAAAGTTAGATAAATTTTTTAAAGAATTTCCACAATACTCCATCTCAGTTTAACTTGGCAGCGTTGAGAAAGGTATTTAATATACCAATCTACTTGAAAAACAACATTTACTTTTTTTGTTTTGGATTTAAATCCAAGTAAATAGATAGAAATTTGTAAAAAAAATTGCATACATTGTAGAAATTAGATTATTTTTACGTTGTAGAAATGTAATTATTTTTTAGACAAAGTTAATTAATACAGTCACTAGCGCAACGTTATGAAATTCCAGTTTGGCTGAAAACCGATTTTCGACGCCAACTTTTGTCATTGTTGTAATAATAACATAATTACAACAATGCAGATATATCGAAGTTGGCGCCCAAAACTAGTTTAATGTTTTTAATTAATATATTTTTAATTAATTGCAATATCGGAATATAAATGGTCAAAACATGCGTTGTCATCCAAACTAAACGCGTATACAAAATTTCAGCTCAATGTGGTGAAGATATCAGCTTCAAAATTGAGTTGCAAGATTCCACCCGAACAAATTACATACATACATACATACATAAAAAAAAAAAAAAAAAAAAAAAATACATACATACATACATACATACAGTGTAAGTTAAATAAAAGCTTGTAAAAATAAACAATTTCAAAATCATTTTCATTATCGGTTCCTTTTTTTTCTCTTATGCCGTTTTTAATTATGCAAAAAATATTAGATTTTACATGTTTCTAAACCTTTTTCTTTGGAATATCCACATCTAGGGTTTTCGGAAAAGGGATATGCCGAAGAGTAAACTATTTTTTTCAGCGATTAAGGGATAGCTTAGGGATCGGCAACCTATTGCACGTGGAACAATTTTCAGTGGCACTCTGCACTACTGTACAAATTTGTCAATTTTTGAGTGAATGGAAGTTGATAAATTTGTAATGGACCTTATTTGACAAACATCTTCAGAATTATGGATATTTACGGAATTACACGAAAAAATCTGAAAGGTAACTCTAAAAATAAATTTGCAGCTGTTTTGTAAATTATATTGAATATCATTGCTGGAGAGATTGAAGTGATTAATTGTATGTACTCTCCTTTCCGCTTGTGACGGATCTATCCGAGACTATATTAATACCTTGGGGACTCTTCTGGGGAAAATATTTTAATTCAACCAACTTTCACTGACCAAGAAAACGTGATTATGTAAAAGAAGCATATTATATAAATTCTATTTTCGCGAGTTTGAGAGGGGACAAGTAGGAGTTGGTTGAAGGTTGAAGGATAGTGGAATTATTAAGAGGTCTTGGAATTGTCCAGGAAAACGGATTACGGAGAGTGGATCCGACGACATTGAAAAAATTCCGATAAGGATTTTCTGCAAGACTCAGTGTAGGATCCGTTGCATAAAAAGTACAGGTATCGTGAGCTTGTTTAATTAGAAATTAGCTTATTAGTATGCGACGTAGTTTATATTGAGCGTATTTAAGCCATCGTAGATTCAGTTGAGGGTTCGTTGTATTATTCCCGTGTTAGTGAATTTCACCTCCGCGCTCTACTATTTTATCACCTATCTTAATTAGATTGTTATTGTGTCTGATTGATGTTTTGGTAACAAAAAATTAATTAGATTGAAATCATGTCTGTTGATCATTCAGTTTCTCCCACTCACCTAGCCGGGTTTACAGGTAGACAAGGGGTTTCAGAGGCAAGAAGGAACCGACAGGTATTCATCGCTTTTGGCTCTATATATCTATGTGAACTAATCTCATACGAAAAATATTTTGAGTCCGCATAGATGTTTAACAAATGAATGTTCAGAGTCGCGTCGAATTGAAAGTCACATTAAACTCATGGTATTGCGATATGAAGTAGAGAGGTTCAAAGACAAAAATCGCATTAGAATATTTTTTTATTTTATTTAATTGTATTGAATGGGAATAATTATATTTTATGCTGTTTATTTCTTATTTTGATAAATACACTGCTGGCAACACCCAATGCAACACCCTGAAGGAAACATGCAAACCATGGGAAATTTATATCATGCATTGGCGTAAATAAAATATACAAATCGTTAGCATCATACACAGAAAAAAAGAAAATAGAAAGATAATCTAAAAAGGCCGATATTATCTCTGTCCCCATTGCAATATTAGACTGAGTGTAGTGAATACCGGTTGCTGTGTGTGGTGTTATAATAATAATAATAATAATAATCATATTCTGGAGTCCTAGAATTGTCTTTTCTTGGATTTATTGGTAACAATAACTTTCAACAATAAACTTAACAATCTTTAACAAATTAAACCATTACATTAATTAGACTGAAACTAAAAAGAATTCTAATATTCAAGATAAAAATCCTAGTAAGCAACGGCAATCTAGTACGCCGAAGCCAAGAATTACGAGTCCGATTTAAAATGTAGGAGTAAACAACAGCATGTCTAGTTATGCTGAAGCCAAGTTCAAGATTTTACTGAGACAGAATTTGTTACACATGGTTTCTATCGAGATAGACCACGTGGGGTCAGATCGAGGTGTCAACTAAGCTCCACCCACTCAGACCACCCGGTCTATCATTCACAACACTGAGTATTACACCATGCTTCAAATTGTGTATGCGCATATATATGCACACTCGCACGAAATCTTTAACTATTTGAAAAAGAGGAACGAACATGAAATTTTTTTGTAAGTATGAAAGATAAATTCTTTTAAGATATATGAAACATTCTTCATAGCATGCAGGTCATTCTTATGAAAAGCAAACATTTAGGGCTTTTTGTGTTCCACAAGTATAAAACAAGAAATAGTGTGATAACTTTAAAATTGAAAACTAAAATAAAATTCTTTCATTTTCGTATTCAGTTAAGTATTATTCTTAGTTGTATGCAATAAAAAATGTGCCTTTTTTTGGAACGTTTTGTACAAAAAAATTGACCTCTTAAGTAGTTAACGAAATGAAAACTAGATGGCGAAATGTTCCTGTTTTGCAACATTCTTCCTGTTAAAAATGGCTTCCCCAGACCTTTCGTCTCTAAAAATCTCAGACAAAGGGTGTTCGAAAATTTGCCTTTCCTATCCCATCCTGGACTTTCAGCTACTACTAATTTAATTTCTCTCTTTAATTTTGCCCCATTGCAATTTTTTTTGACTATTTTTTTATCTGTTTTTAGAATAAACTGTTTCCAGTTTCATTTTCAACCATCTGACTTATTTATAAAATATTCTCCATGATAAATAACTAAAAACTTCCGTTTATAAAATTCCTTATGATTCTCGAATGACACACATGAGTGAGTGATTAAAAGTGAGATGAAGAAATAACACAAAATGTTTGTCCTCATTACATTATTTTTTTTTACAAAAATTAATTTTGACAAATTTACAAATGTTTATTAATAATATACAAAAAAAGTCATCTTATACAAAAAAAAATATATAATGTGCGTTAAATTTTCCGCGGTTCAAACCGCAAACGCAAAGGTTTGACATTTTTTGTCGTCAAGTTTGGAGTCGTTATCACTTTGTCCTTTGGATCCAAAGAAGTTACACGAAACTTTTTCAAAATGTTAGCCAGCACAATCTTCTCTTCAATCATTGCGAATTTCTGACCTGAAATGGAATATTGATGTTGTGACCTTTGAGACAAATAAAGGTGGCGTGATATTGGCTAACTAAAATGTTAAGTTTAATTACGCCACTGCTATTATTTACAGATTTACATTGAAGTTATTAACTTATAAATAGATTATATTAGAGTCCAGTTCTGCTGTTTTGTGAGAGGGGAGTTTTTGGCGTCTGTTCTCATCGAAGCCTTCAGAGCATCTCTCCATCTCTCTCGGCCCTCTCTAGGTTCGGGGTCACAGCGTTTGGTGTCTTTAGCTTCCAATTACATCCTGTCGTGGACGGAGAGGGGCTCCTCGTGGTGTCAAAGGTTTCTGGGGTTATCCAAGACAAACCGCGCAATATACTTAAGAGTGCAAATGTCCTTAAATATTTCATGTCAAAATTTATTAATTCTGAAGACCAGAATTTTTTCATAACAGACATCAACGCATTAAAATCTAGTTGGGAAAGGTTTATTGAAGCAAATGGAGAATATATTGATTAAACAAATAGTTTTTTGAAAAAGATATGGAGTTATGTACATTCATTTTAAAAATTCGACATTTCTTATGCAGCAATCTAATACCAACAAAGCTATTCCAAATCAAACCGATACTGATGTATCCGCTATAAATCATTCACTTCATATTAAAAGTAACATTAATGATAATTCTCATTTAATGCGTTGGTTGATACCGGCAGTTAAAAAACTTCTGTTCTGAAAAATACATACAACAAAATTGGCTTACATCTTTTAATTATTTCAATGGAACTCGTAATGTTTTGTAATGGTCACATTATACCAATCGGTATCTGTCTGTTTATCTTATCAGTAGAGAGCTGTATTATGAACCTGAAATTTATCTCTAACTTTTGTGTTGCTAATAACGAAACTGACCTTGTGATAATTAAATACCTGGACTAGTCTTAAAAATAAGCTTCATTGAAAAATATATGCAAATATTTTAATCCCTTCAGCACACTCCCCTTTCCTATCAATACATAGCTTCAAACGAGTTTTCCATACTTCAAAACAGATCTGCAGCTCATTAGATGTTACCATCTTTAGTAAGTCTGCCGTTCTTGTCTTCACTGCTTCTAAAGAAATGTGTTGCCATCAATGCATTTTTCACTTCAAGAAACAGGTAGAAGTCGTATGGGGCAAGATCTGGTAAGCACAATGCGTGCTCGAGCACAATAATGCGTTTGTCCTCAAAGAACTGTTTTATAGGGGCATCCATGTGCACCGGGACGTTCTTAGTTCAAAATCTACGTGTTGTAGCTCTAAAGTTCTGGCTTCCTCACTGATTTCTCTAAACTTTCTCGGGATCTTAATGTAGTACTGCTGTTTTACCACTTGGCTGCAAATCACCCATTCAGTCATGATGATGCCATTAATATCAAACAAAAACGATGAGCATATCCCGTTCTTGATGTCACAGATCGAAAAACACACACACACGCATTCATCATCTTCAACAACTTCCCGATCTTCCGAAAATCTTTAGTGCCATTCATAAATTTGATTATGTGACGTGCAAGTATTTCCAAACACCTCTTTTAACAATTTAAAACATTCATTTGGAGTTTCGTAAAAAAATTTTCACGAGAAATTTCAAATTTAAGCTCAGCTCGATTCTTGAGTTTGTCATGATCGTAGCACTTCGACACAAAAACGTCTTACTCAAACAAGGATGAAAAACAAACTGAACTGGATGAGGGGGAATAAAATGCCACTAGAACCAAAAGGATCAAGATCAAATATATTCCATTCCTACTCCTTCGCACCAAGCCTAACGCTTAAAGCATGCGTTCAGTCCAGGAATTTAATTGCCACACTTTATATGTCATCAAATGCTATTACCGTATTTATTTTTAACAGAATCCGAAATATATAAAATTAACACAGATGGTGTTACGTTAACAAAGCTTTTGAATTGTAAAACAACCAATGCTGTAAAATTTTCAAATTGTAACATCTCGATAAATTATAAACTGGAACGCGAAATAAGATCAATATTTATTACAACTCAGCAAAACAAGTATCGAGTAACTAAGTCTGTAAAACCACTGATTTCCAGATGCATATTCATTTGAAACTGTTGCACCCATAGCATATAGACCATAACTATTATCTTCTGCTGAAAGAAAAATCGTAGATATATGACCAAGTAAAGAAATAGTTGGCGGTATTGCGAGCCATGCTTTTTCCAATTTTGCTATCCAAGTAGTTGTGGTTAAGAAAAAAGAAGTTCCTCCGAAAGTGTTTGTATTGATTTTAAATAATTTTCTAAAAAGGTAGCTACAAAACTATTTCTCATTTCTACTAGATAATCTGTAGAGTAGTAATGTCTTTAATATTTTTCATTGACTTACAAAACTTAGTAGAGGTTGGAATTGTATTCAAGATTTGAAATTTTAATTACTGTAGTCTCTGAAAACATATCGGTCTAACAAGAAATGTAAGCCGAAAAAAAACTGCTGAACCTATTAGATGATACAAATGGACCTTTACAATGAATTCACCTCTGTTTATAAACATATTCATGAAGAACACATGGAAAAAATAACATTATGATGGAACCGCCATAATTCAACAGAACATCCGAAATGGAAATCAACATTTTGTACCATTCAAAAAAGTTCAAAGTCAGTAATATATTTTTTTATAGATGTTATAACTTTTTGCTTATTATCAAAATATTCTCAACGGATGGTTAAAAATTTTTTCTAACTATGATACTTAAAAGTAGAACAAAAAATAAATAAACAAACAATTGTTGTTGGAATATGTGTCCCCAATATTCTTTAAAATTACCTATACAGTTTCTTGGTCCAGCCGAGAAAGGAACATACGCATATGGATGTCTTCCTACTCTATTTTCAGGCAAAAACCTCTCTGGAATGAATTTCTCCGGTTCTGGGAATGATTCTGGGTCTAGATGTAATTCACATATTAGAATCAGACACAAGCTACCAGCAGGCACCGTGTGGCCCACTGAAATAGAACAGTAAAAATAATTTAAGATAAAAAAATGCAAAAATGCTTCATTTTTGATGGAATTTGATAATGCATTGACTTTTATTTGAGTAATCGGAAAGAGAAACTTAAATAGTTTTTCTTTCTATTTTTACAATCTATATTTAGTATCTTTACACCAGTTTCAATATTGCCTAAAATGATAATACCTTTGCTAGGACTCCCCCGTAGAAGGAGAAAATATAGTCGCAATTATGCATGAATTAAAAGACATATCCGTTCACTTTAAGAAAAGGAAGCCTCATGAATATAAATATATATATAATCGCAACTATACGCGCATATGGGTATATATATATATAAAGGAGAAAATCGACTCACTGACTGACTGACTGTCTGACTAATCACGATATCTCCAGAACTATTCAACCTACAGACTTGAAATTTGGCAGGCATATTCCTTTTATAGAGTAGAGATCAGCTAAGAACGGATTTTACGAAATTCGAAACGCAAGGGGCGTTGCGGGGGTTAAGGGGCGTTATAAATAATTGTTTCCATTTGTAAACTACTTGACGTACAATTTTGAAACTGGGTAAGCAGATTCCTTTCATAGAGTAAAGATTCGCTACAAAATGAGTTTGATGAAAATCGAGCCCCAAGTGGCGTTACGGGGCTTAGGGGGCGTTATAGAAAATTATTTCCATTTTTAAGCTATTAGACGTACAGTCTTCATATCTGATCAATAGATTCCTTTCTTAGAGTAGAGATCAGCTAGAAGATGTGTTTGGGGAAAATAGCCCTCCAAGGGGCGTTGCGGGGAAATAAGGGGCGTAATAGATAAATATTTTAGTTTTGAAACTAATTGACCTACCTGCTTGAAAATCGGTAGGCATGTTTCTTTCATGAAGTAAATATCCACTACAAATTTTTTTTGAGGGGAATAGACCTCAAGGTGTGTTGCGGGGGTTTAAAGGGGGACATAAATAATTTTTCCGATTTTTTAACTATTAGACGCACAGTCTTGAAATTTGGTAAGCAGATTCCACTCATAGGATAGAGATACGTTACAAAATGCGTTTCGTAAAAATGCACTCCCAAGTGGCGTTGCGGGGCTTAAGGGTCGTTATAGATAATTATTTCCATTTTTAAACTACTGGACGTACAATCTTGAAATATGATAATCAGAATCTTTTCATGGATTATAGATCCCCTATGTAATGCGTTTTGTGAAAGTTGACCCCAGGGTGGTGTTGCAGGGGCTCAAGGGGCGTTATAGATAATTTTTTCCATTTTTAATATATTAGACGCACAGTCTTCAAATTTGATAAGCAAATTCCTTTCATAGAGTACAGTTCCCCTGAAAAATGGGTTTTGTGAAAACAGACCCCCAAGTGGCGTTACGGGAGCTCAAGGGGCGTTATAGATAATTATTCCCAGTTTTGAACTATGAGACGTACAGTCTTGAAATTTGGGAAGCAGATTCCTTTCGTAGAGTAGACAATCGCTACAAAATGGGTTTCGCGAATATCAACCACCAAGTTTCATTTCAGGAGATAAAGGGGCGTTATCGATAAATATTTCCGTTTTAAAACTATTAGGTCTACCTCCTTGAAAATTGGTAGGCATGTTCCTTTCATGGAATAAAGTTCTTCTAACAAAGAGTAAAACGAAAATCGACCCCAAGGAGGGTTGCGAAGGGTCAAGAGGAGTTATAGAAAAAAATTCCTGTTTTTGAATTGTTAGACCCACATACTTGAAATTTGTTAAACATGTTTCTTTGGTTGAATAGGGATGAACTAAAAATGCATTTTACGGAAATCAACTCCTGGGGGGAGCAGGGGGTTACTGGGGCGCACTGACAAAAAAACTCCTTCCTTCGAACTACAAGGACTATAATAATGAAATTTGGTTCACATTTTTCTTTTGTTGAATTGAAATCCGCCAAGAACGGTTATTTTGGAAAACGACTCTCAACGGGATTAAAGGGGTATTGATAGTAGAAATTTCGTTTTTTCCCGTTAGATTTGGCTTGCATTTTTATTTTACAGAGTAGAGATCCATCGAAAATTGGTTTTGCGGGAGCCCACTTCATTGTAGTGTTACGAAAATGCAAACATTCTATACTTCAATTTTAGAGATTTTTAGAAAATACAAATTAGATGAGTTGTGCCCTTTTTTATTAAGAGGAGACAGTTACCGGTATAACTATGTTTTTCAGCACAATCGAATTCTTAATGATAGGACTTAGATATTAATAGTTTATAGATATATATATTTATAAAACATTATGAAATACCCAGCGAAGCGGGTGGGTAACGGCTAGTATATATATATTCAAGGTGTGACAATTAAATTCCCGGACAGCATATGTCCTAGCCGTTAGGCTTGGTGTGAAGGAGTGGGAATAAAATATAGTTGATCTTGGTCCTTCCGGTGTTGGTGGTATGTAATTCTGTCCCTGTGTTTACTTCAGTTTGTTTTTCTTCTTTGTTTGAGTAAGACGTTGTCGTGTCGTAGTCGCGATCTTGATAAACATAAAAATCTAGCTGCACTTAAATTTGAAATTAATTGTGAAATTTTAAAAAATCTGAATGAGTGTGTGTGACGGATCTATGTGACGGATGCTTACGCGTTTCACTAACCTTCTCTCATAAACTTTTTAAATTGTATTTATTTTGACCAATCCCCATTAAGAGCTGAAAGTGTGACTTATGCAAATAAGATAGTTTCGGGTTTAGCGAGTTCGAAAGAGATATAAAAGGGAGAAATGAAATGAAGAGTTGAGGATGACTAAGCGGTTTGATAGAGTAGAACTCCGTGTTTGGGATTGAAAAGTAAACTACGTGGTTGCTTAAGAAGGTGTTTCTAAGAGTTTAGTTTAATGAAGTGAAGTTTGATAGTGGGAAGAAGATTATTGAAAAAGATTCATTAACTGGGTTCAAACGTAATTGAAGATATCTTGGATTGCAGCCTCTTCATAAATTCTACTAGTTTCCAAGTTCCTTCCGAAGAAGATTTCAGGTCTGTAATTTTTGTAGTTTAGATTTAAATGTGTAGTTTGATTGTACGTGTTATGCCCCTCGTGATATCAGTTAGTATTCCGTCGTCCATAATTGAATTCTGATAGCACTCCATGATAATTTATTGTTCTTAAAGTTGATTATTAATTGTGAATTTCTATCCTAAGGAAATAATAAATAAGTGATTTATTATTTGAGTAGTCATTAATTATGAATCCTACATATCCAAACATAGATAATATGCAAAGGGTAACTAATAACTCTGGGGGTAGTGGGAGACTACGACATCTATACACGGCTCTACTAATCCCTTCGTGACTCTTTTAGGAAAAAATTTATTTCAACCAACTTTCACGGAGTAAGGAAGCGGGATTATGTAAATGAAGTATATTATATAAATTTTGGTTTCGGAGTTTGTGAGTTGGCATGTTAGAGTTCACAAGTAGGAGTTAACATAGAGTCTGCGCGTTAGTTGTTAGTTGAAGATTGAAAGGGAGTGGAATTAGTTAGAGGTCTTGGAGTTGTCCAGAAAAAAGATTACAGAGCGTGGATCCAAAGACATTGATCAAGCCGCTAGAGATCACCTGCAAGTTTCCAGTGTAGGATCCGATGCATAAAAAGTACAGATATTGTGAGCTTGATTTAGTAGAAGTTAACTTATTAGTGTGCGACGTAGTTATATTTGAGCGTATTTAAGCTGTCTTAGATTCAGTTGAGGGTCTGTAGTAGTATCCCCGTGCTTTATAGAATCTCACTTCCGCACTCTATTATTTAATCACCTAATCACCTACTTTAATTAGATTGATATTGTGTCTGATTGATATTTGGAAACAGTAAATTAGATTGAAATTATGTCTGATGATCATTTAGTTTCTCCCACACATTTAGCCTGGTTTACAGGTAGACAAGGGGGTTCAGATGTAAGCAGGAACCGACCGCTATCACAAATGTTCTAAATTGTTAAGGGAGGAGGTAATTGCATGTAATTCAATGAAATTTCTGAATGACAAAGACGATTTTTGGAAGATCAGGAGGTTGTTAAATATGATGAACGTTCTGATCGATCTGGGACGTCAAGAACCAATGAAAACAGAAAAAATTATTGAAATCGTGCGTAAAGACTAACATTTGAGGGTTTGGAGGATGTTAGATATTACAAACATCCACAGAGACAATAAGAAAAATTTTGGACGAGAATTCACATATAATAAAAGTTTGCGCAAAACTGGTACCGAAAATCCTGACATGCGAGCAACGCCCCGGTGCTTATGGCTCTTTCTGTAAAGCAGTTCTGTGCGGACAGACGCATAACCATGCTCGAGCATCCACCATACTCACCAAATCTCACACCATACGACTTCTACCTGTTTCTTAGAGTGAAAAAGTCCTTGATGGGAACACATTTTCATTCTGTTGAAGAGTTGAATGCAAAAACGGCAGACTTACTGAAGATGGTGACACCTAATGAGCCACACCACTGTTTTGAACTGTGAAAACTCTTACGCAGCTAGGTATTGATAAGGAGGGGGAGTATGTTGAAAAGGATTAAAATGTATTTGTACATTGTTTTCAATAAAGCTAACTTTTAAGACAAGTCCGGTTATTTAATTGTCATGCCTCGTACATTTGAAGAAGAGAAATAAAGCACCTTGAAGAAAGTTGCCGTGTGATTTTACTGAAACAAAATTAGATTAAAGCCAGTTTAGATATTTATAAATGGCCTATAAATTAGTGTCCGATTTATTTTGCACTTGTTTTACCGATTCATTTGAAACAGTCTCAAATCATCGACATGTGTTCCTTTTTTTTGATCTTTGAAAAATCATCAAAACATCTCCAATTAGATTTTCAAGCGAAATCAAGAATTAATTAAATATAAACATTTTTTTTTTAAATCACCGATTTGAAAAACAAAATCACATCTAGAAGTTTTCTTTTCATTATCTAGGGATACTGAAACATTACAGGGGAATATTACTAAATTAGGAAAATTGGTTTTATTAAAACGAATTTTTTCTGACATTATTACGGTTGCTTTATTCTGAAATACTATGCCTTAACAAGCAAATTTTTAATTTTGAAAACTAATTCTAGTTTTAGTGTACACGTCATAAATTTTATCAAAAAAAATGCGTAAAGGATTATAAATAATTAAGGACTTACAGACTCTGAAGGGTTCATTACATTCTCTGCCAATAAATGGAATAACAGGATACAAGCGAAGAGATTCCTGTGTTAAGACATACAAAACAGTTTCATTTTTATACAGAAACATTATGTTGACAGATGTAAATAAGAGAGAATAAAGTTATGTGGTAATGCAAAAAATATACTATATATGAAATCACCCTAATATTTAGTTTGCGATCTTTCAATAATGTTGAATGGATCGTAATATAATTATCACTTATTTCAATAAAATGACTGAACTATATTTTTCGACAGATAATTCCACTTCCACTAGTTTCAGACGAATCTATATACGAAATGGAAGGTAAGAAAAGTGAGCATGCTGAATAATAAGCAGAGTGGGACCATTTTTAGAAACCAGGAAGGCCGTAAATGAAACATTACTCTCTTTTTCAAATCGAAGCTACGTCTTCCCTTATGCACATTTAGGGAAAACTGCGCAAATAGCTATTTTTATTCGTTTACATTTTGATTGAATATTTTGTATAAATTGTATCACGAAAATTAGATACTTGCCAAGTATCACTGCTTTAATTCAGTGAAGTTATTTTCAGAATATTTAACCCAGGTATCCGACTAGGTTGAAAAAGTATTTTTTGGGTGTTTGATGAAAAAGCCAATAGAGAAAAAAAGTAATCTAAATACTGAGAAAGAGAAGGAACAATATGCAAAACTACAGAGGTTTTAATGTGTGTGTTTTTTACTTTGTCTAACTTATAAGAATATTTTTAACGTGTTTTTTAAATGAAATTTTCACACGAATAACGGGAGATATCTCCAAAACAATCCATTCAAGCTCTACGAAATTTATAACAAGAATGCAATAAGCCCTTTAGAGTGTCGCAAGTCTTAACATTTAATGTCATTTTACAGCCATTTTTAGCTTAGAACATAAAGTAATTTTGAGGAAAAATCATTAACATCAGATTTAAATATTTATTTCTTAAAATATTTTTTATCCTGTGGTTTGTGACACCAAATGGATTAAGAAGTATATCAATGAAATTAAAATTTCATTACGTCCAATGTATATTTTTATTTATGGCGTTTTTATTACTTTGAAAATTTTGCTAAAGTTTCATAAAAATAATGTTTTTTTTTTCAAAAACAAAGGGTGATACATGTTATTTATTTAATAATTATGACTCTGTAAGCCTATTTATGTTCTTTAAAACAATAAAATTCTTCTGAAAATCAATTTTTGAAAAATTGGTCTCCGAACCCAGTCAGATGCCTTAACTGCCGAGAAAAACCTGTACGATTCGCTTTCTATTGCCACCCTTTTTGAAGGGATAACTTTTTTAGGCGCGTTTTGCTGAAGAAAAGAAAGTGAATTAAGCATCAGGTTCGGGCACTTTACGTTCAATTGGATTTTTTCGGCTTAAGTCGGCAATCGTGCTCGAGTCGGCGACTCGCGGTTAATTTTTGAATAAAAAACTTTTTAAGCGCATGGTTTTTTTAAATAAAAATTTCATGCACATTTTTTTTTCTGAAATTTTATTTTCTTTATTTAAATATTACTGTCATGTAGCCCACTTCCATTCAACTCCAGCGAGTGAACGAGAGAAGAGGAAAGGAAAATAATTGAAAAAAATTGTTTTTATGTAGGAGAGTGAGATAAGAAGAAATGAGACCTGTGTGGGATCTAATTTTTAATTCAGCAGAAAGAGCATTTAAGCGCAAAAATGCGCCGAATGAATTAAAATCCGAAACTTTGATGAAGTTAATTAATTTATATTATTTATGACAACTATAAGATTAAGAGAAAGTAAAAGCATTAATTGTGAAAAATTACGAAGCCTCTCCTTTTGTTTGCTTAGGGAATTTTGAAAAAAGTAAACGCCTTTAATGGCATAAGTTTTCCTATCCTTATATAGTGTACGGCTTTATATAAGTTATACTAACAGTAGTTACTCATTATATGAAACATTGGCTATTGGTATTGGTATTGGCTATTGGCTACATAGAAAGCATGCCAATTCAGTGAGTTCGACACATGGGAAATCAAGATTGCCAACTTGGCGAGTTATCGTGAACATTGACATTGTTACTCATTGTATGAAACATTGGCTATTAGTATTGGCTATTGGCTACATAGAAAGCATGCCAATTCAGTGAGTTCGACACATGGGAAATCAAGATTGCCAACTTGGCGAGTTATCGTGAACATTGACATTGTTGCGATATAGTACACAAATACCATATAAACATATATATGATACAGGGTATCAATAATTCCGTGTGCACACTTGTAGGGGAGGTAGAGAACATCGTGAGGAGCCAGAATTACATAGGAAAGCATGGGCGGAAAGCAATAGTTCTGCGGTACGCAAACTGTCAAGATCATCACGTGTGGTTTCTTTATTTCAGGCACGGACAGCATGCGATAAACATGAATCATTATACGAAACCCGAGTTAGTGGATATCCACTTCATTTAAGACCTAGCCAACGGAAATGGACGTGTTGCTGTTCGGCTGTTTAGGGAAAGATATCCAACGAGGTGGCAACCAAATCATCAAATTTTCACTCGGGAAATCATTCCTCTAGCTAGTGTATCACAACCTGTGGAGTATGGATCTTTCAGAGCCACGATTGAGGATACGCGTGTCAATTCTGATATGGACCTGGTGGCATAAATACCCATCTCTGCTGTTACGATCAATCAAAAACACCCGGTATTTTTAAACATGTCCGCCAATCCATGGAGCGTCGGTGTCGTGCGTGCATACATGCCAATGGCAGCAATTTGAAACACTTCCTGGGTTGCTTTAATTTATTACTGTTTTTTGTTTTTGTAATAAAGCGTTTTACACTACTTTCTGCATTGTAGCCTTACGGTCTTAGTGTTTCTTTATTTCGTTAGGGTGAAGTTTCTTTCCTATGTAATTATGGTTCCTCAGGATGTTCTATAACTCCCCTCTAAGTTTGTGCACGGCGTTCGAGGACACCCTATATAGATATAATCTACATAAGTTAATATTAATATTTTTAAATAATTAGAATAATTGACATTTAAATCGTATATACTCATAAATAATGTATAAGAGAATGCATATTTATTTAAACATAAACCTTAAAATAAACAGATAAACAGAATGGACACGAAAACGAGAACTACTTAACGCCCGCATGCGAAAGTGTTCTAAAAGAAAACGTAGTGCATCCGAACAAATGGATTCTCTTGCTCAGAATAAATCAGTCAAATATTACAAATAACTTAATCTGAGAAGCAATTCTGCTCTGTTCAGTTAATCTCTTAAACTTTTTGGGGAGGGCTTTGAGAAATGTTTTACTTCGGAGTTCAGACAAAACATTTTTACTACGTATTTTTGTTGAGTGTTTGGGGTGAGGAAATACAGGTAACAAAAACCTAAAATACCTAAAAATGAAAAAAATGTGAAACCTCTCTTAAAAAGCGAAAATTTTTATTAAATTTGTTCAATATTAGGGGGGCTCCCTTTCTTGCCACACATGTTCATATTTTAGAACTTTTCACTTCTTTAGCCACTCAGAAGATAGAAACAATTTAAATACGCTCTTCATTTAAAAATTTATGGGCATAAAATTACCGAACAGCGAAAAAAAAAAGAAGGGGCGCATCCCTAGAAAATGGTGAGTGATGAAAATGATGAGCCCCCTGCACCCATGGTTTCTACAGCGACCGCCAACAAGACTTTCGGAACCACTGATTTAACGAACATGTACTCCGTGTGTACTCGGAGGGTATTTGGTGACCTTGGGCATCGATCCTAGGCCCTCTGGTCTGAAGTCCTACGCTCTAACCACTCGGCTACACACGGCTTCATTTTACATAAAATTACTTTGCAAAAAATGGTGGCACGGCCGATTTTCATGCAGAGCGGTGTCAGATTAAAAAAAATATTGAAATACAGTAGGACCTCTATTTAATGAAATAGCTAAATCCCCCCCCCCCAAAAAGTTCGTTATTTGAAAAATTCGTTAAATACATATTCATTTTCCATATACTTTATGTGCTTCGTTTCAGAAAGAAGTTCATAAAATAGAGATTCGTAAAATGGAGGTCCGACTGTATATACGCAATAGTATAACAATGTGTCTTAAATATTTTTACATTACCTTAATAACACATTCCAGATACTTCATTTTTGTTAGGTCTTCACGCACTATATTCCTGTCGATAACGCTTCCAAAAATGTCATCTAGTTCTTCTTGGACTTTTTGTTGAATTTCTGGGTTGTGCCCCAAACAGTACAAAGTCCAGCTGAGTGACATAGCTGTGGTTTCATGACCCTGAAAGAGAAAATAAGATTTTAATTGAAAAGCCTTAAGATAATAGAATATGCAATGTCACATCTAAAAAATTTAATAAGTTTTACTCCAAACATAAAAGTATCCACTTCTACCCGATGTCTTCCTCTGTGAAAGATGGGTCTTTCAAATGATGCTCCAAGAGTAATTCTAAGAAAGCTTTCCGTTCCTTTCTTTGGGTGAGACTCCCGTTTAGCAAGGGCTCAGTGACTCCATTTTTGCTACGCTTTAGGATATCTAACTTCTTTTCTTTTAATACCTACAGAATATAGCATTTTAAAAAACAGAATATTTTCTGTGTTACGCCATTGTGAAGTCTTTCTTTTCTTTTATTACCTATGAAATATATTTTAAAAAAAAGTTTCTATGAGATATTTATCAAGTCAATAGTAGAAACTTGTCGAATCACTTAAGCCATAATAGGTTTAGTTACTTTTTTATATTTGGATATTTTAATATTTAATTTTGATAAATATAAATTTAAAACAATTAAGGCTACATAGAGTACCATTTTTCAAAAACATTTTTAGAGACAGTAACCGTAAAAATAATTTATGTTTTGAATTCAGATTATATTAAGTTGATTCTAAAAGCAAAAAGTCAGTTTAACCAGCCATTGTTTTACAATTTCAAAAAATTAAGAATTTTTAAAAAATTTTCAAAGTTTATTTAAACGCGCTAAAATCTCGCGACGAGCTTTTGTATCATATAAATTGTGTAATGACGGAAAAAGTTGATAGTAAAAAAAGTTTAAAAGAAAAATTTATTTTATTCTTTTTAGCGCGTTTAAATAAAAGCTTGTTTTTAAAAAAGTTTTTTTACTTTAAATTTATTTATTTCGCAAAGGCATTTTTTTGGCAGAATATGCCTGGAGCAGTGCTTCTCAAACTTTCACTACTTCCAACCCAATATTCAATCATAATTTTCATCACGACCCACCCCACACAATAACAATGTATTGAATTCAATAATATTATACTTTGACGCGAAAGCTACAATACGGCATTAACCTCTTAATTGCCACCGACGTTGACAAACGTGTCGCTCAGCCAAAGCGATAATTGCCCCGGACGTATATAAACGTCTGTCCGCAGTACGATCTTTTCTGTACATTGCTATCCATAAAATTATTCTGAAAGCTTTAGAATGCAATAAAATGACCTTGACACACACACACACAGACCTTGCTTACTTATTCCTTTTATCCCCCCCCCCCCGATACATCACATACGCATGCCTACGTGGAAAACGGTGGTATTGGAAGCGAATCCCGTAACTTTAAATTGCAGTTAAGGGATTAATTATAAACCGTGCAAATTATCAAGCGTTAATTTTTGTACGTAATTTTATATATGACAAGACAATGGGTTCAATGGTAATTATTATACTCGTTCTTAACTAAGTATTGTTAAATTAATTATAAAATACATTGTGCAGTACTGATACATTTATAAGTTCATTATATCAGTGTAAATGTGTATTTCATTTATTAATATGTCAGAATGTATTTTTTGTTTGTTTACTTTCAGAAAACAAATAATTTTTTTAAATAATCTTTTGTTTTCGACTTTCCAATAGGCTCGCGTCTCCCACCCCCTTGTAGAGTTATCAAGAGCCCTAGGGGGGCGCACCCTACAGTTTGAGAAACGTTAGCCCGGAGAGAAAACTTATATATAAAGAAATTCACAACATCTTGTCATAGTGTATTTTTTCACATTAAAAATATAACAAATTTTTTAAAATTCTTTTAAAAAAATAGTTTTTAAAAAAATAAAAAAAAACACTTTATATAATTTTTATATTACTCAATGATTCTGAACAAGGTATTAGTTAAAAGGTTTATAGGTAAGAGTCTTATTATTACAGGAAACTACCCATCAGAATGTAATAAACTGTTCATCCATGGATTGAAATCCCTTCGAGATATTTGGGTCTAGTCCGATCGGTCGCACGTGTGTGCATTATTCGGCAATCGCAAACTATAAACTTTTTACACTGACTTCATTACTAAAAATGTGGACGCCATAGTAAAGGGTGCAGTGCGTACTTTGGTTAACGGAATTCAAATCAGTCACGCCTGTACTGTGACGTATTCGAACAGAATGGAATGTCGACCCTCCGACATCAAAATCTATCCACCGATGGGAAAGAACTTTAAATGAGACGAGAACTTTGGTATCTCAAACTGGCAAGTATCTTTAAGTTCTCGTGAAAGATGACACTGTTGATCGTGTGCGGGATTCATTTTGTAGGAGTTCTGATAAAGCTATAAGGTAAACCAGTAACGACATTCCATTCTGTTCGAACACGTCGCTGTACACTTACGGACTTAAATTCCGTTAACCAAAGTACGCACTGCACCTTTTGCTGCAGAGTCCGCATATTTACTAATAAGGTCGGTGTAAAAAGATTGTCGTCTGCGATTGCAGAATAATGCTCGCACGTGCGACCAATGGGACTAGACCCAAAAAATGTCGGAGGATTTTCCATTCCATAGATGAATATTTTATTGCTTCTGATGGGTAGTTCCGTAATAATAAACCATTACTTTTGAATACTGCCTGGAGATATGTATACTATTTGAAAAATTTCATCTAATTTCTCTCGTATCGATTAAACGCCCATGTATTTAAAAGAAACGCTATTGATCTAATGTTTGAAAACCGGTACTTAATTTCAAATAAATAGACCAATTATTTCAAAACTTTTATAATAAAGCGTCTTGTAAACAGTGTATGATAAACATACCTTTCTGGTTAATTCCTTAACTAGACGGATATTAGCATCATAACTTCTTCCGTAAGCGGTCCATTTAAAAATGAAATCTGGATACAACCAAGGTCTCAGGACACGGTACATAAATGCTTCTTCTATTCTAAGTATATATATAATCAAATACTATATATTAGTCTATATCTAATAAAGCTCTAACCTATGAGTAGATATATAACAAGACAGTATAAATAATAATAAAATGGCTACAATAGTTAATAGTAAACGCTTAGCCTTAGGATTTAAATTTGTAGGATTAAATGTAGTTTTAGGCCTATCAATCTTACCCCATATTTGCTTGTATAACTGAATTGAAGGAGGACAAAATAGTGTAAGAGTAAGATACTAAAAATACTATAAGATTATAAACATATTACTAAGGTGTTATACACCAACTCTTTCTGTTAGACATTTGGAAAAGATTCATGCAGAAATTTATTTTAGGATCCGAATTCTTATGGTGTCCTTAAGTTTTTCCAACCCCGCGCCATGATCTCAAGTAAACAAATGGATTCGAACCCGACCTTTTTGCGAGTTTCGTGATTTGTGGTTGGCAACAACTGCAATGCAAATTTAACTATTTTATACTTGGCTCGTGTAAGTTTTAAGGAGAACGAAGTTGGTTGAGATATGATCGTGGGCTTCAGACGGAATGTGAGAAGTAGTTTAAGCTCTTCGACTGAAGACATGTTAGACGTAAGAAACTGGTTTGTTGCTTCGCTTTTTTAAGATGTTTCGATTAGTTCTATTAGATGTTAGACAGTAGAAGGAAAGGTTCGAATTGGTGGACCAATGTCTGGTAATGTTATTTTTCTGTGAACTATGTTTTTAACATTCAACTTATTATTTTGATTGCACCAGTAACGAGCACATTGTGACTTTATACTTATTGAAAAAATAAAAGATATATTTAATGAAACTGCTTTCATATTTATACCTCCTCGACATAAAATTTCGCTGTCAAACTTTGCTAAAGTTTGGGTTAATTTACCCTGAAGAATATAACACTTCCTTTACATGGTTGTTTTTCACCCGATTTTGAAATAACACGTTCCACCAATATACGTTTTACACGAATTTTTTTATTATAGCACGAATTACCACTCCCAAATATTTTTAATTAAAATTTTGATAGTGTAATTAGAAGACGGTCGGTTTATACCTACACAACGGAGACGTAACGTACACCCTCACATCGCAGGTGACAGATTCTAGGGGGCCCAAAATCTGACTTTGCAAGGGGGCCTAATATTTTCCGTTACGCCACTGCCACACATGTGTGAGTGACTTGATCTACTTCATGGCCTATTTACTTTTCTCTCGGGAGTTAGGGGAAAATACTCGAATTTCATAATTACTTTTTTAAATTTAATTCTGTTGTACTTCAATTTGAACACAGCATTTCGTTCTTCAATATAACTTTATTTTGTGTTAAAGGCCTTTGGATTAGGACGATTTAATGAAATTTATGACAGATTAAAAGAAGATAATGAAGAAGTCGAGAATGGACGAAGTCAAAGTTCAGCTTCTAACAGTTGATTTAAATCGTGAGGGCTTCAAGTTTGCTACAGAAGGGAACAATATTTTCTTAATCGTGATTTTGACATAGAGCATGCATTAAAATTTTAACATAGTCTTAAGTTTTGTGTAGCAGGATATCAAGAATTATATAAGCAACTTATGAAATAAAAAAATCAAATGTTAATAACAGACTTAGTAACATATTCCTAACTTGAATTTGAATTTTTATATTCTGTATGTACTTATGGACTAAATTTTCACTGTGCACTAATTTTTTTAAAAAAATGAATTGCTTCTGTTTAATTATGAAACAAGGATTTCATTATAACTTATTTTGCACGGTTTTTTCGGAAAATATTTAGTTTGTTCATCCGACTCGATTTTTCAAAGTTGTGGAGCACATCCCCAAATTAACTATATGTCACACGCTTTTTTTACACGATTTTTTTTGCACGTATCTACCATTTAAAAAAAAGAATTGGGTGTACTTAAAATTCTACAAGAGAGTTTCTAGTACCAAATACAATATACTCTCGGTTATCTATGCTCTTTCTGCGCTCACAAAGATTTTTTTTTAAAGAAACATTTTCTCGCTTTTTATGCAATCTGTAAAATCTGTACTGATGGGAATTAGAAACTTGTCCGGTTTAGCTGATAGTATTGTGGTGCGCGGATATCAAATCAGTGAAGAGAGCTTTTGTTATAGGGTAGGGTTTTAAGGGCATGATATGTACATTATTTGTGCAATAGCCTTTGATCTGTCCTTTCCCACTTTCGCAAATATTCCTTTAGTTTATGCGACTTGTTTATTGTTGGTAAGGAGCGGAAAGTTTTATACTTAAAAAAATGAGTCGCTAGAAACGTAAATGAAACGTTTTAAATGTTAAGCAAAATTTTGAAATCGTTCAAAAACTTGATATTGGAAATTCAGCTTGCAAATAAGCAAAGGATTAGCAAATTGGAGCACAAATGAGCGTGATATAAAAAAAGAACAAAGAACCTCATTTTCTTTACGAGAGATAAAGTCATGAGGAGTCTGCATTGTTGGAATAAAAAATCTTAAAAACGCCAATGTATAGATCTAGATTCTGCTCTATAATGGTTGTTTAGTTAAATTTGCAGTCAGGGTACGAATATTCACAAGGGTATTTGTAATATAATCATTGAAAATTGCTTCACAGACCATAACGCTAGATGCAAGTCCAGTGTATCTTGGATAGATTGTTTGCAGACGTTTACCTGGGCTTCTTCTAATCAATATACGGTCATCACTTGCAATAAGACAGAAACAACTCACACATCGGAAAGCGCAACACGTCGCCACTCCGCCGTCAAATGAGCTCTAGCGTGACGTCACTGGAGTCACAAATGCCAGCGATTTGGAGCTAATAGTATGCACGCTACAGGAAGTCTGAATCGGAGTTATACCTCAAACAGTTGATTCGTTACAGTTCAATGTTAAAAAAAGGCTGTAATTTCTGTTGCAGAGTCACTACGATACTCCATAGCTACGCGACAAATAAGGCGGTCTTCTCTGTCAGTGGTGATCCGGGCGTGGTTGGATCATGCTTTTTTGAGATAGTGCCTTACCGGGACCATTGCTGCCAACAATCACGCACAGTCGATACTGTAATGCCATCATACAGCTAGTCTAAGAAATATTTATTAAATTGTAAAATGATTGAAATATTGTCCAGTACAATTTATCGGTATAAATGGGGTCCAAAGTTCATTAGTCTCTGTTCGCTTTTGCAAAACGTCGTCACTGGTAATTCATTTTTCGCTCTCTCTCTCTCTCTCCACCGTCCTTGTCGCTTAGCTAGAGGCTTCTCTCGGTTCCCTTCTCGTAATCTTCTCCCTCTCCCTTTTAACGTCCGGGTTTTCCATTCCTCTCTCCGAGCTTTCTTTCATCTCCTTGTTTCACGGTCCCTCAGAGCGTGGGATCTTTTTTCGGTGCACAGTAGGGCTACCTTCTCCATTCCCGCTGTCGTCTGGGATGCGTGGGAAACGGAAGTCCAACTCAAGCCAAAGACCCTTCCCGCTCTCGGACTCTAAGGGGGGAGGCCGTAGGACCAGGGGTCTTAATTCTTGCCACCCATTTAATCACATTTTCCCAGCAATTAGGAAAACGGGGTGGCCCTTTCACCGATTGTCGGTATACTTTCTCAGCAATTAGAAGAGGGAGAAGGGGCACGTTAAATACATTACCACCAAGTGTTTCTGCATTATCGCGAAAAGAAAATCCATTTTTTCTTGGAACCCAGTAAACTGTTGATAATGGTTTCTTCGTCTTCTTACAGGCATTCTTCACTAACGTCAATTCACCACGTCAAATCTCAACGGTAAATAACGCTCACGAACTTTACAGCGCGTTTCTAAAGTATACATGATTCGTATTCTCAAATTGGTGCTATTAACGCCACACCTATTGGCTTAATGTGAAATATGAATCAAATTCATCTTTCAGATGTGTAGCCATTGCCTGTAAATTTCGTAATTATAAATTTCCCTGCAAATTTCGTTTTTTAGTTTTATTATCTTTCTTGGTGTTGGAGTTTTTACTTCCATCAATGTGTTTATTAGTTTTTTAAAGTTTGCTTTTTTTTCCTCCAATTATTTTTATATATAAATTTGAATGTTTGTGTAATTATTTGGGACCTAAGCAAATCCACACCTTTGAATGTATCATTCCAAAATTTTACAGGGAGTTTCGTTGATGTTTCAAAGGAGCCGCAAACATATTTCCGTCAACAAAATTTATGTAATTTATTTTTCGTGATTTTTTTTTTTTTTTTTGTAAATTTTTTTTTGCTCAAGGAAGTGGGTTTGAGAGTGTACGTGCAGAGTCGCTAAATACCGTGATATGTAGCCAATAATGTAAAAACCGTTTTACGCCCAGGTTTAGAAAACTATAACTGTATTTGGCGATTTGCTGAAATCAATTCCCAAGAGGGATTTGATGAGATACTATAAGCAAAAACTTTGAGCTATCAGACCTACAAACTGGAAATTTGTTAAACGCGTTTCTTTTTGCTAACCCGTTCAGGACCAAGATCACATATAAGTGATCAGGCGTTTCTTCCTCCAGGCCCCATGGTATCATATATGTGATTGCGCTTTTCCTGTTCTGATGCCCATGCTAACACAGGTGGGATCTGAGTTTGGAACGTTTTTATATTAATTTTTACAAAGTACCAGAGAGAGAGAGATGGCGGCTAAAGTCCGTTTCTTTTTGAATAATGTTTCACAAAACTTTGAGCTTCAATATGTGCTTTCGGTTCTTTTTAAACATTAGATCCGGGATATTTATGAATATAAACAACTGCACGTGTTTAAGTTTTTTGAAAGAATCGCATATTTAAAGGTTCGTGATCTATTGCGCTCTGGATTTCTGTTTATATTTTGAAAAATTTGGAAAACGTTGGAGAGATTATTAGTTTATTGAGCATCAGACATTCTTAATAATCTTCCCAGTTTCAGAATTTATTTCATTTTTGGTTCGTATTTACAACAATAATTTTAATACTCAAAAACATTTGAAAATCAGATCTTCATCGAACAAACGCGATGACTCATTTTAACGATAAAGAATTACTTGTTTTTACTGACTTGTTTTTAATTCAATACGAACAAACGATTATTTTTCGTTGCTATCGCAAACCAGAATTGCCCTAACCGTAAGAACAGAAAGCTATAAGCAATATAAGATTTATTAAAAATAAAAAAAGCAATTTATTAGCTGTTATTTAAAAAATTTGTAGCAAGCCACAACAAGTTTATGTGAGAGTAAATTTATTGTTTTGAATTAGCAGGATAGTATTTTGTATATAAGTTTTGCTTCTATATATTTTATTTTAATCATCATGGCGAAATGAATATTTTTTTATTAAAATGAAAGCATTTTCTTTAAAATTCGCAATTGTTTTTTAAATATAGCAAAAATTATTGTACTTCATATTCAGATATTATCAATGATAGTAAATTGTAAATTTTAGCGTTTTTGATTGCTTTAAGGATTTTATACGAATTTTTAAATGAAATAAGGCTTAGCTGGGAAATTCGCCCGGTCAAGTGCGTGTGTATACTCTTGGAACGTGCGGGGGAGATTCCTCCACCGATAGGGGAAACACTTATTTCTCCTATCTGTGGTCCTGAAGAGGTTAAATAGCGATTCGCTATATAAGCGGCGTTTTGCAAAAATAATTTCCTAGGAGAGGGCGGTGGAGGCGTAAAAGATACATATATTCCATTTTTGATATTCAAGACCTGTCCTTTTTGAGCAAAGGGGTGATAAAATTTTTTAATATACAATTAAAAGCTTAATGATGTTTAAAATATCAATAGTTAAAATATGTTCATATATAGGGTCATATATAATTATGAAACACCCAGCGAAATAAATTTGCACTCTAAATGATTTCTTACAAAAAAAATGTGTTTTACTTTAATGATTTTATTAATATTGTTTTCATGAAAATTAACACATACTGTTGTTTTTCTTATATTTGATTCTTTAATGAAAAAGAGGTACAACTTATTGAAAAGGATATATCTAAGAGAATATTATAATTATTTTTATTTTTAAAAAAGCACAGAGAAATTAACATTTATTAGTTTTATCTTAGAAACAATTAATTAAAAAAGTTTTTATGTATCATAATTTCAAATTGAATAAAATAAACACTTACTCGTTTACGGCTCTTACATATTCAGTATTTCGTCCACTCTGAGCATCTATATTGACACCCATGGCAGTTTCTATAAGAAAAATAATTTAAAACTTTTTATTTAATATCATTTATTTTTTGTGATGAAAAGCTCTCTCAAACAACTCATATCACTTGAATATGACAACGTAAACAGAACTGTATATCTAAATTAATTGGAAAACTACATTCTTAGTGAAAAAAATTTCAATTTTCAAAACACGAAAAAAATTCTTGCTATACCAGTAATTACAGTTCAATGCAATGGAAGATGTAATAAGACAATATCTAATTTTCAAAATGTAGCAATGATAAAGAATTTTTTAAGGTGTGCTTTTATTTTATTTTTTAAGATCTATTTTATATACTATTTTAAGAATACTTCTCGAATTTGGTATTTCAAAAAGCCTTCGGGTGGCTTCGAAATCTGTAGATATGAGTCAACAATTAACAAACTTCAATTTTCAATAGAAGCAATTTTATCCAGTTTTTGAGATCCCTTAAAATCTAATTCACATGTCTACAAGTTTATATACTTTTTAAAAATTTCTCGATTTGTAAAGATAACATATTCTTTGGATGCTTTTGGATTAGCCAGATAGCATTTTTAAAATTTAAAATACCATTTCTATGATAAAACTACTTTCGGAAAATGCATAAAATAAGACAAAAATTTCAAATATACTAAGTTGGGATTTGTGTAGGTTTGTAAAACAGGGTTGGGATTACTTTTTTAAGTAAGATACTAAAACCGATTCGTTCATTCTAAGTCAGTGTTTCTCAAACTGCGGGGCGCACCCCCTTAGGGGGCGTGATAACCTTACAAGGGGCGCGAGTATATCGAAAAGTCGAAAAAAAAATTATTTTTTTTTAAAAAAAATTATTAATTTACAGAAAGGAAGCAAACCCAAAGACAATCTGGCACAATAAAAAATGAAATTCATATTTACACTGATCTATTACACTTATAAATGTATCGCTACTTATCGCATAATTATTTTAACAGTACTAAGTTAAGAACAAGTTTAATAACCCCCATGAATCTATGGGCATGTCATAAAATGTTTTGCAAAATTTAATACTTATTTTGATAATTTGTACGGTTTATAATTAAAGCGCATTGTAGCTTTATATGCCAAAGTATATTATTATAAAGTTCAATCCATTGTTATTGTATGGAGGAAGGCGCAATGAAAATTATGATTGAAATTTGGGTCGCAAGTATAGAAAGTTTGAGAAACACTGTTCAAAGTACAAATAAAGTAGTTACAGTTATGGTGGTATATGCAGCTCGTCTTCATTTGTAAACATTCTTTATTTTTAACCCTTGTTCGTAGAACGAGTATTCCAGTTTCGGCGAAATAATCCACAAAACTAACGTAACAATTTCTTAGTACTCACGACAAATAATATCCAAAGTACACGCAGTTATCAATGGTACAACGTCAACCCAAGGTTCATGAACAAGTGATTGCAATTTAGAGATAAGAACGCTGGACTGTTCTTGAAATGTAGGAATAAATTCATCCAGAATGGAAAAGTGGAACGCTGGTGTTAGTAATTTTCGTCTTCCTCGCCATTTTGTTCCCGAACTAAAAAGAGAGTAGAATGATATTAAATATAATTCAGTTATCTTAAAATATACTTTAGCTGGTTTTATGTATTTCCTTTGAAGAATGACTCTTTTTTTTTTTCTCACTCAAAACTTGGCACACTAATACTTTTAAGACAAAACAAATAATTAAAGTAACTAAATGAGGTAGAAATAAATTATTTCCTTAGTTTTCTTTTATTACAGTAAAGTAAAATTATAATGGTGGAAAAGAAAAATAATCAATTTGTGTTAATTTTGCTTTCCGGTATCTTCTAGTTCAGCGATACTCAACCTTGCGGCCCGCGGGACCTTTTTGAATGACCCGGTCATGACCAGTTTCACTAATAAAATCAATTTAAGAAAAATTTACTTAGAAATTCTATCAATCAACCAATCAAATATTTCAAATTTGCTATCGATGTCGAAATGGTGCGAATTGCGAGAATTTTTTTTCTTTTTTAATTGTAACGGTTTCTGATAACAAATAACAATACAGTAGTGAGCACTTTATAGGTGAAACTAATTTTTAATTAAACTTTGTGTTTTCCAAGTGAAAAATATCTAATGAATATGTGTTGTTTCAAGACGATTGAGATCTTGATAATTTCATAGAGAAAAACGAACTTGTGGCTCAACAACTTGTTTGCTTTGTTCTGTAAATGCTATTTTTAAGAAATATAATTCAAAATTATAATTAATTATATGTTTATAATTAATTATAAAAATATAATTAATTATAATTAATTAATATAATTAACTATACCACTAAGAACAAATTTTTCAATAGTTCCTTTTCTTGAGGAACTCTTTCAATACGAGATAAATTGGCTTTCTTGAAAAAATCTTTGCAACTGCAACAAAAAATTTGGCAGATGGCAATGTCACAAAATGCAGAGGAAACAAAAGAATCCTATAAAATTTGTTACGTACATGTATTGAGAAATACATGAAATGATACAGAAATTGTCAGAGTGTTTCTTAAATGCTTCTGTGTGATGTACTCTTTGATGAATTAAGTTATTTGTTCATATATATATATATATATAGTAACATAAAATGAAAGAAATACATGGCATAATAAAATTGATAATACAAAATTATATCACTAACGAAGCTAGAAGATTTAAACCAGATTTCAAGAAACACAACTTTAAAAATGATGGAAAAGTCTATTGTAGAAGAATTAACTAAGCGTATGTATAACATGGAACAGAATTAGAACTTTAAAATGTAAGAAACCAAAAGAGTCAATAGACTAAAATGAAGACCTATTATGATTTCTAAAGCTGTTGCTGAATTAGGACCAGCAAAATTAGGGTTAAATATATTTTATGGATCCAACCTTCCCCTGTTCAGCAGAAATTTTATACATAACTGAAAATATACCCATATAGAAAAGTTAGGCCTAAAACCAGCCACGTGTAATTTGCAACCAAAATAAAAATAAAATAAAAATAATAGAAAATATGAAAGGAAATGAATCTTAACAAAATACAAATAAAAATAATTTTGAAAAGGAATAATGAAGCAAAAACTTACATGAAAAAATGCAAATAATCGGAGAGCGGAAATATATATATACTAGCTGTTACCCGCCCAATTCGCTGGGTATTTCATGATGTTTTATAAATTTTTACTGCTTATATATATGTATAAATTATTGATATCTAAGTCCTAGCATTAAGAATTCGATTGAATTGAAAAATATACTTATACCTGTAACTGTCACCTGTTGATAAAAAAAAAAGGGCAGAACTCGTCTAATTTGTATTTTCTAAAAATCTCTAAAATTGAAGCATAGAATGATGTTTGCTCTTTCGTAACTCAAAAACCAAGTGGATTCCCGCAAAACCAATTTTCGGTGGATCTCTACTCCGTAAATTGAACATGCAAGCCAAATTTCAAGTCTAAATCTAACAGAAAAAAGCAAAAGTTTTACTATAAATATCCCCGTAATCCCGTTGAGAGCCGTTTTCCAAAATTACCGCTCTTAGCGGATTTCAATTCAACAAAAGAAAAATGCAAACCAAATTTCATTATTATAGTCCTTGTAGCTCGAAAAAAGTAATTTTTTTGTCAATACGTCCCAGTAACCCCCTGCAACCCCCCAGAACTCTTGATTTGCTTAAAATTTATTCTTAGTGGATCCCTATTCAACAAAAGAAACATGCTTAACAAATTTCAAGTATATGGGTCTAACAATTAAAAACAGGAATTTTTTTCTGTAACTCCTCTTGACCCTCGCAAACATCTTTGGGGGTCAATTTTCATTTTACTCTTTGTTAGAGGAACTCTATTTCATGAAAGGAACATGCCTACCAATTTTCAAGTAGTTTAAAAATGGAAATATTTATCGATTACGCCTCTTAATCTCCCGAAATTAAACTTAGTAGTTGATATTCGCGAAACCCATTTTGTAGCGGTTCTCTACTTTACGAAAGGAATCTGCTTATCAAATTTCAAGACTGTACGTCGAACAGTTTAAAAATGGGGATAATTGTCTATAACGCCACTTGAGCCCCCGCAACGCCACTTCTGGGTCTGTTTTCACAAAACCCATTTTGTAGGGGAATTGCACTCTATGAAAGGAATCTGCTTAGCAAAATTTGAAGACTGTGCGTCCAATTAATTAAAAATGCAAAAAAAATTATGAATAACGCCCCTTGAACCCCCGCAACACCACCTAGGGGTCGATTTTCACAAAACACATTTTGCAGTGTATTTCTATCCTATGAGAGGAATCTGCTAACCAAATTTCAAGACTGTGAGTCTAATAGTTTAAAAAAAGAAATAATTATTTATATCTGCCCTTAACCTTGGGGGTCAATTTTCTCCAAACCCGTTTTGTAGCGGATATTTACTCCATGAAAGAAACATTCCTACCAATTTTCAAGCAGGTAGGTCAAATAGTTTAAAAACGAAAATATGTATCTCTTACGCCACTTATTCCCCTGCAACGCCACTTAGAGGTCTGTTTCACAAAACCTTCTTATAGCTGATCTCTACTCTATGAAAGAAATCTCTTTATCAAATATAAAGACTGTGCGTCTAATAGTTTAAAAATGGAAATAATTATCTATAACGCCCCTTAAGTCCCCTCAACGCCACTTGGGGGCAATTTTCACGAAACCCATTTTTAGCGTATCTCTACCCTATGAGAGGAATCTGCTTACTAAGTTTCAAGACTGTACGTCTAATAACTTAAAAATAGGAATTTATAACGCCCTTTAAAACCCCGCCCCCGCAACACCCTTGGGGTTCAATTTTCCCAAAACCCATTTTGTAGCGGATATTTACTCCAGGAAAGAAACTTACCTACCAATTTTCAAGCAGGTAGGTGAAGTAGTTTAAAAACGGGTATATTTATCTATTACGCCCCTTAATCCCCCGCAACGCCACTTAGAAGTCTGTTTTCACAAAACCCGTTTTGTAACTGATCATTATTCTACGAAAGGAATCTATATATATCAAATTTAAAGACAGTGCGTCAAATAGTTTAAAAATGGAAATAATTATCTATAACGCCCCCTAAGCCCCTGCAACGCCACTTGGGGGTCGATTTTCTGCCAACTCATTTTGTAGCGGATCTCTACTCTCTGAAAGGAATCCGCTTACCCAATTTCAAGATTGTACATCAAGTAGTTTAAACATGGAAACAATTATTATTAAAGCCCTGAACCCCCCGTAACGCCCCTTGCGTTTCGAATTTCGGAAAATCCTTTCTTAGCTGATGTCTACTCTATCAAAGGAACATGTCTACCAAATTTCAAGTCTGTAGGTTGAATAGTTCCAGAGATTTCGTGATTAGTCAGTCAGTCGCTTTTCTCCTTTATATATATAGATATACACACAGACTTGCTAGAAATGAGTGTTTTAAGGACGAATGAGAGAAGATAAGCTCTGGAGAAACCACTAGACTCGTTATTTCAATGCCTAAATGACTTCAGGAGGTTTTCAACACACGGGGCTATTCAACCAGCCATTAAATAGCTCATTATCCTTTTTAAATAATTTTTATAGTTACTACTAAAACAATAAATGCAGACTTTTTCTATTTGATTTTTGTTGGTATCGCTACAAACGTGTCCTTATTTTAAAAACTATGAAAGCAAACTGATTTTACTTTTGTTATTCTCAATACTTGGAATAAACTAAATAAAATATAATTTTAAAAAAAAATTCAAATTCCTGTTCTTCTAATTTTTTCGTTGTTTATGTAAGCACTAGTAGGGGAACGCAGATTTTTTCTAGCAAGCATATATATATATATACGATATGTATATATCCACGATATATATATATATATATTATCGTGGAGGTGCTCGTAAGCGTGGGTTCGAGAGGTGGAACCGAAATGATCAACATTTTCCTAGACCCGACAATAATAGAAATCGTAATATGTTTTTAAATCAAGGGCCTAATAATGATGGGACCAGGGGAGGTAAAAGAAATGGTAATTTAAACTTTTAAGTGATCGTGTTGAAGGAGGTAAGCGGTCGCAAGTTTAATCAAACCCTCCTAATAGGATTTAAAAAAAAAACTGTTTTACGATTAACTCCAGTTGACCTTCCGTATGTACCTATCCTTTTACACAACACCTTTTTAAAAGCTCTGTGGGACACAGGAGCTGAAAGGTCTTTTATTTCAGAGGAAACTTACAAAACTTATTTTTTATTCCGCCCAAACAAGTATTCTAAACCGAGGTCGTAACTATACAGGGTGCCAAGTGCACAAACTTAGGAATGGTAGAATTGCAGATACGAATCAGAGAATTTTCGATGCAGTACCAATGCATCTTGGGCATTGATTTTATGACGAATTTAAAAATTGGGTTCGATTTTGAAAACAAATCACTAATTATTCCGGATTCGCAAATTAAAAGGTACCAATAGCAGAGCAACCCGTGAAGATAGATCTCTCAACCACGAAGCTCAGTGAGCAACAAAAAGAGGAAATAAACGTTTTATTTAAGGATTTTAGGGGACTTTTTTTAAATAAACCAGGGCTGACGCATGTGTTATATCACAAAATAGATATGGGAGATAACCCCCCCCCCCCGTGTTTTTGAGAGTTTATCGCTATGACAGGGTCAAACAGAGTATGATAGACTATCACGTCAATAAAATGTTAGAGGAAGGTACGATCATACCTATCCAATCCCCCTATGCATCTTCAGTTCTTTTATGTCGCAAAATTAATGGTTTACCTCCAGATGACCCAGAAGCTTATAGATTATCGCAAATTAAATGCCATAACTAAGTATACTAGGTATCCGTTACCACTTACTGATGATCTGATTACAAATATTCCCCACACCTAAATTATGTCGACGCTTGACCTCAGATCCGGGTACTTTCAGCTAGCAATAACCCTAAAGATATTATTAAGACGGAGTTTGTAACTAAAAAATGGTACATTTGCATTCACTCGCATGCCATTTGGTCACTCGGGAGAGGCCCCAAATTTCCAAAAAGCTATTGAAATGAATCTTAAACCAGTTCTAGGGCATTTTGTAAGTGTGTATTTGGAAGACGTAATTATAGTGTCTGCATCGTTTGCACACCACGTTAAACATTTAAGAGAGGTCTTTAGATTACTACAAGAGGCTGGTCTAACTTTAAAACGAGAGAAATGTCATTTCTCCAGATACAAGTTACGATATTTAGGTCTAGTTTTTAGTAAAGATGGGGTTTGAACGGATATAAAAGTGATTTTTAATATGAAACCCCCGAAAAATGCCTGGGAGGTAGCGAAATTTTTAGGAATGACAGGATGGTACCAAAAATTTACTAAGGACTATTCAGATATGGTGTAAACATTTATACATGTTAAAGAGGAAAAATTATAAGTTTGTTTGTTTGGAATTAGCGAGGAAAGCCTTTAATCGCATAAAAAAAGACAACATTAAAACAGAAGCTCAAGTTTTACAGTTACCAGATTTTAACGAAGCATTTGAGTTGTTTACGGATGCCAGTTCAATTGGTGTAGGGACAATTTTGATGCAACAACAACGACCTATTGCATTCGCTTCTCGTACCCTCAGTACGGCTGAGAGAAATTATAGTGAAACGGAGCGACAGTGCTTAGCTGTCATATGGGTGTCAAACAAATATCGCACTTGTTTCGGGTCTCTATCGGTAAAAGTCATAACAGACCACGCCTCACTCACAAAATAAACGAATGGTAAAAATTTGTCTTGTAGAATGAGAGGGTGGGCGCTTAAGTTGACAGTTTTTAATGTGGAATGGAAACATCGCCCTGGTACGCAAAATGTGGTTGCAGATTTGTTGTCCAGGAATCCACTCGAAAGCATAGCGGAATCAAAGATATCTTGTGCGGTTATTACGTCCTTAGTGTTGTAGTTGAAAGAACAATTAATGGAAGAACAGAGAAATGACGATGAATTAGGTCATATTTATAGTTTTTTAGAAAATTCAGGTGACAGCTCGGTTAACATGGGAGTCTGCGGAAATTGATCCCATGATTTCAAATTAATTGATGGTTTATTATATTTTGCAAAATATCGAACCACTCTTGGATAATTACGAGTACATATTCCATGAACTCTTCTGAATATTATGCACGAGTTCCATGACATGCCAATGTCTGGAGATTTAGGCAAAAAGAAAACATATTTAAGATAAAGGGACGCGTGTTATTTTCTCTTTATAAGGAAGTTTATATTTAGATATGTGTTCACCTTTGATCAGTGCCAGCAAATTAATTATAAAAACACGCTACCAGCGTACCTATAGTAACGTATTTATAGTAACGGATTAATACCTATAGTAACGGATTTTCTAAATGAATTAGTATCGCGTTAGATTTATTAGGCCCATACCCTGCTTCTAATACGGAAAGTTACGGATATAGTGATAACGGATAATTTTTCTAAATGAGAGTTGAAATTGTATCCTTAAGAAAAGCCTCGGCTAAAGCAATTGCAAAGGCATTTTTTGAAAATTATATATCGCGTTATGGAGCTCATATAAAATTAATTAATGATAACAGTCCCCAATTTATATCTGAAAATTTTGAGCACGTGTCACAGGTTGAACATAAAACATGTTAAAACAGTCATGTATAGACCGCAATCAAATCAGATTGAGAGAGTTAACCGTACTCTTAAATGATTTCTAGTTGTGTAGAAAAGAATTATTGTATTTGGGACCAATTTCTTAAGGAATTCGGCTAGGCCTTACGAACGGCAGTGCATGAAACAACTGGTAAAACACCGGCAGAGTTCTTTTTAGGTCGGAAATTAACTACCCCATTTCAGAAATTAGTGATGGTAACTGATTGATTAGACTTGGTGTGTGGTAATATCGAAAAATTATTTGAGTAGGTGAGCGGGAATACTAAGAAACAGCAGGAAAAACGGGCAAAATATTACAATTAGAGGAGACGTGAAGTCAATGTAAAAGTTAAAGCTCTCGTTCTAGTTCAAACACACCCCTTACGCTCAGCTAGTAAGAAAATAGTCGGTAAATTCATGCTGAAGTTTGAAAGCCACTACGAAGTTTTAAAAGTTAAAAATAATAATGTTATTTTGAAATTAGGCAAACAAATCACGGTAAATGTAGATCAGGTGCAGATTTATCACCAAAGAGAAAAGGATGAGAGTGTAGTGGAATCGGAAGGATTGGAAAGTAGTCTACCTAGGGCAACACAATCGAAAAGATTGGAAAGTAGTCGACCTAGGGCAACACAATCGAAAAGATTTGAAAGTAGTCAGCCCAGGACAAAATTATGTCATTCCACTCCAAACCTGGCTTTACGACTGGAAAATTAAGGTAAATGCATCTAAAAGCGCCCGCCTCCTCCTTACGAGACAGCGGTGCATAGCAAACCTTCAACATGTCAGCATTTTTAATCAGCTTGTCCCCTGGGTTACTGAGTAGAAGTACCTAGGGTTAATACTTGATGCTAAATTAAATTTTGCCAAGCCAATCCGTTCCGTCCACCAAAGGGCGATCGGAATGAGAAGCACTCGAAATCGTTTGATTTCTCCCAAGAGCAAGCTCACATTAAGGCACAAGGTCCTGTTATACACAAACCGTTCTTCGCCCCATCATGCTGCACTCTCCCCCCTGGGTAGGTGCGGCAGTTACTCACCTGAAAATATTGCACACGTTTCAAAACATTCAACTGCTTAGAGCAGCAAACGTACCTTGGTTTGTTAGGAACGAAGTCTTGCATAAAGATCTTAACATTCCGCCGCTTCTTGATTTCCTTAAAAAAAAAAAAAATCAGAAAATTTTTTCAACCGGTTGCCACAGATTCCAAATGAATCCATCAGAGAAATCCCAGCTTATGATAATTCTATCCCTAGCTCTTCGAAGAGACCAAGAGAAGTCCTTAACCACTCATATCAACACTTCCCAGCTCTGAAAAGGATGAGAATGTCTTGATACAAATTAGGAAATTCGTGCGTTTTTTTAATGTGTTATGGTTATTTATCACTTGTTGTTTTCTTTCGCAGGAATTTATTCACTCTAATTATCACCCCCTCCCCTTACATGCAAGGTTTTACACGCGTTTAGTGTGACAACTTGATCCTTTTTTAAATTTCTCCACCTTTTCTTGCTTTTTTCCAAGTGGTTATTTAAAATCTCCTTTCAATAACCGCACGCAGTTATTTAAGAGGTAATAAGTAACGGACTTAAAAAAAAACATTCTCTTGAATCTTTGATATTAAAGAAATTCCTCCCTTTTCTCCCCTCGTTCAATCGAGATGCGGCAGCTGGTTGAAAGACGGACTTGGTTGTCAGAGATGTGACTTCATTTTCTTTTCGCTCTCCTTAAAGCGAAACATATATTTTTATGAAACTTCAGCAAATCATTCTTATTTTTATTTCAACTTATTATGATTGAGTGGATAATAGAGTATTCTCTAAGGTTCCGCGTAAATGTATAACCTTTACCGTTACCGTAGTCAACCCAGGGCAGCCCTTGCAGAAGGATTTAATAGTCCTAGAGGACCAACACAAATAGAAATTTAGGGTAGTATAGGTGTAACCAGGGAAATGAGCACTAGAGGGGAGGAGAGACGAGAGGAGCTTCATAGACCAGATTCAACTGGTTCTTCCCACAATAGTAATCAAAATCATAGAAAAAGAATTCAATTTTCAAGGCAAAAGGACAAACGATCTCTCCCTTCGTCAAGGTCAGAAGTGCAAGTAGTTCAAGGAAAGCCTCAAAGATCTTGCAACATCTTCAAGAGGAAAATGCCATCTTCAGTTCCAACCACATAAATTTTTACTTGAATTTGAAACGACATTTAATACATAAAGCCATTGTTGAGTTCTTTGATTAATTTTAAAAATATTTTTCACATGTAATATGAATATTCCTAAAATTTTTTCTAAATAATTTAACAATTTACTTCCATTCGCACAACTGTTGTGTTGTTCCATTAAAAAACAACGTAATCGTTTGCACGCGACGGTATTTCACGTATGGCCCTCCACAGGATCTGTTTCAATTCCCCGGTAGAACCAGAGCTGCTGAGACATTTATAGGATGGGGTCAATGATAAGCGTACTGCTACTTGTTGATTAACTGATTGAGTTAGCTGCAACGGCTGCAAATTTTCGCGTGTCGATTTTACCATTATAAAGATTATACAATAGTCTGCTTGCTATGATTGTAGTCGTTGTATATTGGTCGAGCACATTCGTAACGGGTTCTTTTTGTGTTTTTCTACTAATCCTCAATGGGAAATACTTGGAAGAAATTGTTTAATTTGAGTACCACTTTCTGTGAAGGAACCGTGACATGCAAAAGAGAACTACTATTTAAAGTTAAATAAATTGAGTTCGTAGGAAGATAGCAATTGGAAGTGTTGATTTTAGATTAAATTGTAGTTTATATTTCAATTGTCAGTATATTCACCGAGAAAGAATTGAGAATGGCTCGAGTTCAAGGAATTAAGCTGAGTATCTACATCAAATAGTAGGTATCTTTTCTCATAAATATTTAGAATGGGGTAAAACTGACTCATTCCCCATTAGCTTCGACAAAAGTGTTGATAGTAATTAAAAGGCAAAGAAATAAAAGTTTGTTAATTTTTAAAGATGTCTCGATTTTCTAAGAACTTTTACACCAACGCGAGTGGAAATTCACTCCACTTCTATTATATATATAAAAAGATTAATTTTACAAAAGAGAATAATGACCCTCCAGAGGGTTTGGCTTTGCTTCAATTCCGCGGTAGAAGATGTGCGTTACGGAGACTTTTATATAACGAGGACCCGCTTGTATTGCACTGCTTCTTATTGTTGATTAATTGAGTTCAGTAAATATGTGACGCGTCCTTCCACTAATCCTTTTGGGAATTCTTTTAGGCCAACAATTTTAACCAATCTTCTCCTAAAAAAAGAAAATGTGATATGCAAATTAGGTTTAATATATATATTCCTTCTTTGCAATGTGAGGGTTAGGGAATTGTGAGTAGATTAGAAGTGAAGTGAAGGGACAGTGAAGTGTATTCGTAAAAAAAAAGTAAGAAAGCCAGAAGTTTAGACAACAAGAAAGTGATAAGATTAGCTAACCAGAAGTGTTAATGTCAACTTGAATTAAATAGAAGACTGCATAAGTACATGTACTGTCACGTTAAATTAAGTTGATGTTTAGAGTGTTAAACTAATAGTGCGGACATTAAATACGTAAGCTCAGTGTAAAGCAATATTAAAGATAGAGTTGTATTATTGAATATATTCTCCCCAAACTTGAATCTCGTCTCTCTCTCTCTCACTCTATTACTCAATTGAATTATCTTATTTATAGTGTTATTTGTGTTTGAGTTGTTTATAGTGATAAATAAAATAATTAGAATTCATAATGTCGTATGATCCTTTAGTTCCTTAGGGTAGAAGGGATTTAAACACGTTTCAGATACGGCCGCGACTGTTCGTATCGGTTTCACCATTAAAAACTACTATGTGATCGCTTGCGCTCGCTGTCATTTTCTATTGGTCAAGCATAACTATTAGAAGTATTAATATCATGTAACGGCTTTTCAGAGGATTTGGCTTTGTCTGCTTTAGTTCCCCGGTGAATTATGTTCAGCTTCATAGGACGAGGCCGATGAAATCATAAGCACCAAGTATAGTGCTGCTACTTGTTGATTTATCCATTTCGCAGCTCGGTAGCTATGGCCGCAACTGTTGATATCTGCTTTACTTCTAAATAAAGCTATGCGGAACAATGGGGTTGTGATTTGATGACTATCGTTTGATTGGCAATTTTTTCAAGCGGATCCGAATTGGTGAGATCGTTCCTCATTAACTTTTTTCTTCTTTTTTTGAAAGTTATTTGGTATAACTTTTCATCTGACTTTGGAGACTTTTTTTCTTAATTTTAAATCATACACAAGTTGGTGTATTGATTCAAAGTGGAGTGTTGGAGTGGGATAGAGAGAATGGGTGATTTTTCTCGCCCAGGGAATGATATGGAGGTGGAGACTACCAGTACAGACTTAACATTGAATAGATATAGAAGCAAATTAACTGATATGGAATTGTTGGCCAGGTTTGAGGAAAGTTTGAATTTAAATACTACTCCAAATATCACAATTTTCTTAAAATCGGAAAATAATTTTCAGTGTGGTAATCTACTTAAATTAAAGGAATTAATAATGAAAAATTTCACAATCAAGAAAAATATTCAAAGTATTAGCAAAACAAGAAATTCAGAAATTATAATCAAAACAAATAGCTGCGTGACCGCCAAAGAAGCTTTAAAAATTAAAGAAATTAATGGATGTAAAATATTTTCTAGATTATCCTTTACTGGCCTAAGTACAAGTTACATTTTGCAGGAAATAGACACGGAATATACAATAGATGACATAAAATCTGAACTTGAAAATAACAATCACGCCCCAATTTTGGACATCCAACGGTTCACAAAAAAAAAAAAAAACAGAATCAGGATACAAACCGATCAAAACAATTAAAGTAACCCAAATAGGATGCACGATTCCTGAAACAGTATCAATAGGATTTGAAATGTTTAAAACTAGCCTTTTTTTTTAAAAACCTAAACAATGTACTAAATGTTGGAAATTTGGCCACATACATAAATTTTGTAGAAGCTCAATTAAATGCCGTGTATGCTCACTAAACCACTCTGAAGAGTGTAAAGAAATAAATACAAAAAAATGTAGCTGTTGTGGAGAAAATCATGAAGCTAACGATAAAAGCTGTAAAAAATATCAGGAGGAAGTCGAAATCTTAAAAATTAAAAATAAGCAACAAATCTCGAGAAACGAAGCAGTCGAAAAGTTCTATAAAGAAAAAAAAACCTCATTCTCGGCCATAACTTATAATAAACAAACTGAGAAAATAGAAACCCTTGAAAAAAAGTTTCAAGAATTAAAATTAAAATTGGAAGAAAATAACATTTTTGAAATGAAATTGGAACAAATTGTACAACGTTTTACGGCAGAACTAAACGCGATGATAAATCAAATAAATTTAAAATTTTCATCCTTGATGAACAAACACAATGGAATCTCGTTAAAAAAAAATTGCTTCCAATATAACAGTTTCACAAGATAACGACTTTCGAATTAATAGAAAAATAAATGAAAAAGCAAAAAGACTAAAAAACTTTTCAGAAAAGAGAGAAATTAATTTAGAAAGTATAGTAGAACAAAATAAAATTTAGATATAAATATACAAAATTTCTTGCATCCTAAAAAATAAATAAATAAATAAAATATTAATCTGTTTTCTTTTTGAACATTTAAACTAATTCGTAGTATTGCACATTTCCCCCCTTTATATCATGAATATAATCCAATGGAATGCACGTAGAATTAAAAACAAAAAATCAGATATTCTATTCACGCCAATTTTTCAAAAAGCAAGCATTTTAATAATCCAAGAAACTTGGCTACACCCTAATGATAATTTCACAATTCCCAATAAGAATATATTCCGAATCGATCGAGAAAACAGAAGAGGAGGAGGATTAATGATAATTTTAAACAAAGATATTAGCACAATAAAAATATTCTCAGAAATTAGCGAAGACTTAGAAATTCTATTAGTCAAAGTTCAGATAAATACAGTTCCTATCACAATTTTTAATATTTACATCCCACCGGGTAACTTTAAAGATGACAGTTTATCAAAAATAGCATCATATAGAGATAATCATAGCTTAATATTGGGAGATTTCAACGCATCTCATGAAATATGGGGTTCAAAAAACTCAAATACGTCTGGAAAGAAGATTTTTGATTGGATTATCGAAAATGACTTAATTTTATTAAACGATAAAAGCCCAACTTATCTAGATTCATCGGGAATTTTTACATCTATAGATCTTTCATTATCATCTATAAATTTAAATTATGATATGTCGTGGTCCACAAGTACCGATAATTTTGGAAGTGTGTGTGTGTGTGTGTGACCATTTCCCTATTATTATTAATTACAAAAGAACAAACAGCTCAACAACAAATAATTTTAGACAAAAAACAAATTGGAACAAATTTATTAATCTTATTCAACAAAAGCTAAATTTGGATGAAAATATAAATATTGATGTTGTAGAAGAAATTAGAAAAGCCCAAATCTTGTCTCAGGAATCAGAAAAAAATCAAATAAATTCAAGAGCTCCATGGTGGACAGCAGCATGCGGGTATTTAAGAGCAAAAAAAAAAAAAAGAAAACTCCTTAAGAAAGCTAGAAAATACTTCAAAGAAGAAGACTGGATAAAATATAAAGAAATAAGTGCAAAACTTAAGCGAACAATAAAAACCTGTAAAGAAAACTTTTGGCACAAGACATGTGAAAAAATCTCTTCTCCTAAAATTCTTTTTAAAATAATTCGTATAATCAACAATAGAACAACTTCGAACTATTCTTCATTTAACATCATTGAGAATAATGGAATCATACTAACAAACGAACAATCCCAAGCTAATTGTTTTTTAAAATATTACGCAAAACAATAATAGTATCCAAAATATTTTTATTCCGGACAATAGCCAAGATATTAATAAACCGTTCTCTTTAAAAGAATTAAAAATAGCAATATCTCATAAAAAAAACAGCAGTCTAGGGCATGATAAAATTTCTCTCCAAACAATCAACGCAATCTCCCCATCAAAGCAATAAATCTTCTCCTGAAATCCTTTAATGACAGTTGGTCTTCTAGTCAAATTCCAAAAGATTGCACTCACGCAATTATTTTACCATTCATAAAACCTCACAAAAATCCCAAGGAAATAGCGTCATATCGCCCAATTTCACTTACCTCAATAGTTGCCAAATTAATAGAAAGAATGATCCTTCACAGAATGTTAGATTTCAGCTTTCAAAATAAAATTTTTCACGTAAATCATCATGGCTTTTACCCCCACAGAAGCAGTATTAATACGATTCTTCAACTTCAACATGATATCATACTGGCTAGAGAACGTAAGGAATACTTTATTCTAGTAGCATTAGATATTAAATCAGCATACGACTCAGTGTGGCCAAGTGGTCTAGTTTCTAAATTAAAAAAAGTTGGATATTCAGGTAATTTGCTACGATGTGGATTCAAAATTTCTTGCATCAAAGAACAATTCAAATTAAATGGCGGAACAATTTTTCGAAAATCAGCAAAAACAATTATGGTGTACCTCAGGGTTGCATCTTGAGCCCTCTTTCCTATTTATGATTTATATGGCAGACATTTTTGAAATCCAACACGACAACCATCTTCTGGTCTATGCAGACGACATTTTCTTATATAATAGCGGCACAAATTGGAACAAAACAATAGTCGAATTACAAATATCTTTAAACAATATTTCAGCTTGGTGTAAAAAATGGAAGTTGTCCACCTCTCTAGAAAAAAGCAGTTTAATCAACTTTTCCAGAAAAAGAAGTACAATACCTCCTATACTTAAAATATGTGATAAACCCATTCCCGAAGTAAAGTGTCTTAAAATTCTAGGGATAATCTTCGACCCCAATATCACTTGGAAAAATCATATTATTTACCTCAGACAGAAAGGTTTTAAATATTTAAATGCAATCAAAGCATTATCGTCCCCTAAAATAGGAACAAGAACTGATACTCTTTTAAATATTATTAATGCTACAATCCGTTCTATTTTTGACTATGGAAGTCAACTTTTTTCCTTTTCAAGCAATAGCAATAGACAAAAACTAGAACCAATTTACAATGCTGCATTACGTTTAGCTCTAGGTCTCCCAAGAAACACTCCGATAGACGTATTAAGAGCGGAATCTATGAATGGCAGTATCAATAACCGACATAATTTCCTTTGTCAAAAATTTATTATTAAACAAATAGCATTAAAAGACTGGTCACCAAATGCAAGGTTATTTTGGGATATTAATAATAATTTTTATAGATATAGAGAAAAAGAAATCAGTATTTTTCAAAAGTCAATCAACCTGCTCTAAGAACTATGTATTTCTAAAGTAGATATTCTTCAGTGGACTCCTCCTCCTCCAATCTATGAAAACCACAAAATTAACATCTATACTCATGAACTGCCATTTCAAAACAGAGACCTTCCAGATCTCATAGTACAAAATATGTTTAATGATTATATCCAGTCAAACTTTAATGACAGTATTATAATTGCAACAGATGGTTCTAAAAATACTAATAAAACATCAATAGGAATCTTAATCCCAAGAAAAAAGTTAGACAAAATTACATTCTGAAAGAAATGATTTCCATATTTACAGTGGAAGCTATTGCCATTTGGACTGCGTTAAAAAATTGGGTTTCAGAAACAGAAAACTTGTCATCCTGACGAACAGCTTATCAGTTTAAAAAGTATCCTTAATATTAACAGAAAATCCAGTACGACAATATTAAATTTAAATTCAACGGTACACGAGTGTCTTCAAATAGCTCAATCAATTACATTCATTTGGGTACCAGCTCACAAGGGAATAGAAATTAATGAAGAAGTAGATAAATTAGCTAAAGCCTCTCCAGATCCTTGGAATATTATTCCTTGGATTACTTGGGAAGATCTACATACATTTTTCAAAAATCAACACAAAAGCGAAAACGAAGAAACATGGAAAAAGAGCAAGAGACATAAAAATTATAGTTATATTTCTCATCTTAAAAAATGGAAAAGACAAGCAGCAAAAAATAGAAATACAAAAGTTTTAATTAATAAGCTGCGGGCAAAGAAATTACCATTAAATGATATTTATTTTCTTTTTAAACAAACAGATTCCCCATTGTGTTCAGATTGCCATGTACCAGAAACTAGTGAACATTTTATTTTAACCTGCAACAAATATCAGTTGCAACGTAAAACATTAAAAATTTTTATCTCTAATCATGGTGAATGATCTTATTCATCAATAGCGAATTGTGATACAATAGAGCATATTCAAAAAGTCGAAGAATTTTTAAAAACAACCAATAGATTCTAAAATATCAAGTTATAGATCCAAAATACACTAGTTTCATCTACCACTTTGGAAGCATAAGTTAACAAAACTTACAATTTTACATAATAATCAAGACCTATACTTGCATCCAATTTAAAGAAAATAATGCAATTAATCATTTCGGAGCATAAGGTGTTAGCCAGAGCTCCAGATGTACAGTGATAATACTGTATTAAACTGAACTGAAATAAGGTTAAAAAAACGCCCGACAGGGTTTCTTACTGAAAGAGATGAATTCAATTTTTACTGTGAAGCAATAGCAAAATGGACTCTGTTACAAAACTGGGTTACAGAAGCAGAAAATTATGTTATCCTGACGGACAGTTTATCAATTTTAAAAAGTATCCAAAATATTTATATAAAATCAAATTCGATAATTTTAAATTTTTGATCCACTTTGCAAGAAAGTCTTCACATAGTTCAATCCATAACATTTATTTGGGTACCAGCACAAAAGGGAGTAGAAATTAATGAAGAAATTGATAAGCTAGAACTTTAGAGTATTATTCCTTGAAGTTCAGTGGAGGATACACACACACACACTTCAAAAAACAACATAAAAGTAAAAATGAAGAATCACTTGGACAAAGAGCAGAAGACGTAAAAACTTTAATTATATTTCACATCTTGAAAAGTAGAATAGATAGGCAGCAAACAATAGAAATTCAGAGGTTTTAATTAATAAGATTGCGGGCAAAAAAGCTACCATTGAATGACGTATTTTCTTTTTAAACAAGTAGATTCTCCAATGCATTCGAAATGTCAAGTGCCAGAAACAAGTGAACATTTCATTTTAACCTGTAACAAATACAAAACAACGAAAAATTTTGAAAAATTTTATCTCCAATCACGGAGAATGGTCTTACTCAACAATAGCGAAACTTAAAGCAATAGAGCATGTCCAAAGAGTCGACCGATAGATTCTACAATATTAAAATATTTATCAAACTCTGCCCGAGCATAAGGTATGACCAAGTCTCCAAATTTAAAGTGGTATCACTGTACTGAACTGAACTGAAATAAGGTTATTAAAAATATTCTTGCTGATCCTTCTAACGTGGTGGAGCTCTACTAGCTAATCTTCCAGCAAAAGCCTGCCCATAAAGTTATTTTGGGCAATACTTTTGTTACTTAAACTAGTAAAAATATACACTGCACAATGCATTTAAAATTAATTTTTAAGATTATTTCTATATTTAATTGCTTATTAATTTATTACTGCAATACTGAATTTGAAGCATGCATAATTTTTGTTATAAGATAGCACTCAACCACCATGAACTTGAGCCGGCTGTATACGATTATTATTACATATGAATTTAATTGCAACCTCTCTCTGCGACAGCTCAACTCAAATCGTCTGCTGATTTGTAACTTTTAGTTTAAATAAAAAGGAATAAAAAATCGAAAATATAAAGTTATTATCGGAAATATATAGAATAGTTTTGCTGATCTTAGAGATAGATATGGTAGAGTTCTACTGGTTGCTTCTACATCAAAAGCTTACTTATTATGGACAATATTTTTATTACTTAACTGAAGGCGCAAAAATATTGATTACCTTCTAAGCAACATGGTATGTTAATAATTCATTTTTATGATGATCTAGATTTAATAGCTTATTAATTTACTATCACAATAGCGAATATTGATCCTGAGACATACATAATTTTTGTTATGAGATGGAATTTTTGTATCTGGCTAATATATGTAAAAATGTCACACGAATTTACCTCGCATGATATGGAATACATTTTGGCATCCAAGCAACGATTCATTAATGGTTTAAATGCAGCTTCAAACGTCTCGTGGGGTGTAAACAAAAGCATCTGCTTTTATTGTCGAAATAAAACAAAAAACAAGTTAAATGAATCACGTATAACTATAAGGGAAAACGGTTGCCTTAGTAGTTCTTTTATCATACAACAAAACATTTCGGATGACCGAATTGTTTAGCGTTAAAGAAGATTCTTTCGAATATTTTGAATGACAATATACTAAAACATGACGATGATAGAGAAGGAGTGGTGTAAGTCTTGCTATGTCGCTTTTAGTTAAATAGTTTTCCATCATTTAGTTCTCTGTCCTAAAGGCGTGATACCTTTTTCTTTATAAGAAAGAGTGTAGAAAACACGGCTGACATAAATATAGGTTATTACTTCCTTTCATACAGGTAGGTGTTAAAAGGGATTCTTATGCCTTTAGTGTTGTTAAATACCCTGGAAGGATGTGACTCACAGTAAAGAACTATATCGAAAATGTTTTTCTAACAAGAAACAATGTATTTTGTTGCTAGCAACGTCTGGTAATAGAAGAATAGTTAGAAAAGAATTTTTAAATATCCATATATGACGAAAATAGGGCCTGAAAGCAAAAGTTAACGTGAAAAAAATATTTTATTTTGGAAAAATATATGAAAATTGGATAAAAATGTTCGCAAGTACAAAATGATTTATCAGCTATGGAAAAGTATGCGTGCTATTTTAACACAAAATTGGGTACTTATACCGATGACCAATTTCGTCGAATTTAAAAAAAAATCGCCAGATGCCGGGATACGCAGCCAATAGTTAAAATTGTTCTCGCTCACGTTAGAACTCAATAATATTGATTGCTCATGCTCGATAACAATAGCATTGTTTACAATTTTTAATATTATTCTCATCTTATTTGTTAGGAAATATATGGTTAAAAAATTTTGGGATCCCTTTCATTAGCGTAGCTAGTTCTGAGTGGGCCCCGTATCGAAATTTCTTGCACACCCCTTTTTGGGGCCCCTTATTATTTTTCCTACATATGTTGTTGACCATGTAGCTTGAGACCCCGTATCGTTGACACGGCAGTAGCTACGCCTCTGATCCTTTTTCCTATGGCGTAGCTACCAATGGGCAAGATGTTGCCGTGCAAAGGGGCCTTCAAGCTCAGGGGGGCCCTCGGACCCTGACCACCAAGCAAGCCAAACTTTTGATAATTTCTCCCAAATTTCAGATATAAATATAAAAGGTAGCAGCATTACTAAAATCATGACAACTCAGTTGAAAGTAATTTTGAGCTTGTAGGGAATTTCCCTAAATTCTTTCCGTCGCTTGTTTAGTGTAGCGAACTTTACTTATTGAAAAGTTTAAATTATTTTCAATTTTTTCCCCCTATAAGCTGTTACTTGAAAATTCCATGAAAAATCTTAACATACTTATTATTACATTTTAAGAAACCTACACAAAAAGCAATTCCTTCTTCATTACATTCTATCAACACCCTTTTATAAGCTTCACTTATATGTAACGGAATCTTTAAACTCAACTTTTACGCACTTTAAAAGGTCAGATTAATTCGAAATTTTGCTCACTTGTCCAGGACCGATGACAATACAGTAATTTATAATTGTGTTCCATTGTCCAAATTTGGATAATCAGGATTAACAATTTCCCATTTTCAGATCCCATCCCTCATCTAGCGCAGTGTAGGGGAGCGATGCACGTAAAATCTGTCGAGAGCTCAAACTTCCTCCTGTTGGTGTGGTGTGGTAGTTAGGAGAGGTTTCCACTCTTTTACAGCATTTTGGCAAACTTTTTTTTTAATTTGGTGGTGTCTGGCCTCGCGAAAATGGTCAACTGTATAATATTCAAGTCCTGTTTTGATGGTTTCAAACAGTTTTGCCTTTGACAATGTGATGACTGTTTGAATTTAGAAGTATTTTCATTGAATGCAAATTCGAAAGTTCGAGATTTATATCACGATTTTTTTTAAAAAAGTTGTTTAAATGTGTTTTATAATGTCTATATAAGCATTGAATGTATTTATATATTCCCACACATAATATAATTAAAAGTTACATATTTTTCTACATTTCATGTTCTCAAAATAAAAATGTAAAATAGAATTATACACAAAAATATATATTTCCCCTTTCAGTGTCTAAATGCTTTAAGTATTATTGTGTATTAATACGAATCTCTGCTTTTATTTTTTTTATAAGGAAGTAGCAGGTATACCCGCTCTTCGCACGGGGGAATTGAAAAACAAAACAATACAGATTGAAGGATAAAGAAATTTTTAATTTCATTTTACGTGAAATGCAATTTTTTATTTAAAAAAAAAAGCTTTTTGCATATCTTAGTTGAACAAAAAATTATATTTGTTTAATTTTAAGTCTGTAGGTCTAATAGTTGATAAAATTGATTTTATTTTTATAACGCCTCTGTAACTCCCGTATGGGTCAATTTTTGAAAACTCCTTCCTAAGCTGATCTCTGCTCAGCAAAAGTAACATACTGTTACAAATTTTGTGTAATTAATGCTTAAAATAGTGTAAATAATATTTATCTGGATGTGTAATACGTTAATATTACTTTCTGTTGTATATATTTTAGGTTAAAATTATAATATTTGCAAGCAACGTCGTTCTTTACATTATAATGGCGATTCATTGGAAACATAGCGAAATATTGGTGATAGAGCCAAGTTGGCATCCTTTTTGGCGACCCTGTAGGCAACTTGGCGATGGATTAAACGGTGCAGAAGTTGATATGTTGTAGCGCCACCTGGTGAGGAGCACAAAACACTTCTCTATAAAAAACACATATACATGCCAATTTTCATAGGGATCGGTTCAACGGTGTTGGAGTGAAGTGAAGTCATATATACAAGCATCCATTTTTTTATATAAATATTGAGACCTCTTTTGCGACAAGATAAAATCTACTAATCAATATTTTTTTAGTTAGCTCTCAATTTTTCAAATTTCTTAGCAAAGTGTTTGACAAGGTCAAATGAAAAAGGGGGATAGAAATGTTGGCATATGATTGGAAAAAATTACTTGAGAAATTTTTAAAGTAATATTTAATGTAAAGAAAGTTGAAGAAAGGCTCTTAAATTTCCAATACTTTTAAAATGTCGAATAAATAAGATCAATACTGTTAGCATTATTTTATGGAAACATTTTTTATTGTATTATAATTATTGCATCTATTTGATTCTGTAAATTTATTATCTGAGATTTAAGTTGTTATTTTTTTTATTTGTTGTTGAATATTTTTCCATTCATGCAAGAGACAATAGTCGCTGCTAAAGAAGTAATCACAACACAAACTTTTAAACATATTCTTGTAAGATATGATTAAGAAAATTTAAACACTTTTGTATGGTTTAATTTACATCAGCCTTCCGTTTGATTATATTTAATCGTTTCTGTTTTTATTACCTTAAATGTGAAATTGAATTTCTTTAAACAAAGCTAACATTAAAGCGATATACAGTCAGACCCCTATTTAACAATTTCATTGGGACCGAATATTTTGTTCGTTAAATTGGAGTTATTCGTTATATCGAGGTCAAACAAAATGCGAATTTTCGGCATTTTCCTTTTGGTAATTCTACAATAAGCAACTACACAAAAATATCCATAATTAGAAATGTTAAACTTTTTATTCAATAGCTAAAAATACTATTAGTAAGTTATTACGCGCCAGTAAATTGGAAATTTTAAAATACTGACTGATAGATTTTTGAAAATCTTTTTGATTTCTGATTCGAAAGAAATCTTTTTTCGACTTAAAATACTGTGTCATTTACATCCTGCTGCATAAGGTATGTTTTCACAATTTCTTAGTAATGCAAAGCATTAGAAATACAATAGTTTTGATAAGATTATCATTATTAACTTCTGCATAAGAATTGCTATTCGTTGTGTGACGGATCTAAACGCGGTTCCATTAATCCCTTCTTGTTTTTAAAGGAAAATATTTAATACAACCAACCTTCATCAAGTAAGGAAACGTGATTATGTAAATGAGGTATATTATATAAATTCTGTTTTCGCGAGTTGGCAGTTAGTTGTTAACATGTTGTTGTTGACACGCTGAAGTTGATACGGTGAAGAGTGCAAGCAGGAGTTAGCATAAAGTTTGAGAATTAGTTGTTAGTTGAATATTGAAAAGGAGTGGAATTAGTTAAAGATTACAGAGCGTGGAGCCTACGACATTTGAACAAGCCGAAGAGATCACCTGCAAGTTTCCAGTGTAGGATCCGATGCATAAAAAAGTTCAGGTACTGTGCGTTTGATTAAGTAGAAGCTAGTTTATTAGTGTGCGACGTAGATTTATTTAAGCGTATTTAAGCTGTCTTAGATTCAGTTGAGGGTCTGTAGTAGTATCCCCGTGTTATAGAATCTCACCTCCGCGCTCTACTATATATCAGCTACCTTAATTAGAATTGTATTGTGTCTGATTTTTAATAAGAATTAATAAATTAATTAGTTTGAAAACATGTCTGTGAATTATTCTATTTCTCCCACACATCTAGCAGGGTTTACAGGTAGACAAGAGGGTTCGGATGTAAGAGGGAACCAAACATTATCACAATTGGCTTCGACAAAACAACAGTTTCCTGAACTTCAGTTGCACAGATAGATAGTCATCAAATATAACATTCTCTTTAAAATCTTAAAATATTCCCCTGTGTTGTGGAGTGGGAGGAGATAAAAAAAAGTTTCCTCTCCTATTCCAAACTCCCACCATAGGTTACACTCGTGACTCCTCGGCATCTGTTTAGGCTAACTTTCTACACCCTTGCTCGTCAAAATTTCTAACTTTCAAGAAAAATCTTTTTTTCCTATTCTGGACAAAAAGTTGAAATTTGAAAAAATTCCAATTGTTTCTGACAAACTAATAAATTTTTTTCAGCTGTTGAGATAATTCGTTAATTCGGGATTTATTATTCGCTAAATAGGGGGTTTCCCTTCATTTTAATTGGAGAAAGTTAAATCATGAAATTTTCGTTGAATAGAGGCTCGTTAACTCGGGGTTCGACTGCATTTTCAAGTATAAAAACGACCAATAAAACTTCTAAAATTTTAAATCCTGTATTTAAAAAAGAATTTGAATCAAGAAAAAATATAAACTTATCAATCTTTCTTATACAGGATTGACCGGATTTTTAAGGATCATTAATACATGCAAGGAATAAATAATACAGTTCCAAATTTTAAATAATGCATTATAAAAGCCTAGATACTGAGGCATTTGCCAAGATTTCGTCCTCTTCACTAGATAGTGGCACACATTTTTGAAATCTAGCATCTTTATTCAGATATAGTACATTGCTAATTTAAAAAAAAATTTTCCTGTTAGAAATAATTTAAGGTAATTCTTGGGATATAATTATAAAGGAGTTCCAATAATATTCTTCCTCTGAAACAAATAGATATCTTCTTACATTTAGAAGGGAACTAGTAATAGAGATTATTGCTAGAAAATAAAATGTAAATCAAGAATCCTTAATGAAAAAAGCAGAAGCACTCTAGGCTGTATATTCTAGATTTTTGAGAGTAAATTTATTTTTAGAAACTCTGTGTAAAATCTAGAAATTATCATCGCTTTTTTAATGCTGTAACAAAATTTTTTTGATTTAATAGGAGGCTCAAAAGTGATATTGAAGTCAATTTTACTTATGAAAAATTATCTTTTCCTTTCAGGCTTACTTATTTGCTTCAATTTTATTAAATACTAAATAAATAACACAAAAAGAAAAAAAAATACCAATTAAATCTAGTTTCAGAAGATTCGGCATACAAGTATAGCCTAACGATTGGTCAAAAATAAATGCAGGGTGTGTCCCTTGTATAGCATGGTTAATTCGTACCATGTTACATCAAAACCGTGTTATACGAGACACTTCTAATTATTTATTTAAATTATAGTTTTATTTATTTAGTAAATTAATTATGAATGTACATACAGTAGAAAGTCGTTTATCCGAAGCAATTGGGACCGGACACCGTTCGGATAACCAAAAACCGAATGCAATCCATGCAGTATATGAATGAATGAGTGAATATTAACGTCGCACTATTCAGCTACACGAAGGCTTTTGGCGACAGTAAGCGTAATTTTGAACCATGGTCAAGTGACGCGGACGACACCTGAGCTGGTACCGCCCTCTCCTAACTACCACACCAATAGGAGGACGTTTCAGCTCTCGACAGATTTAACGCGCATCGCTCCCCTACACGACGGGTCTTCAGTGGTACTGGGATTGAACTCATGACAGGCTAGCCATGATCCGATTCCTAGACCACTTGGCTACCGCAGCCACTGCAGTGTATGAAAGTGTACACTATACGAATATGGAAAATCATCACATGCGGGAAACGTGCTAGAAGAAAAGCAAAATAATTGCAATTTTACCTTTATTGTGGGAAATAATCACTTATTTTTCCCTGTATATTGTACACCTTCGTTTTGGTCTCTGATTATCTTGAGCAGCAGTAATTGAGTAGGACAGCTCTCTGAGTGTTATTCGTACCACTCCATAGCTCTCTCTAACGCAGAAAAGCGTCAGTATTTGATGGACCCTTGCTACTTGCGTTGTTATGGTTGTCCTCATCTTCATCCGTTTCATTGTCGACAGAATCGGATTCTTGCACGGAAGTCACCATCTCGTCATCATTTAGCATTTGAAACCCACAGTCTTCTGCATCGCAAGCCATCCAGGTTTCTACATCAACAAAACTAAAAAAAGCACGTATACACCCCTCACTTGGAAACAAACTGTCCTAATATTCCGCGCAGATGTTTACCAAATCACACAAATGAAATTCTCCAATTATCCCTCACCTTGAGTTTTCCCATCACTTTTTTATATCCATAAGCCCCGTAACTCCTTTGAGAGTCGATTTTCGTAAGACCCGCTCTTAGCGGATTTCAATTCAACAACAACAAAAAAACATGCATAACAAATTGTATTATTTTAGATATAGTAGATCGAAAAAGAGAATTTGTTTAAAAAATACGTTTCTGTATTTCTATTTTATCCAGAATTTATTTTGTAGCTTTAAAGAAAGCTTTCTCTTTGAATCTCTGATCGGCTTTAGCTGCAACCCGATTGGTCCGGTTAACCCCACCCACCTTCTGATATGAAATAAGTTAACTTTTTTCGATTCTCTGCATCGAAATGGTTGATTTTTTCTCATTATTAATGCATTTTCATGAAACTTAATTTGTATTTTTCATTAATTTTGACTTGTAAATTTTAACATCTAAATATATTAAGTTATCAAAGGGCAAGAGTTTAATGACCAGTCTTATGATTAGAGGTTAAAGGCTGGAAGGGCTCTAGTTACTCTGTTCATCCCTCCAACGATATTTTATCTGTACTCTCCAGTAACTCCTTGAGGCCGCGGTAGCCTAGTGGTCAAGGTCAAGGTAAAGGACTCATGGCTGGCTTGTCATGAGTTCGAGCCCAGTACCATTGAAAACTCGCCGTGTAGGGAAGCGATGCACGTTAAATCTGTCAAGAGCTCAAACATCCTCCCGTTGGTATGGTGTGGTATTTAGGAGAAGGGGGGTGCCAGCTCAGGTGTCATCCTCATCACTTGACCATGGTTCAAAATGACAAAGTCCGTTGCCAAAAGCTTTCGTGTAGCTGAACAGTGTGACGTTAATATTCACTCACTCACGCACCCAGTAACTCCCCCCCCCCATAAAAATCGATATTTATAAAAACCGTTCTTAGCGGATCTCTGTTATGCAAAAGAAAACGCCTATCAAACTTCAAGTATGTGAATCTAACAGTCCAAAAACAGAAATTTCATCTATAATGTCCCTCCTTAAGCCTTCTTAAGTCGATTTTTGCAAAACCCGTTCTTAGAGGAACTCTTCTCCATGAAAGGAACACACCTATACTGAATTTCATGTAGTCCTAATAGCTCAAAAGTGCGAAGATTTTTTTGTATTACGCCCTTTAGACCCTCGCAATACCCCTTGGGATAATTTTTTGCAAAACCCCTTTTATAGTGAACCTCTACTCCATGAAAGGAACGTGCCTACCAAATTTCAAGTCTGTAGGTCTAATACTTCTGGAGATATCGTGTTGAGTGAGTGAATGAATGAATCGTTTTTCTTAATAAAAATATATATTTCTAAAGAGGCTGTGGATATTTGTGTTACACAAATATATAAGAGCGCATAAAATTACTTATATATAGAATTTTACAGAAAATAGATAAAATACATAAGTAGTATAAGAAATCCCTCGATGAATGGGCTTGGAAAAATGAATTACTTAGTGGCGACCTGAAAAATGTAAGGGGTAAGATGTTCTCTCAGTCCCGCCTAGAGATGTGGGAAGAAGGGAAGGGGGCCTAGTCCTGCCAGTTAACCAAGCTTTTTATTGAACACACAAATTATCAACACAATTCTAATAATTCAAATGAGAAGAGATGTTTCCAATTTAAGCAATATGAGAGTAAATAACAAGATGCTCAAATTTCTAGAAGACTTTAAATATCGACCCTCTTATATCAGGATCAAATCCACTGCCCTAAATATCTGAGCTATTATTTAACTATAGTGACCAATCGTCACTTTAATTCTTTCAACTATCTAATTTCTGAAAACGCGCTATAAAATAGAATAATATTTGATCGATAGCAATCTATTCTTTTCTCGCATTCTCTATATTACTAGCTTGAAAACCTAAACCATAAAAATCCGACCTAATCTGCTTAATCAGGTTTGCTTCTTCAGAGGGTTGACCGAGAGTAAACTCGAATTGATAGACCAAAGATTTACCAAGAGGATTAAAGGAAGGACGCGGATAGATCTGTCACACATCTGAAAAATTGGGTTCTCTTGCCCAGAATAAATCAAAAGTTTCCACTTTTGTGTTGTCATAAGCACACACACATTTTTTTTGGCATTATCTTTTTCATTTTTATTTCTTAATAAGCAACAAATTTCACATTGCCTTGCCAATCCCTGTTCTTTATCGAATATTTCCATAAATCTAAATTCCTGCCTTCAATGAAACATTCCCGCCATCACCACAAAGAAAGTCCCGGATGAGAAGCATTTCAGTACCATGGACAAACTGCATCTCTTAAAAACACACACACACACACATTTGCACTAATAATCCCATTATAAGAATTAAAAATATGTGCAAATTAATGATAGAAAAAAATATAAATGCCCATACAGCGTAATGGCAAACCGATTGTGGTCATGTTTCGGTAGCCCGTACAGTGTACAGGCAAACAAATTAAGTGGTTAAATTAACAAAAATCAAAAAGTGCATTAGAGCTATTTTACCCCAACCAACAAGATTTCTTAAGAAAATCTATACATGACAATCACTGCATAGTGTAATGCTTCATTTTAACTACGCTTTTCCTCTTGAATGAAAAAGTCACGTATTTTCCATTAGCTCAATTAAATCAGACTTTCTTGGAATTATTTATGGCAGCCCTCGTAAAGATTGACGATTCTCATAAGGAATTGAACTTTGATATACCTCAATTTTGAGTGGAAACTTGTGATTTACTAAAAAATAAATAAATAATGATAGAGTAAGTCACAGGTTCTCAGAAATAAAAATGTTAAGTAGCATTGATGGATGAAAATTGTGCGTGATTGTATATCAGATACGGTCAAAGGTAATATTGAGTATTTGTGAAGCAGAAAAAATTGTCTTTTTTCAAAAAATGCAAAACTTTTAGCTTCTTTAAAAAAGTTATCAGACATAAGTAAGTTTTCCAGAATATTTACTAATTATTGACATTCAAGTATGTTTAAAATAAGCGTACTTAAATGGTAAAGGTATAAAATTATTGCAAAACAGCTTATTATTGTATTATTCAGCAAAATTTATTAATTAAAATTCGCATCTAATTCCAAACGGATATTTTAATTAAAGAATTAATGTGCAAAAAAAATCATTTTCGAAAGGCATTTTTTTAAGTTCAGTGGTATTTTCAATATTTCCACTATTAGCTCACTCTCTCTCTTCCTTTATATTTATATATATATTTATTTATATATCAGTTCAAATTTTCAATCGTTAATAAAATACTTTTTCTTCATCCAATCAAGTTCAAATAATTTTTTTTAATTTGTAGTTGACACTTGATGTTAATACAGTTTTTTCAAATATTAATTCATTAATTACCGGTTTTCGACGCCACCTTAGATTCGTCTCCATTGTTGTAACATTGTAACTGTTAAACCAATGACAAAAATTGGCGTCAAAAACCGGTTTTTCAGCCGGGTATGCATTGTTACAACGGTGCACACAATTTTTTTTTCAATTCCTACGATTAGTTCACTTTTTCCATATATATATAAATATATATATATATATCTTGTTCAAATTTTAAATAGTTAATAAAATACTTTCTATTCATCCATTCAAAGTAGGAATTGACTTAAATTTTTTTATATTACTTGTTAAGAGGAATTTTTCCACATACCTTCATTACAGATTAATTTAGTGAAAACAATTACATTTTTGATTCGCAACAAAAATACAGTTTTAAATGATGCAGACGACTCTGATTAAATGAATCGCTATCTTTTAAACGAGACAAATATTGATAAATGGAAGAAAATGACATGGTATGTTTCTGAACAGTGCGGTGCTAGTTCAGGTGTCGACTTCGTCATCTGATTGCGTTAGTTATATGCTTCCTGTACTATTGGACAACGGAAAGTGGGGAAAAAACTAGAATATAGTTCAAATGTGGAGCATACCACTGGTGTATTATAATGATTAACTCATGCTTCTCATCCGGAATCATTTTGATGAAGAATAATAATGCGGGTATGATTTTTTTTCTTTTGCCATAAACATAGTAAATGAATTTGTAACACATTTTGCGGCCCAACTGATTTATTATTGCGCGTTCTGCCTCCGATAATCTATATAGCAGAAGTTTCCTAACTGTTTTTGTCTCATAGACCTCTTGCCACGCTTTTTGATTTCGTGTAGACCCTGCTTACCTAACATTAAATCTTTGCAAATTTATCAACTTAAATGTCATTTTCCTAGTTGGTGCTACTACTTTTCTATCTGATATGAAGTATAACGTTTAAAACTTAAGAAGCGCATATTAATGAATTAAAATTAAAATCAAATTAATACATGAAATAACTGAACAGCATGCAAATGCTTTTAACAAACAAAAATAATAGTCCAACATCCTATATAGAAAGGAAAATGGAAAATTGCAAGGAGAATTGCTTTTTTATTTTGCCACTTAATATTGTGATTCTGTCATATGTGCTTACATATTTATATCTCAATTGTAATTATGCAATAAAATATTACTATAAAATAAAAAATTTTCTTTGTTGACCTAAGTAAGAATTGACTCAAACAATTTTATTTTACATTACTTGTTTTTAAAATGTGTCTATTTTTTAAAAAAGTTTTAAGCCAAATGTTACAAACTATGCCCCCGAAGAATTATGGAAATATTCGCAGCCGAATATGTATAAGTCAGTGATTCTTAATCACTGTGCCACGCCACGTTTTGTGTGCCACCGAATTCTTGAAATGTTCCACCAATTCTTTTTTAAAATTATTAATTATACTGTGAGAAAAAAAAAGAAATCCTGAACCGAACCATTTGGCCGTTTAATAGAAATAAACTAAGGGCATTCGTAATATATTAAACTTATCCTTTCATGAATAGATTACCGATACGTAAGATTCTATTATTTTATTGCTAGTTTGCCACCAAATTTTGAAATTATTAAAAATATACCACAACAACAACAAAAAAGGTTGATAATCACTCATACATGTCTACGAAGCTGTCTGTAACCGAGGAGGAGATAAAGTTAGACGAAAGGTTTCTGGTGATTTTTGTGCCCGACTTCCTTCACGACATTCGTCGTATTTCTTGCAAGAGTTGGGTAAAATTTATATTGCGTCAAGTATATATAAAGTGTGAAGCTTCGAACTTATATATAAATGACGTATTAAAATGGAGTATTTATTGTGTTTGTAGATTGTTTATAATTTACCTGCGTCTACAGATGGCTAAAGATCTTGATGTGACATCCAGTGTCGTTTGCAATTTGTGGAAACAGTTTCAAGACACTTGATCCATATCGAAGAGACCTGTGTAAAGTCGACAAAAAGCCTCAAGGATGAATGAGGATAATTAATGAGCTCTTTTAAGGTGGTGATATAGTACTGTTACAGCATCACAGCCCGCATGTGAGTTGTATATTTCAGGATCTATAGCTCAGCAGTTGCTGAGGACTTCGTGAGAGGGCTTTATTCCAGAAGACTAGTTGCTTGTACCTATTTAGATTGATGCAAACAGCATATACTTTGGGCCAAATTTCAATGAGGCGCCGTACTTGTTACTGATGGGTTAAAGTTCAGTCTGGATGCTGATTCTCGGTGTATTAACATCTAGAAGAGGCTGGAATCCGATATCATTCTTCCCTCGTTAGAGAAAAGTATCATTGATTGTGGCAGTGTAATTGATTGTGTAGGCATTATGCTGGACGACCACATTCCTACGCATGCATTTGACAAAGGTTACTTGACTGTTATGAGATATAAATCTTACATATCTTGAGCTCTATGTCACAGATTTTTCAAGGATGCAGTTGGTTTTCAGTTTCGGTTAATGAACGATAGCTGTCGCCCACATACAATTTAGGTCGTCGACAATTTCCAAGAGAAATAGAATATTCGTCGGATGTATTGACCAAAAAAATCTCCTGTGTGTGTGCGATCCTAACCTTACAGAGCATGTCTTACCCCCATGGAGCATTTGCATATCTCCATCCCTCTCGGAAGTCCATCTTGAAATTAGACCTGCCATGTTGCAGGAGTGGATTGAGTGCAAGGACTTCACATGTGCTTCCTGTATAGTATGCCGTCCATCTGTATAACCTGTCCGATTGGTAAAAGGGACCATAACCCATAGTAAACTCATTTTCAGTTCGATATTATAATGGGAATTGAGGACATACCTACACTATGAACATTACTGAAAATCATGCATGTATAAAATGGTTTTTAAATGGTGCATGTCTTGATCTGTTATTAATGTATATTATATTTCTTTAATGCCTTTCCATTAGTTTATCAGAAATTAGGCGTGTTGTGCAATAAGTAAGTGTGAGGTATTAGTCCCCTTTGTCTAATCATGATTCGAAATTATAAGGTGCGGAAAAAATTATTCAGCTGATTATTTGTGTATGCTGTATTAATGTGGATAATGAAAGGCTCACAAAGTAAACAACCATGAACAAAATAAGTAATTAATTAGTAAAACAGATGATGTATTTTTAGAAGTGAATAGGAAATTCTAAATTACCTTGAAGTTTACGAATAATTTGTTCATTCGCGCGAGAAGAGGAAGATAACTGAAGAGATTCTAAAATATTTCACATTTGTTTGCGATATCAAAGTATAGAATTTGTTCAATATTCATTTCAATATTGTATAAAAATGGTTTTTAACCTCTTAACTGCCGACTAACAGTTACACGTAAAACGCACCCTAGTGTCACAATTTTTCACATAGGCATGTGTATGTGGTGTAATGGACGGGAAAAAAGGCACAAATAAGCAGATTTTTCTGTGAAATAAGTAAGTACTTCGTTGCCATTGTCAAGGTCATTTTATTGTATTCCAAAGCCTTCGGAGTGGTTTTACTGATAGCAGTTCAAAAAAATAAAAGAATCGTATTTCTGAAAGACGTATATATACATCCCGGGCACTTAAAGTACCAATTGAAAGAGTCGTATATATTCGCCGGTGGCAGTTAAGGGGTTAAAATAGTATTTTTACATATATCTCATCTTATTAATTTTAATCAGAAATTTCTTTAAAAAATCAGAAATGCCCGAAATCGTTGCTAGCATTTCCTGCATTAGTGAAATTCGACTGTACTGAGCAAAATTATACACCTACGAACTAGTTAGATCACATTTACATATTAGAAAAATTACACCTTGTATTTTCTTAGTCCTTTTTCTCGTTGCTAGGAAGGAACTCTTATTACCTTTATTTCAAGACACGACTGCAATTTTAGCGTGAATATACATTTCCGGTATGAGACATGCGACAAAACTTTTTATCTTCTCACAAGGTTCTGCAAACACTGTCTGCTGAGCCACCCACATAAATCCAAACCTTATTATTAAGGCGGTCATCATGAGGTTTGAGCGAGAAGATAAAAACGAAAAACAAGCGTCTAAGTCAATAGTTACTGGAAAACAAACTTCGTGAAAAGTAGAACAAAGGCTGCGAGATACATCGTCCGCAGATATAGAAGCCACCTGCACAAGTTTCGAACTTGCACCATTTTGCCTCTTTCGAATTTGGAACGATTAAGGTAGGGGGGAGGAGATACAAGATCGTCACGCAAGCCACCAATGAAAATCCTAAACTGACGGAAGAAGCTGTCGATACACGTCATTTGGAGACAAAGGGGACCGAAAGGTTTTTTGAAGAAGGCTGGATTTTAGCAATCTATGTAGATTTTTTCAAAAAAGACGAGTTGAGATAGCTACTTAAAAAGTGGATACAATATAGAGTAGTGTAGAGATGAGTTGTATTGTTTATCAGAGTTTGTGCAGAAAATAGATAAATAACATTTCGTCTGCTTAAAATTATAACTGCTGTGATTTAGGTAAGTTGAAATTTTGATAAGTTTCTCTATAATTATATATAGATATCTTTTTCAGAAATTTTAGTGAAGCAAAAATGTTTATTTAAATTATATTGTGATTTTTTTTTATAAATCTCTTATATTTTCTTGTAAAAAAATATATATTTACCTTAAAAAGAAAAATATTTCTTTATCAAAATTAATTCAAATTTTTCAACCTAAATGATTTTTCCACAAAACTATTTTACTGAAATCTTATTAGCATAAATATATAAAATGTAATGATTTTTAAAAAACCTTTTGGGCATGATTATATTATGAAAATAATTTTTAATTTTAGGGGACATGGTACGATTTACGCAAAAACTTTTAATTTAAGGATTTTTAAAAATTTTTTTGGTTGCCTCCTATGTGTGTATACTATGCAAAACACATTTTGTGCTCAAAATTTCATAAAAAAGCTAGTCATTTAATTTTTTAAGGAAAAAAATTGAAATTTGTGACGTGATTTTAAAATGCTACTCCTCCTACAAAAATTGACGTTCACGTATAAAATTTGATTTACAAGTTCGTCAAACTATGCATAACAAAAGTTGGTATAGGTTTTGCGATAACGTGATTAGCATTTGTACAATACTTCTTTTTATGAATGCTTATTGAAAATTCCTTAAAAAATGTACAAATTCTGAGTTCAATTATTTTTTAAAAATAAGTATTGCTTTGATTCAAAAATGCATTCCAACTTTTGTTACATGTACTATTAGCAATAGGTACAAAAAAATTCAAAGCATTAGCCACAATAGAAAAAAAAAGCCTTCGCATTTTAAATGAAGACAAACTAGTTATTTTACCTTTCTGAGATAAGTAATTTTAAAGTTCTGATTTGCCATTGGAATGTGAATAAAAACGAACACAAATGCTATCGTAATTCTGTGTTTTTAAGTTTAGAGCTTTCAAATTTTGTCAGGTTTATAGAAAGTATATAAAAAATAATTTAAGCTAAAGAAATTAAATTTGATTTTTTGACCGATTTTTGTCAATTGAATCGTACCGTGTCCCCTTAATTATGTTAGGATAGACATTATATGTATTAAAATAGGTAAGCATAATAACTCTATATTGGCTTAACCATGATTGTTGATGTTGTTTCTCTTTAACCCTTTATCAAGCTATTTTTTTCTCTCTTTTTTTTTTTTTTGCAATGGAACATTAAAATATTTTGAGGGACGAGATCAGTTTAAATAAAAGAATTAATTTATCTTATTAGATCAAATTATTTCGATTTTGAAGACCTCTTTCTTTAGTCGGAAAATGTTTACCACAAACCACTGTGGGGTATTGAAAGGCATTTACATAGCTTTTGTTTCCTTTTATCTCCCCCCACATGAAGTTTCTAATATATATTTTGTAAATACTACAACCTTCAAAAGGAATAGTGAATCAGAAATATGTTATATCCTTTGGTAATGATGATGAAATTAAGAAATTTCTATATGTTATTTTTCATGAAATATATTAAAACAGAGATCAGTACATGTAGTAAACACAACAAATTTATAAGATATCTTTGGAAATATGGTAACATATAAATGAATTGCAAATTAGACATTTAAATTTTTTTTTGAAATTTTAAAACTTATGAGTAATAACGAATAGTGTTTTCTAAGTTTATATGAAAGAATAAAGTCCTAGTTACAATTTTTTCCTCCCTTGGATTTTATTTAGCCGATTGTAAATAAATGAAATCTTTTAATTTTTAGTTTAGTTAAAAGAGTTTATTTGATCTCATAACAGTGTAATTTAATTGCCAAGAATAACATGGATTTTAAAAAGATAGTAAAGGAAAAAACTAATTACTACTTAGCATTATACAATTGTTTATTAAAGAAAGTAAGAAAAATCTGAGTATCTGTCCATATATATATATATATATATTAAATTAGAATATACTTAAAAACTCTATATTTTTTAAATTAAAATTAAATGAGATTAATTTTATGTTCTTTTTCATAGAACGTGATTGGCAATGGCTCTATTTTTTCACACGGAACAAGACCAATATCTTAAAATTTTGCTACACATCTTTCGACATTTTATTGATTAAAAAAATACAACTGTTTAAGCAGATTCTAGAGGATGTTCTTATTTGTTATCTATATATTTAAAATTTTAATATGAGTCACCGATACAGCCGAGATTTAAATGACATACCTTTTAATTCCATAGATATATGGCTACTTTATTCATAAATATTAATTAAGGTATCCAAACTGAAGACGTAAGCATTTATTTGTTTTGTTTAACTCCTTAACTGGTTTGCCCGTACATCGTACGGGCTACTGAAAGCTGACCGCAACCGGTTTGCCCGCACGCTGTACGGGCATTGATATTTTCTTTCCCTTTTTATTTGTGCTTATTTTTAATTCTTATGGTGATATTATTTAGAGACAGTATTTTGAAAAGGTGATGCTTTTTGCATATGGTTCTGAATTACTTTTTATCCGGCATTTCTTTGTGGATAAGACCGGAATTTTTCTTTGATGAAAGCAGGAATTTAGATCCTTAAAAGTTCTGCTCTTGTTTGCAATTCTTTTGCCTTTAGACCAGCGACTTTTGAAATTACGGATAACTCAAACAACAAAAGCAATTTTTCGTGAAAGGATGAATTAAATTTAAATGCAGATTCAGGACTGTCTGCTGATCATTTGGATTATTCTTCTAGAAGAATATACACGCACAAAAAGCCCTCAGCCGTTTGAAAGAGTACTAGCATAAAAACTTTTCTAAGACATATGAAAATTCTTCATAGCATGAGGAGTGTTCTTACAAAAACCAAACATTATAAAGTTTTTGTGGTCTACACAATTCTAAATTAAAAATGGTGTCAAAACTATAAAATTAATAAAATTTCTCCATTTTTTTAATTTTGTTAAGTATAGACTTAAGTTTTATATAATAAAAAAATGTGTCTTTTTTTAAAACATTTTCGGTAAAAGAAAAAAAAAATGATTGGATAAGGAATATATTTTTGTGTGAGTTTGATGTTATATTTGTTGGGCTTTTATTGTTTTTCTATTATTATTATTTTTAAAAACTTTAAAGATTTTAAAAAGTACGTTTCCTTTCTATTAGAGCAGTGGTTTTAAGCTTTTGATCACCGCCGTCCCCTTCATCACGGACCCCCAAGATTTTAATTTTCTTCCCTGACTCCCAACACATGGTTGAGTGGCTTAAAGATTCCTCAATTATCCTAAGACTGCCTCTGCTATTTATACGGATTTTTTAGTACTTCCTATTTTTTAAACTTCCTACTATTAGCTCACACTCTCTCTATATTTATCTTGTTCAAATTTTTAATCGTTAATAAAATGCATTTTAAAGCCCTCAATTGAGCTGAAATTTTATATACACGCTTATTTTGGATGACAATACAGTAATTTAATTATAATTAATAACAATTAATTGATTAAAACTAATTATTCAAAGAATTACAAATACAGCCACGTTGGCATTATTTTTGGCGACGTGTCAAAACGTGAAAAGGTTTCTTCTCACATTTTAAAGCGCTCATTTGAGCTGAAATTTAATATACACTATTGTTTGGGGGTAACAATACAATAGTTTAATTATAATTAACTAAAATTATTGACTGAAATTAATTATTTAAAAAAAATTACAGCTACAGCCACGTTGGCTTCATTTTTAGCGACTTGGATCAAATCTTCGAAAGATTTTTTTCCCTCACGTTTCAAAGCTGAGCAGTTGAACTGAAATTTTATATACACGGTTGTTTTGGATGACAATGCGATATTTAATGATAATTAATAAAAATTAATTGCCACTTAATGTTGGGATTCTGTCATATGTATATACATATTTATTTTAATTGTAACTGTTTAACAAAAAGTAATTAAAAAAAAATTTTTTTTTGTTGTTGATCTAAGTAGGAATTGACTTAAATTTTTTTTTAAATTACTTGTTTCTCTTAAAAAAACAGTAAACATCTAATACAAAACGTTATTTTGTAGTATTGGCTTTGTTGCAAACAATTAGAAATGATTAAAACTTGATCGAAATACATGTTCTAGTAGAGTTTTTCATTGGAGGCAATTTAGTGATCTAATCTAAGATGGCACACCTCTCAATTTTTCCACGAAACCTTTCAGAGTCTTTAAAAGAGAGAAATCTTAACATAATACGACACTACTTCCCGTACTCCCGAGAAAAGCGTATGGGTCACCCGGGGGTCCGCGGAACACAGTATTGGAATTACTATACAGAATGATCTCAAATTCATGGTACAAACTTTAAGGGTAGATACTGGACATTGTAGCAATCATTTGTTGTAAGGAAATATATGGGAGCAAGTGACGTGGTAAAGCACAAACACAAAAAATAAAAGACGAAGGGAAAGACAAAGTGTTTATTGAAAGCGACGTTGACAAATATAATGTTTGCAATAACTGTTCATAAGTATTCAGCACATGAGCTATGAAGTCCAGCTGCAATGTGAACCGCTGTATTACCTACTGGCAGTCAGAACAAAGTCTACCGGATTCAAAGCTTGCACTCGCTGAAAATGGAAGATGTTTAGATGAATTTCTTTTAACACTCGACAAACGGTCTGATGATTCACACTTGCGTCATGAGCAACAACTCTTATACTTGACTTGGGTCTATAAGCCACAACGTTCAAGATGCCTTCCTCTAGGCTTGAACTGCGTACAGCTACGACGTACTTGTACGTCGATAAGCATCTCGTTTGGTGACGAGGAACGAACGTGTTTCACGAAGTTGACGATGTGCACGGAAAAATTCTGGGATCCACATTCGTCTATCAGGAAACTGAGAGTGGTACATTCGTAGTGCAGATCTGCCGTTACCATTTTCTCGATCGTATATGTAATGACATGCCTGTATTTTCGACACACGTAAAGTCTCCCATCGTAGACGACAGCACAATTGCGGATAGAGCTTTTCCCTACTGAGATGCATCATGTTGAACGGTGTCTAGACATCTATTGCCCCCTACAGGCAACTAAACCAACCCATAACTGAACTTCTCTTTTTCTTTTATTTCTGTTTGTGCCCATGCATTCCTATGAAATGAATGATTGTCACAATGTCCTATATCTACCCTTAAAGTTTGTACCATGAATTCGCGACTAGCCTGTATTAGAGAACAAATATTACTCGGGCTTCAGTAACCGAGTGGTCATTGTCATAATATCGTGAGCTGCGAGTCATGAGTTCGTGTCCTGGTGCCACTGAAGGCCAGACGTGAAGAGGGGCTGATTCACTTTAAGTCTGTCGAGGCTAAAAGTCCTCACTTTGCCGTGAAATGAAAGTATGGAGAGTAGGGAGATAGCTCAAGTGGGTTGTTCTCTTCACTAACCATTCAAAATTACGAAGTCTGTAGACAATAGCTCTCATGTTGCGAAATTTTTTGGATATTCAATATGGTTTATCACAATATAACATGAGTCTGTTCCTTTTATTTATGATTTTTTTTAATTCAAAAAACTATTTGATTAAAACAGTATTACTGAGTTCTTTAAAACCTTTTTATAATTATTTAAGAATTTCTTTACATTTGTTTTTAAAAGTTTTATTTCATTGCTATATTCAGTTTTTGATGAAATGAAGTGCTTTAATTTCGAATATCTTGGTATTTTCCCCCTCAACTCAGAGTTTTTTTGTGACTAAAATTTTAGATGCCCAATTCCCTAATTTTGAAATATTTGATAGAATTTTTAACATTTTTTAGCTATTTATATATTTAAGTTATTCATCTACTTGTTTATATCAATATAACACACAAGTTAAATATAGTAACAGAAAACTTTTACATTAAATTAAACACACAAAATCTCCTTTAAAAATTGACACAATATACATGTAACTAAGCATAAGTATTGAAATGTTCAAGTAAATATGTAAATAAAATGTTTCTAATTTTGTTTTACATTATTTAATACCTATAATCTACTTTATAGTAAGATCTGGAAAATTTAAGAATCCCTTCTACAAGTAAATACAGCATGAACTTAGAAGGAATTTATTTATGATTATTTTAAATAAAAACTTTTTCAAAAAACTAATTTCAATACACATTTTTTAAAAAAAATTATTCAATTTTTTTAAAAAATATATTCCTTGTCTATATATAAGTATCGCTTTTTCTTCCTATATAAATCTATACAGTAGCGTGTTGTGTAAAAGAAAAAGTTGATTCATTTAAACAATAATTCCAAATATACTGCTATCTATATAGTAAATGAAATTAGAATATGATTCTAATTTTTAGAGCTCAAAGTGTTCCAAATTCGAGCGAAGATGACCTTAAAACCATAGAACCCTCACCCTTATTCCAGATCTTTCTAACCTCCCTGACCGATTGTTAAAAAAAAAAGAAGCATTGTTCGGTCTTTGTTTGAACTTAGGCCATTTTTCCCTTACATTTTATTTTCATTAACTTTTCTCGGGACTTGTACCTGTATTGTAAAAAAAAGAAATAGAATGTTACTGGGAACTCGAATGACGTAACTAAGAAATAAAAGGGAAGAAAAAAAACTATTTCTCTTCTAGTCTGAGATATAAATGAGTTTCGATCCAGAGCAAGGATCCACTAACAGTCTTCCAAGTAGAATGGCATTACTTCCAGAAAGAATATGACATTTTCCTATATTTTAGCTTTTTATCCCTTTTTCACTGGCTTTTGAAGTTTTATTTTTGTCAGCGATGTCTTGGTGATTTATTATGTCTTGTCAATAAATCTAAATGATGTCTTAAGCTCTGGTTTGAAAATGTTGATATTTCGTTTAGTACTTGCAATATAGTATCTTCATATTGAACACATTGCTCAGATTTATAAATTAGAATTATAATCTGACTTGAGGCCATAATGCCTTCTATAAAATCCAAATAGTAAAGAATTAATCTCTTAAGGTATTTGCACTACTTGCGACAACTTTTTTTTTAAAAAAAGGAAGATATGGGGATTTTTTTTTTGTTGAGGTTTTAGATTTTGTAGTATATTTTAGGAAACACATACTAAAATTAAGAAGGTAAAGAAATGATTATTACTAAAATGCGAAGAAATGGGTAAAAATTGACAAAAAATAACATAAACGGGGCCCATTCTGAACCAAAATTTATGAACAAATTTTCAATTTTTCTATACTGACTTGTTGCTATGTTATTCATTTTTGAAATAACCTTCGGGATAAGAGATTTTAATTTTTACAAAAGCTAGAGAACTTTATCTTAGTTATTATATGAAATTCCTTTAAAAAAAAAACAGCAATTATATTCACATAAGGGACTGTAAATTTTGTAATAAAACAGTGTTTGATAAATCTGAAGGTTAAAACAATTCTACTATTATACAGAACTTACAGGAAAAAATTTCAGTTCATTATTTTCAAAACTGTTTTAGCAATCGTTGTTCCCGTTTGAGCATTGAAAACACACACATTTCGATGAAAACCCGTTTTAAAGTACCACAGCTTGCTTACAGTTACGGGCATCTGCTATTATTATAACACTTGTAGTTTTTGTTCTAGTGATCGTAAAATAATAAACTTGGTATTTTCATAAAGCTAATAAGATAGTCTATAAAATAAAAACATTAAAAAATTATCAATTTTTGGCAAAATTCACAATTTTAGGGTTGTCGGATACCTTAATTGGTTTGCCCGTACATCGTACCTACTACCGAAAACTATCCACAACTGATTTGTACTAACGCTGCGAGGGCACTGATACTTTTTTCTTTCTGTCTTTGATTCACACGTATTTTTAACTCTTATAGTGAATTCATTAGTGCTAATGTTTTTAATAGATGTAGTTTGTCCATTGTACTGAGTTACTTCTCATCAGGGATTGTGGTTAAGGCGGAATTTTTCGATGAAAAGACAGAAATTTAGATTCTTGAAAATATTCGCAATAAAGAAGGCATTGACTAGGCTATGTGCAATTTTATGCTTGAGAAGAAATGAAAATTGAATGATAATCCAAAAAAGCCGATATTATCTCTGTCCTCTTTGCAATGTAAGGCTTATTTTCACACTATGATTTAAATTGTGTGCGCATATACAAAATCCTCAAACTGTTTGAAAAAGAGGTACGAACATGATATGTTTTTGTAAGTATGAGAGAAATTCTCTTAGGAAATAGGAAACATTCTTCATAGCATACAGAGTGTACTTAGAAAAAGCAAACATTTAGGAGTTATTGTGTTCCACAATTATAAAATAAAAAAATAATGGGAAAACTTTACATTTGAAAATTAGACTAAAATTCTTCCGTTTTAGCATTCTGTTAAGTATTATGCTTAGTTATATGCAATAAAAATTTACCTTTTCTGTGGACACTTTGGACAAAAAAAATTGACCGCTTAGGGCTGAAATACATAATTCAAATTTATAATCTAGAATCATAATATAACTTGAGAACCTAATGTTTTTTATAAAATCCAAATACTTGAGAGAAATTTAAAAATTGAGAAATATTTGCATTATTAAACTCGTTATAGTGAATATATTCTTCTATCGAAAGTTATTCGATAAAAATCGTTTGGCAGTTGAATTATTTAAAACAAACTTCGTACTAAATTGAAAAGTAAAAGTATTTACCTAAATATTGAAGAGTTGAAAATTATATATTTTTATTTTTATTTAAGAAGACATACATTACGATTCAATTGAAAAGAGTAAAAGTAAAAAAATAGTATAGAATAAAATAGTATAAAAATTCAAATGGAATTTTTTTGACATAAAAAATTATTCTTATACACATTTTTTTATAATCTCACAAAAATAGAAAACTCTAAGTTAAACAAATTCAGAGTTATGACATTTATATGTTCATTTTTATTCACATCCCAATGGCAAATAATTTTAAGTGGATTGATCTCAGAGAAAGAAAAAATAACTAGTTTATTTTTATTTAAAATGCTGAAGGTTTTTTTTCTATTGTGCCAAGGACTTTGAATTCTTTTTCTAACTATTGCTATTAAAACATGTAACAATAATTGGTATGCATTTTTGAATCAGAGCAATATTTAGTTCTTAAAAACTATTTTAATTTTGAATTTATACATTTTCCAAGGTTTTTTCATTATGTAGTAATAAAAAATGTATTTAATGAACATTAATTATGTTACTCCAAAACCTGTACCAATATTTGTTATATATAGTTCAACATACTTGTAAATAAAATTTCGTGTGTGTATGTCAGTTATTGTAGGATAAATAGCTTTTTAAATTCAATTTACAAATTTTTAATTTTTTGATTAGCTTATTGTAGTGTTTTGAGACAAAAACTGTCTTTTACATTATACATATACAGTGGCATACAAAAAAGTGCTCGTACACTTGCAATTTTCTATAAAATGTAGTGTTTTCAATTAGTAAAAATTAATATACCGGAAATGTAAATTGTTATATCTGTAACTTATTCTTTTTAGCATACATTATCAATTTTTAGAACATAGTGTAACTATTATTTTGAATAATCAATTTTCAAAAATTTCTAAACTAAGAAATTTCGTCACAAAAGTCTTTGTACACTTAAAAAAATCTCAATATAGATTTAAATCTTAAATTTGCTTCTTAATTTAGTAGTTAGTAAGATGTCTTTTATCGTCCAAAACTATTTAAATACGTTTTGGCATAGATTTTATCACCTTTTTGTAATTTCGGCATCGATTTTGCTCCTCTATTCTTCTATGATTATTGTTTTTAGCTCCCATTTTGTTTTTATATGTGTCATGTCTTCTTACTCTTTTAAATTCTCACCAAATATGTGTTCTACTGGGCTTAAATCGAGCGATTCAAGAGGTGTTTTCAGAATTTGGGGCTCCAGAGGCGTACGTTGAGAGCAATGTTTGGGGTCATTATCTTGTTAAAAAATGAAGTCTTTTCCAGTACCCTAATTTTGGGCGGGTAATTCCAAGTTATTCTTTAAAATATTTAAATAAAGCTCATGATTCACAATACCTTAAAAAAAACAATTTTCCTTATCCTGAAGCCGATTTACACATCACACAAGAACACTTCCACCTCCATTCTTCACTATTCCAACTAAATTCTTGGGTGAGACAGTTATATTTACATCACATTATAAAGGTGCAATAGGGCTATTGGCGATGGACCTCATAATTTTGAACCATGGTCAAGGGGCGAGGAAGACACCTGAGCTGGCACCCCCTCCCTCTTCTAACTTCCACACCACACCATCGGGAGGACGTTTGAGTCTCGACATATTTAAAGTGCAACGGCCCCCTCTGCTCGGCGGGTCTTCAGCAGTACAAGAATAGAACTCGTAACACGCCTGCCACCAGACCGATACATTGACCACTAGGCTACTGCGGCCACCTAAATTCTTTCGATTAAGTTCCTCGTTTTTTCTTCATTTTTTTTATCATCCATCGGGATTAAAAATGTTGAATCTGAGGTTATTCCAACCAGTTTGCTCTCAATGTTCAATTTTCTTAAACTTAATGATGGTAAAATTAATCGATAGTATAATGCATAAGTACGGTTGTTACTTATACAGTAACATCAGATCCAGGTCCCCGAAATTCATCGCAGCAAAGGGATACATTTACGCGCATCCGGTACAGTGGTTAGTGGCACCTGAGTGCTGTGCCGTTGGGCCTGGGTTCAAATCCCGGTGAAGGCATTGATGTTTATTCATGTATAGTGTCTTTATATAGCAGGGGGGGGTATTCTAAATAGCTGTGGAGCGGCAAATCCTCTCGTGAGATTGATGGAAGGAGAAGAGAAGTGGGATGGCCTCTGACTACCCCCAAGGTGTCCTTCCTCAAGATTGGGATGACACCACACACAAGCCAAATCATACTGTAATCTGCATGGTGCTCAAAGCTACGGATAACGACAGGCGTATAACTAGCCTCTTGTCCCGATGAATTTTGTGGGCATTGATCTGATTTTATTGTTGGTCAGTTAGCATAAGTACAACAACAACACAAGTAATGTCATTTGTTATTTTTTTCAACTATTCAAAACTTTTATTTGTTCGTTTTTATTTATTCTACGAATCACAATCAAATAGGATATAGATTTGATAAATTTCTGCCAGAATTCTATTTTTGCTTGGAAAAGGTCTAGTACAATTATTGTAAAATTAATGTTATAGATGACAACGTAGTAGCTTATATTAATTGCGCGTTAATTTTTTACTGAAAATGATGTTCTACAAATACATTAAAAATCCACAGAAAACTAATTATTTTTAGAAAAATATTTCTTAATTTTTTTGTTTGAAAAATACAATAAATCTCTTAGCGAAAAATTAAACTTTCCCGTTTTTCACATGCAGTTTCTCACTTTGTCGAGGGTTGCGCCAAAAGCTGAATTTCTTATGCTACAACAGGCTTGCAATTGTCATTTATTTTACATCGCATGTAATAAAGCACATATTAGAAAGTAGGATAGTATATACTGTAGCTTGAATATAAAACTTGCCCCAAATAATATGAATTATATTTCGTATGTAAAAATGAATCATTATAATGGTACAGACTGCTGAGCGCTCTGAAAAATACAGTTGAACTGTTAAAGAAAAAATTATGAAAAGTCATTTCTCTTACAAAAACAGTTCATTTCTACCTTTCTCTCGTATATTTCTGAAGCATTTGAGTTATCAATAACTATTTATTGTGCTGGTAATTAGCCTTGATTAACATTTAAGTAACAAGTTAATCATTTTTTAAATTAAATTGATTTTTAGGAGTACATAAAAAGCGATTTAAAGTAATTTTTTTTTCTTCAGCAACAAAAAATAAATAAATAAATAAATTACAGAAAAATACGTTCAACGCGAAAACGTTAACACGGTTAACATGAAATAATAAAACTACTATGTATTTTCATACATTTTTCTCTTAACACGAAACGAAAATCGTTTAACATGAAAGGATTTTCATTCTGGGAGGATATTATATCTGAGCCGATAATTAATGAAATGTTTGAGAAAGTTTCTGAAGTATTGGACTATCCCACAGAGCAAATGGAAGAATTCGTTGAAGTACATGATAATGTGTGTAGAGCCCCAATTTTTTATGGCAAAGACATTTTGGAATTTGTTCAAAGCTCAAAAAATACAATTGATGCAGATTGCAATGACGAAAATGGAATGAATAATGCAGCGTCTGTTGTCACGCTATCCGAAATGAAGAACATCATGAAAAGTATGTGCTGTTATTTAGACGCACATTCTCTCTGTGGGGGTGTGGGCCTAATCGGCACCCCTCGCTCTCTGTCTTGCCGGGCTAAGGGTGTGGCGGGAAACAAAGCATCATCAGCAACTTCCATAATAACAATTAGCTTTATTTCTCTTCAAACACACTTAAGCAATCACAAGTGAAACTACAAAAGGAAACCTAGGAGCTATATCTAAAGCATTATCTAATCTCAATGTATAACTCTAAGTAAATCCGACTACGTGAACTAGATAAGGAGAACAAGCGCTAATGAACCGATAACTAATTCTAAGTTCTTCTATCTTAAATCTTCAATCTAATAATTTGATCTCTTAGCAATTACTTCCTTAACTCGCGCTAGGTTTGTGAATGAAGTATTCCAATATTCACAGTTACGTAACACCGTAACAGTTCCCCGGCTCCTTCTATCTTACATCTACAAAACCTATATAGACTTTATATAGTCAAACTAATTTAAATATCATGGTTTCTTCTTGAAAGGCTGTGAATTAATGCGACCCCAAGAGGATTAGTAGAAAAATGACTCGAATAGATCCGTCACATCTCTAATGGTAAAATGAATAATAAAATGGACGACATCGAACAATTTGTTTGCCAAAAAAGACAATATAAAGAAAATATAGGATTGTTTTATAAATCTCAAATGTTTTCTTTTTAAACTTGAAAACTTTGTATCAAACTCCATTAAGTTTTTGTGAATGTTTTTGTTTCCATGATTTTTATTAAAAGCAAACATACATATACATATTTAGGTAAATAAAGTGTACTCTAGTAAACCTCTTATTTTGTTGAACATATGTTTTTTTTTCTTGCAATATTTTTAATACGAAAAAATATGTCAGTCCTCTTAGTTTTTTGTTAAATAATTTTCACTGTATTATCTATGTTATGAAATAAATGTTTAGCGAATTCGTCATTTTATTGCAACCGTGGTAGTTCAGTGGCCGGCGTTTGACGAAAAACACTGGCTTGTGCCTGGATGGCCCTTAAGACCCGCCGTGCAGAGAAGCTGATGCACGTTAAATCTGTCAAAGTTCTAAGTCCTTACGTTGGCATGGCGTGGAAGTTAGGAGAGGGGGTGCCAGCTCAGGAGTCATTCTCGTCATTTAACCATGGGTCAAAATTACAAGATCAATAGCTCTCATGTTGCTCTAGAGCAGCGGTCATCAAACTGTGTTCTGTGGAACCCTTGGGCTCCACAAGACCTACTCAAGGGTTAAACGCTTCAAAATAAAAATTCGAAAAGAAAATCATAAGTATGTATGCAAAGTAAATCCACATTTTCTACGGACTTGAGACAACTGGTGCACAATTTTTTTTATAATGAGTGAATTATACTAATATTATATAAAAAAATTCAATAACAAGCACAGTACTTTTTAACTGTCTTTACATAAAATAACTATAAGAAGTTGTGATGTACTTTAAGTTCTATTAAGATACGTTGTTCGGAATGTGGAATGTAGTTCCCCGCGCGCGCTCGAAAACACATCTTATAGTTCTAAGGATTCCGTGAGTCGATAAAGTTTGAAGAGTAGGCTCGGTGTCTTGGAGGTAGCAGGCCCACGTCTTAAGCTCAAGGTTGTGGGTTCGATCCCAGCTGGAGTCGATGGATTTTCTGGCAGCGAAAATCTTAGTCACGCATGTCATATTATATGGCATGTACAAAATCTTTGAGTATCAATTTGGCTCTGGTAATCCCGGAAAAACTGTAATGGCAATATCCAGCATCCGACTAGAGTTTGAATTGAATACAATTCGATATTGTGAAGTTAGATCTGAATACAATTCGATATTGTGAAGTTTGAATTGAATACAATTCGATACTGTGAAGTTTGAATTGAATACAATTCAAACTTCACAATTTGCTAGCGGAAACCACCACTAGAGGGTGCAAAATATGAAATAGCTTCCACTCTTGGAGACTTGCCGTGTCTGCAAATGGCTTAGCTGCCCACATGCAGCCCATTTGAAACAAACAAATGAAGTTTGAAGACCACTACTTTAGAGTGCAACGTTAGTAAACACATTCACCGTGATCAATATAATATTCAGACTCATTCTTGTTGTATTTTTATGTATTCTTGTTCTCAAAATTGCTGAATAAAAATATTTTCTCTTAAGAAAGGATTAAAAGATCATAACACGTACGCAGCACAAAGTTTTAATTAACACCTTAACTGGTTTGCCCGTACACCGTACGGGCTATCAAAAGCTAACCACAATCGGTTTGTCTGTGCGCTGTACGGGCACTGATATTTTCTTCTTTCTATCTTTGATTTGCACATATTTTTAATTCTTATAGTGAAATTATTAGTGCTAATATTTTTAAGAGATACAGTTTGACCATGGTACTGAAATACTTCTCATCTGTGTATTTTCTTTGAGATAAAGGCGGGAATTTTTCATCGAAGGCAGTAATTTAGATTCTTGAAAATATTCGATAAAGAACAGATATTGGCAAAGCAATGCGTAATGTGTTGCTTGAGAAGAAGTGAAAGTAAAAACCGATATTGTCTCTGTCCCATTGTAAGACAGTATTGCACCATGCTTCTCAATTGTGTGTGCATATATATATATTACACAAACACAAAATCTTACACCGTTTGAAAAAGAGGTAAGAACGTGAAATTTTTTTTGTAAATATGTGAGAGAAATTTTTTTAAAGATATATGAAACATTTTTCTTCAAAGCATGTAGAGCGTACTAATAAAAAGCAAACATTTAGGTACTTTTGTTTTGTAAAAAAATGTGTGAAAACTTTAAAATAGAAAATTAAAATAAAACTTTTTCTTTTTCGCATTTTGTTAAGTATTGTGCTTATTTTTAAGCAATAAAAATGCGCAATTTTTTGGAACAATTTGGTGCAAAAAAATTGACCCTTTAAGGCAATGGTTCCCAACCCCTAGTTTGCGGACTGGTACCGGTCCGTGGATCAAATAGTACCGGGTACAGTGCAAGGAACATCCAATTACTTCTATTTTATTTACTGTGGCTTACTTTTAACGGATTTGTGAGACTTTTCATGGAAATCGCTTTATACTCTGCTGGCCACCGTAAAGGCAACACCAAGAAAGACAAGAGATAGCACAACAAAATTTATTTTGTAGATAACATGTTGATCAAGTATCAAATGATTAAATTTATAGACTTCTGGGAAGTGTGGTTCCGGCCAGAATCAGTAGCCAGAGTAGCCGTCATTGTTGGAGATCAACGCTGCCACACGCCTCGGCATTGGTTCAGAGATTTTGGATGGGTTCTTAGGGTACAGAAGACCAAGCAGCTTCCACACGTTGCCAAAGTTGATCTGGTGTGGCAGCTGGGGGTGTAATCTGGGTCAATCGTTGAGCAACCATGGAACACATGTTTTCTATCGGCGACAGATCCGGAGAGCGAGCCAGCCAGGGAAGCAATTCAATCTGGTGATATACGAAGAACCTTTGGACAATGCGTGCAACGTGTGGTTGCGCATTATCCTGTTGAAATATGGCTGTGACCAAGCCCTGAAGGTAAGGAAGGACAACCGGCTCCAACACCTCGGAGATGTAGTGCTGGCTGTTTAAAGTACCGGTAATGCGTACTAGAGGAGTGCGAGAGTGATATTCAATACCGCCCCATACCATAATACCTGGTGCAGGACCAGTGTGGCGGTGCATAACGCAGCTGTTCAGCATCCTCTTTCCACGGTGTCTCCAGACTCAAATCCGACCATCGTGGTGTTGCAGACAGATGCGTGACTCGTCAGTAAAGACAACTTCATTCCATTCTGCCAACCACATCCTTCTTTCATCGCACCATTGGCGGCGGAGACGTCTGTGGTTCTGCGTCAAGGATAGACCAAGCAATGGACGCCTTGCGAAGAGACCACTCTGCTGTAAACTGCGTTGAATGGTACGCGCAGACACTGAATGATGCGTTACAGACTAAATGTGCTGTTCTATGGTTCTTGATGTGACTGAGCGATCCGTCACTGCCATGCACACAATTTGCCCGTCCTCCCATGAAGTGGTGCACTGAGGTGGATGCGATCGACCACGTCGGTCCGTCTTACCCTCCTGCATCGAACGGTCACATATAATGCATTACAGTTGTTTGGTTTCGTCCAACACGACTACCGATTTCCCTGAAAGATAATCCACAATCTCGGTAGGCCACTATCCTTCCTCTTTCGAACTCTGATACTTGATCAAAAGCTGATCGCTGTTTTCTACGAGACATAACTGATCGTTTTTTGAAAAAACCGCAAGAAAAACACAATTGCCGAACTTGAAATCGTCGAAATCTCCAAGCCTTAAATAGCGCTTTGAGGTGGCGCCACAGGCGTGCGTGATGTGTATCTGCGCTGAAATTCTAATCATTTGCATATCTCTCCTCTGCTAATGCATGTTGTAAATTTCATGTTATTTGCGTGCTTTCTTTAGGGTGTTGCATTTACGATGGCCAGCAGTGTATTCCATATTATATCGCTTTATATCCCATAAATCGCTTTATATTTCATGTTAAATCGCTTTATATTCCAAGTTATATCGCTTTATATTTCACAAAACGCTTTATATTTCACAAATCGCTTCATATTTCACAAATCGCTTTATATTTCACAAATCACTTTATATTCCATAAATCACTTTGTATTCCATGTTAAATCACATTATATTCATTTGTTGGTGCAACTGTATTTTATTCTGAAAGCATATTTAAATATAATGAAATTAAAATTATATTAAATCAAAGCAATATAAAATATAAACAACTCATGTCTGTACCTCAGCGGTCCGCAGTGATATTATCAAACGTTTACTGGTCGAGTGGAGTGGATAAAATGGTTGGGAAACACTGCTTTAAATGATAAAGTTATACTTATTCTTCAATGGACAACCATCCACCCTTACGACTACATTTTTATATATGTATGAGGAGGAATTTCATTCGTTTACTATTTTTATTTTAGGCAATTTCGCATTGTATTTTTACTTATAAACAGGCAAAAGAATAATATATATTTTTAAACATTATATGAAATAATTAGAAACGCATAAATTCAATTTCTGTTCTTTTATGTATCATTTTTATAACCCTTTCGAATGGAAACTGTTACGAAAAATAAATACGACTGTTAGTACTTGTTAAAGCAATTTTGTTTTAATTATTTTTCTTTCAAGTTTTGATTTGCAATTATGTATATGAGAACTGCCATTGAAATCTTAATTAGAAAGCTTTACACATTTAACACACACACAGTTTCAAACTCCATTTTTTTAAAAAATAGAACATTATTTACTTTATACTATTTCCTTACATTCATAAATTTACGATAAAACTGCATTAATTAACGAAATATAATTGTGTCTTTAATATAAAAGTATTCTACTATATCATAAATTCTTTTTTAAATGAAGAATTCGAAACGTATACCTTTTAAAATATACATTTTCCGAACTTTAAAGTTTCATTTGTTTAAAGGTTAAAAATATCTTAGGATTAATAACAAGAAAAAAAGCAGAAAAACAATTTGTTTAGAGCATTTTAACAGAGAATAGAGCAGGGAGTTTATTAGAAATAAGTTTAGAAAGATTGAAAAGAAATAAAAAAATTCTAATCACACTAGGTTGAAATAGAAACACAGTTAAAATTCCAAAAATAAGTAGAAATATTTAAACATTTTTTTCAAAAATATATCCTAAAATAATTGTAAGAAATGATTATAAATTGTGCTTAACTCAATCAAATAAGTAATTGCGAGTAATGTATATAATATATAATAAAACTTATGATATGTAGTTGAGTAAATAGGTTTCTAGAAAAATACTTTAAGAATATTTTTACTCGATTTAGAGAACCGCATTATCAATAAGTATATTTAAATTTAATATTTTGATATAACATTCTATTTTGTTGTGTATGTAAAATTATCAGAATTTTGTGTTTAAAGGATGAAAAGTTTTATCTTAAATTATGAGTATATTGTAGTTGAGAACATGCGTCGAAATTAAAAACACGATAATTGGAAATAATTTACTTTTGCAAAACTTATGTATAAGTTTCATATTATAAAATAATTAATTCTTATTAAAATTTTCTTTTTTTTTTAACATTTTAATCGGCTATTTAAATTATAGTAATAGATCTATTTGAGAAAATTCTCTTCGATATGATTATCGTCTGCTTTAATTCAATATTTCATGCAACGCTAATTTCACTGACTACTTAATTTATTTTCTGATATACACTCATGTCCATAAATTAAGGATAATTCAGAATCACACAGAAATTGAACTCTAAAATAAAAATTTCACCTGTAGAATTATCACACACATCTTGAAGAAGAATATGCAAATTACAGGAAACCACCAGATGGCGCGGATAGTACGTCACAATGACGAGAGTGTAAGAGAGGGGTATATAAGGAATGGTGGCAAAGAAGTAAAATGGTTCACAAGCGCTTTAAAAGCCTTTCAGTGCAATAACCGCATAGTTATGGCACAAAGGAAGCATTTGGATGATTTTTTACGTGGTAGAATTATCGGACGACTGGAATGTGGACGTACCCAGCTGGTAGTATCCGAGGAACTTGGAATCTCCCAGAGTGTCATCTCCAGGCTTTGGCAACGATTCCAAGATGATGGTAATGTGAGTAGATGTTACAGCACAGGTCGCCCCCGAGTTACAACGCCGAATGAGGACCGGTATTTGGCAGTTACTGCCAAAAGAAACAGACGGAGCACAGCATCAGACCTGTCTCGTCAGCTCTCTTCAGCTACCGGTACGACAGTTTCAAGGCAGACCGTGTACAGACGCTTAGGGCACATTGGTCTATATGCTCGTAGGCCTGTCAGATGTGCCTTTCATATGGAGAGCGCCAGGTACCCGTTACCACCAAGAGAACAGCATTGAACGACACCGTTACGGTGGCGCAGGATGGCTCGTTTGGGGAGGAATTATTCTTGGTTCCAGAACTGACCTGCGTGTTCAGAGTGTAACGATGATAGGCCACATCTATCGGGATGTCATTCTGGAACAACATGTACGTTTGTTTCGGGGCGCCATGGGTGCTGAATTTCTGTTTATGGATGACAACGCCCGTCCTCACCGTGCAAACATTGTAGACGAATGCCTTCAATCGGAGGATATCATCCGTATGGATTGGCCAGCATACTCACCGGACTTGAATCCAATAGAGCATGTGTGGGATATGCTTGGCCGACGAATTGCAGCCCGTCAACCCCCTCCCACCTGTCTACCGGAACTTCGGAGGGCATTGCTTGATGAGTGGTGTAATATTCCCCAAGATCAGATTTATAATTTGATACTCAGCATGCGTAGGCGTTGTAAAGCCTGTATTGCATCGTCCAGGAGACATACTCCGTATTAACCATCATACTAACCATGTTATACTGCTTTTTGTAAATAGGTTCTTTTTTTGAAATTGCTCCAGGGAGTAAAAATCGCAATTTTTATTAATTATGTCAAACATATAGCATCTTTTTTGCTCTTTACCTTTTGTTTAATAAATAGACTTTACAAATAAGTCAAATTTGTTTTGCTTCTGTCTCTTTCTTTGCCTGAACTTCATTTCCCCTAATTTATGGACATGAGTGTAAAATCGCTTAAAGCTGCTAACGTTATGTTGCTTAAGTTGTTATCTTTAATATATTTTAAGTTGTTACGTTAGCTATAATTGGTAATGCATTTTGTTAAATAGATAAAGTTTCCATGCACTAAAAATTTAAAATTTTAAGAAGTGTTTAAATATTAAAAAAACTAAAAGAAATTACTAAGAAATCCTTCTATATTGTTCAGGGAGTCTATAATAAGTTAAAAATAATGATAAAAATTATTTTTAATAAATGATTTTGTTATCTCTCATCTTAAATATTTAATCTTTATTGCCTTAACCAAATTTTAATACAGATAATTGATTTACATGTACATACAGTGCATTTACACAAAAGTGTTCGAACACTTAAAATTTTCTATAAATTTTAATGTTTTCGACTAATAAAAATTAATGTATCGGAATTGTAATTTTTTTTATATCTGCAACTTATTCTTAATGGAATAACACGTAATCAATTTTTAAAACATAATACAATTATTAATTTGAGAAATTTATAATAAAAAAAACTATTGAAAATTATGCTACAAAAGTCTTTATACACTTAGCAAAAACCTCAACAGAACTTTAAATGTTGTTTTTCTTTCTTAACTTAGTACTTAGTAGGGTATCTTTTAGTCTCACAAAAAACTTTTAAACACCTTGGTATATATTTAATCAGTTTTATTTTTTTGTAATTTCGGCATCAGTTTGTTACTTCATTATTCTGTGATTACTGTTTCTACTTCACATTTTTTTATGTCATGTTCTCTTTTTTAAAAATCAAATTCTTACAAAGCATGTTTACTAGGCTTAAATCAAGTGATTTAGTAGGTGTTTACAGAATCTCGAGACAGTTACAGAGACACCAGTGGTGTACATTGAGAACAATGTGCTTGGCGTTATTACCTCGTTAAAAATGAAGTCAACTACAATATACAAATTTCAGACGGATAATTTAAAGTTGTTTTTTAAAATATTTAAACGGAGCTCATGATTCACAATACCATCAAAAAATGCCAAATTAAGAAATCCTGAAGCCGATTTACACCCCCATGCAAGAACATCTTCACCTCCATACTGAAGCATGGGGGTGGAGATGTTCTTCTTTCACATAAATTTTTTGGATTAAACCAGCATTTCTCAAAATGTGGGGCGTGCCTCCTTAGGGGGTATGAAAACCCTACGAGGAGGACGCGAGCATATTGAAAAGTCGAAAATAAAAGATTTAAAAAATTTCAAATTTACTGAGAGGAAACAAAACAAAATACATCCTTTCATAATAAAAAAATAAAATACACATTTATACTGATATAATATTCTTATAAATGTATTAGTACTTCACAATGTGTTTGATAACTAATCTCTCAATACTAAGTTAACAACAAGTTTAATAAATAGTAGTGACTAACATAGGCTTATCATATACAAAATTATATTCAAAATTTAATACTTATCTGATAATTTGATTATGATTAAAATCGTATCGTAGCTTTTTAAATTATTATGGCATTCAATACATCGTTATTGTATGAAAAGGCGATGAAAATTATGACAGAAAATTGGGTCGCAAATATTGAAAGTTTGAGAAGCACTGGATTAAGTTCCTCATTTTTTCTTCAACAAATTATTATACAAATCAAAAATGTTGAATTTTTTGTCATCCCAACCAATTTGCTGTCAATGCTGAATTTTCTGAAACTTAATCGCACGAATCTAGTTGGAACAGTGGAAGATGAAGGTGTTCTTGCGTAGGGGTGTAAATCGGCTTCAGAGTTAGTTAAATTGGTATTTTTTGATGGTATTGCGAATCATGAGCTATACTGAAATACATTTTAAAGAAAAATCCTTAAATATCCGTCCAAAATTTGGATATTGGAGACGGCTTCACTTTTTAGCAACATAATGACGTCAAACACACTGCTTTCAATGTACGCCACTGGTGTCTCTGTAACTATATTTGAATTCTGAAAACTCCTCCTAAATCCCTTATTTAAGCCTATTATAATATATTTGATGAGAATTTTATTTTGAAAAGAGACATACAAAACAAAATGTGAATTAAAAACAATATTCACTGGAGAATGGTTTATAGGAATATTGTTTCAAAAATTACAAATCTATACAAAAATGCTTAAATGTTGTTGTGGACGCTAAAAATATCTACTAAGTATTAAATTTTTAAAAAAAATACAATACTTAAAGCTATGTTAAGATTTTTTTTAAGTGTACGAAGACTTGCAGCATAATTTTTTAGTAGTTTTTTTTATTATTAATTTTTCAAAATAATAGATATATTATGTTTTAAAAGTTGGTTATATTATTCCATTAAGAATATGTTGCAGACATCGTAAAAAATTACAATTCCGATGTATTAATTTTTACTAGCCGAAAACTTTAAATTTTATAGAAAATTGCAAGTGTACGAACACTCTTGTGGTCCACTGTATAAAGATTTGAATTTACTCCTTCTGAATGTTTTTTTCCACTGTCATTTTTTAAAACTTTATAGATTTCAAATGCTTACAATAAAACATTTCAGATCATTTGAATGAATTGAACTTACAGTACTTTCAGTGGCTAACGTCTAAACTGGTCGTACAGTAAATGCCACAAAATTAGAAGTATCTGTCAATTTTATAATGGGGGGGGGAGAGAAGTTTCTTTCTTCTCTCTCATCATCATGCAAAACCATTTTTAAAAAACCAAATACTTAATAATATTTAAATTGGACATTTTTATTATGAAACATTCCATTTATTTTACAGATATTTTAACGTGTAGAACATATATCTAATAATTTCTTCATGTATTTTATATTAAATTTTTTATGCTGTCTAAAAATTAATATTTTTCATAAATAATTTGTCTTATATGCCATTATTCGTAAAATTCTACTTTCTTAAGAAAATAATTAATCACTATTCAGTCGAGTAACGAATAGATGATATAAGTAAAAACAGAAAATTAAAGCTGAAAACATATATGTTATTGTTAACATATAAGCCCATTTTGATAAAACTATGATTTAGGATGCTTTAGCGACCTATAAAAAGTTTAATTATTATAGTCTCATTTATTCCCGATTATACATTGAAATTCACCATCAGGATTTTTTGTTTCAATGCGTTCGTGTGGTGCAGTAAATTGCACTAATGGTTTCTAAATACAAGTAATCTCTAAATCTAGAAATATTTTTTTAAAGTAATGCTTTTGAGTTAAAGAAACGTGTAACCATTTTCATAAAGATATTCTTCTTCGAACATGTTTCACTGTTTTCGAAGCATTAACTATTATACATATTTATTTTAAGAGGGTTTTTTTTTTGTATTCCGTTTTGGAAAGGTAGGTTAGTGGCAACGTTAAATAACAGATAAGTCATATTTAAGGTGTTACTATAGCAAGCTGTTGGTCTCTGAATGTTGAAGGGGTTCACCCATGTAAAAGCTTGTTTTTAAGCATTTTTAGAGAATTTTTTTTGACGATCAGTAAAAAGATAGAACTTTAGTTTTTTTTTATCATTTATTTATAAGTTGCTTAAGAGTATTTATATAAATGTTTAGCCAAAAATATCCAATAGAATGTAAGCTATAACGCTTTGAACTCACCCGCCTCGAAAAAATGAACGCTCACTTCCTCCAATTTTCCAGCTGATTGGCTTATCTGAAATAAAAAAAAAAAACTAACGGCGTTTTAATCTATAAGCTTAAATGCACAGAATGGGCAATACTCAAGTGAAAATATCAAAAATTGTGTTTTTGGAAGACCTTTGAAGAAAAAGTTTCGAATTTCAGGGGGGGGGTATGTTTTTGTTATAAAAACTGGAAATATTTTGAATTTTGGAATGATCGTTATCCATTTGGTGCGTATACATATGCTGAGTCTAACCCATAAATTTGAAGTCATTCGCTCAAACCGTTCTTGATATATGATGGAGGAAGTTTGAAAAACACAGTTTTTGAGAAAAACGTGTTTAAAGTTTCTCTCAAGCCCGATTAAAACAATGAAAATCTTACCTTCTCCTCAATCGGCAATGCCTGGTGGCGAAGACTAAAACAAGTTCTACAAAATATTCAGTAACTATAGATATTTCCTTTTAAACCTCTACAAACTTGTCTATACTTGCAAGAACTTATATCTGCATAGAAAGGTCAATGGTATCAAGCCGACTGACTATACGCAATAGGCGCTCCAAACAGCTGCTCTTCTAACACTTGCTTCTTTATAACAACTTCGAATTTTAAAAAATCATTTTACCACCGTAATCTAGACAAGTAAGGAAGCAATTTTTGAAAAAAAAAATTTCTGATTTTTTAAATTCATTACATGGGTGAACACACTTAAATAAAAATAAGTGTAAAGAGAATATATTTTTTCCCTGTGTATGAGTAACCACACATACCTGTAAGTTTTATTATTATAACATTAAAACACATATTTTGAGGTTTTCAGAATTAATTATTGCACATAAATATTTAATTAGTATATTCCTTACATAATATTACTAAAACATACATTCTCAATGTCATATGTGACTTTAGGAGATAAAGTTAAAATTTTTATGTTTTATAGAATAAAAGTTTCTGCCTTTTTTTAATATTTTTTATTCTATATATTGCAATTGAGACGATAAAAGTTACAAGTTGTATTTCAGGCAACACAGAAAGTGACAAAGATCTAGTTTGATATTTAATTTGAATAAATATTTTTCGCAATAAAAAGTAATTAGATTGTTTATTAATGTCTTGTTTGACAAGGTGGATTTTAAATTAGAGTAAATAAATAATTTCTCAGTCACTGAATTTTGGATGAGCTGCATCTTTGTATCGAATGTATTTAAAAACAGAATTATTGCTTTTCCTCGATTGTTAAATCTAATACGCAAGGGGTTTAATATCAACTGAAAAATGCAGGTTGATAATTTCAAATATCACTTTTAACTCAATATTATTCAATGATAAACATATCTCATTTCTGTAATATCTATTTGGGATTGTAGACCTGCTGTCTGACCTTTTTACATACTTCAAATGCTCTTATCTGTTTCGAAAAATATACTTTTCACCTCTTTTACAAAACGAAAGAAGCACGATGACGAAAAATACTGTTTTTAATTAAATTAAATATTTATAATATATGTACAAAAGTAGAGAAATGTTTCTAATTTAAAAACCGTAAGATTCACCACAATTGATAGCGATTGCACGCTGAATGTTAAAATTAACAATTGGTGGGACCCCCCCCCCCCCCAGGCTGCGATGCATGCTTGTATACTTCGATATAAGGCTTTTAATCTTATGTTGCAAAACGTTTTGCCTGGTATTCATCAATTACACTAGGCAACAAAAAACTTTTTGTCTGTTTCCTAGTTTTAAAAAGCCTATTTTTACTAATTTTAGGTTGAAAAAAAAAATATGTAATTGAAATTTATTTATTAGCTCTTGTTTTTAAGATATACCACAGCCAATCCATTAATTTATTGGTAAATTTAACGAACAAAACATTACTAACTAATACATACAGTACAATAAGTCATGTTTCAAGAAACCGTGTTCCTATCAGAAATCAGTAGTATTTTTTAGTTTATTTCCTGTGAACATTCTTTTTGAATTGCCTCTTGTATATCGAAACCCGAGTATCCCTTTTAACTCTCCAGCAGTAGTTTGCTAGCATTGATTCTCTCATCCCGACTACCCTTATATATACATTCCATTGCTGTGATATCTTGATGAAACCTTTCACCGTGTTCACGTCGCTTACAGTTCCACTGCTTCGGCACAGTTTTTAGGGAAAAAGTCGGGAATATAAAAAATGGATCTTGGGTCATGAAAATTTTGTAGGAGTTCTTTCACCAACTGTTGATAGTTCTCATCCTTTTTGCTGTCTAAAAATTCTTATACCACACTTATCTTTGAGACCTAAATATAGTTGAATTGATTTACCTTGAGTTGTAAGACGAAAAACAACGAATATCACTTGTTTCGTGCACTATTGCCTGTTCTTTGTTCTACTGATGCTCTAGGTTGGACTCAAAACACACGAGTTCTGATACTTGAAAACAAGAGCTAATCTGAAGTTTTTATGATGATTTTCGTGTTTAGAAGACCAAAATACTTCATAATAAACTATTTTTGAGCCCGAAACAATTTTGATGTTTTCTAGAGTTATTGCTCTCTGGTGGCCGAGTCTAGCGGCCAATCATATTTCATATATGATCATTTGGCATAAAATTTGGTGATCTTGCTTGCAGAGGATGAACTTTAGCAATCCAGGTACATGAACTGGCATTACGTTCTTGGAAATTCATGAAATTATTGAATGCGTTATCTCTTTTGGTTCAGAAATCATCTTTCCGGTCAGAATACTGCTTCGGCAGGAAAGCAAATTCCAAAATTTCCTTAACCCCTTCAGAACCGGCGAAAGGAGAAAGAAACGTTTCCCCAGGTCCGTACATTCCGAGAGTATACGCTCGCATGGGACCGGGCGAATTTCACTGCTAAGCCTAATTTCTTTTAAAGATTCATATAAAATCTTTAATGCAATCAATACGCTAAAATTTACAATTTACAATCATTGATAATATCTGAATGTACAGTACAAAAAATTTCACTATTTCTAAAAAAAAATGGCGAATTTAAAAAAAAAATGTTTTTATTTTAATAAAAAAAAACTCTTTTCACTTTTTTCGCCACAATGATTAAAATAATATAGACACAAAACTTACAAAATACTTTCTGGCAAATCCCAGACAATAAATTTACTCTCAAATAAAGTTGAGGTTTGAACTCTGATACAAATCTTTTAAATAACGACTAAAATATCTTTTTTTATTTATTTTTTTATTAATTCTTATAGAGTTTTCTTAGTATCACATAAGCATTATGCGTTCTGTTCTTATGGTATGACAACTCTGGTTGCGATAACAACGAAAAGAATCGTTTGCTCTTACTGAATTAGAAAATGAATCAAGAGTAAGAACAAACGATTCTTTTTCATTAAAAGTGAGTCATCACATTTCTTCTATAAACATCTGCTTTTTAAACGTTTTTGAGAATAAAAATTGTTGTTGTAATACTGAACAAAATAAAAATAAGTATTGAAACTATTATTATGAATGTCTGTTGCCCAATAAACTAATAAGCTTTCAACTTAGTCAAAATATAAACAGAAATCAAAAGCGCAATAAGGCAGGAACCTTTAAATGCCCGATTCTCTCGAAAGAGTTAAGCTTGTGCAGTTGTTTACACTCATAAATATTCCGAATCTAATTTTAAGAAAACTCAAAGCTGAAAGTACATATTGAAGTTCAATGTTTTGTGAAACATCATTCGAAAAAAATCGGACTTCAGCCGTCATCTAGTGTCTTGTAAAAATTAATATAAAAACGTCCCAAATTCAAATTACAATGGTGTGATCCTGGGCCTCAGAGCAGGGACAGCACAATCACTCATATGATACAGTAAGCAGGAGGGAAAAACGCGGGATCACATATGTGTGATGATGGTCCTGAACGGGGTTTAACAATGTTTACTTTAACATTCAGTGTTGTATGGGTTAATCATTTAAAATGTTTTTGCCTAATGCAAAATGCATGCACATGACTCCTTTGAGTCATGTGCATGTCCAGCTTGAGGATTCACATTACAATTTTTTGAAGAAATGTTAAAATGATTGAGAGTATTCCTACCTTCATAAAACGTAACACTACGTTTCTTAAAAAATAATTTTTTTGATCTCGGGATATTAAGTAACCAAAAATTTTAAATATTGAAATCTTAAAAATGCTAACACGATAAACGTGTATGCGCTCCAAAATACGTAAGCAATCATAACGATTACGCTTACAGTCATTCTACAGTTAATTGCGTATTAATAAATAAAAAAGATAGTGTCTTTGGAAGTGCTTCTCAGATTTAAAAAGTCAATGTTAACATTTCTATCTGTCAAAGGGGGTGTGGCTCATCAGCTGATTATTTTTTAAACGTCATTTTAACGTACTTCTAATTAATGAAATGACAAGTATGTTATATCATTGGAAACTAATACGCACTCATTTTACTTGAACGTAAATTTTAAAACTTATATAACAAGACAGCGTATGAAAAAAGATGTAGAACACATTTCAAATCAGAAAAATATATTGATAAATGAATAGTTTAATAAAACATACGTTGCACTCAGAAGAATCACGAAATCATTGTTCGAGCGTATATTTATCTAAAAAAAAATGCTCCGATTTCAGTTCCTATGCAAGGAAAAAATCTATTCACTCACACTCATCATATCTCCAAAAATATTAGACCTAAAGACTTGAAATTTGGTAATCGTATTTCTTTTGTTGAGTACCGATTCTATATAAGAACGGGCTTTGTGGAAATCGACTCCTCCTATGGAGTTTAAGAAGGGGAAAGGGCGTCATAAGGGAATTTTCCGTTTGTGAATTATTATACCTACAAAACTTGAAATTTAGAAAGTATATTTTTTATTAGGTAGAGATCCGCTGACAACAAGTTTTCTAGAAAACTCGCAAGGAGGGTTTTGGGAGCGTTTAAATAAAAAATTCCGATTATTGAACTATTTGACTTATAAACTTTAGATTTGGCAAACATGTTTGTTTGTTTTAGTAGAGATCCGCTAAAAATGAATTTCAGGGAAATCGATTCTAGGGAGAGTTAAAGGAAAATAAAAGATAATTATACTTTCATCTTAGAATTACATCTCCTACCCTTTTTAAATCAAGCGGCGAGGGCTATAAGAATGCTTTATATGTGAACAGTTGAAAGCTTAATGTTAGTTTAAGGTATCTGAGACTACCCTAAAATTGTGAATTTTGCATAAATTGACAAAATTTTATGATTTTATTATGTTAGCCATCTTATTAGCTTTATAAAAATACCAAGTTTATTGTTTTTCGTTCACTAAAACAAAAACTATAAGTGTTTTAATAAAAACAGATGCCTTTACTTAAAGCAAGACGTCATACTTTAAAACACGTTCTACTCGAAATGTGTTTTTTCTTTTCTTTTAATGCTCAAACGGAGACAGCGATTGCTCAAAAAACTTTGAAAATAATTAACTGAAATTTCTTATATATGTTTTTTTGTACAATATTAGAAGTGTTTTAACCTTCAGATTTATATCAATCATTGTTTTATTACAAATATTACAGTCCCTTATGTGAATATAATCACTGTTTTTTTAAACAATTTCATATAATAACTAAGATAAAGAGCTCTAGTTTTTGTAAAAATTGAAATATTTTATTCTGAAGGTCATTTCAAAAATGAAGAACTTAGCAACACATCAGAATAGAAAAATTAAAAATGTGTTCATAAACTTTTTGGAACGGAATGGGCCCCGTTTATGTTATTTTTTGTCTATTTTTACCCATTTTAGTAATAATAACTTTTTTCTCTTTAGTTTCAGCATATTTTACTTAAAATGTACTAAACAAATCTAAAAACCACAAAAAAATACTCATATGTCCATTTTTTTAAAAAAGTTGTCGCAAGTTGTCGGATACCTTAAAAACAGTACATATTCATACAACTAAATGAAATTCCCTGGAGAAGTGGGTGGGTAATGCCTGATTCTTTAATATTACGTAAATATAGTCTTAAATATGTTTAATGCTTTCCATACGACATATTTCGATGCCAAAATATTACTCGAAGGTTAATTGTACCTTGCATTCCATCGTATTTTCTTTTAGAAAAATCTTACTTCTTAAACAAACAATAATTAAGCTAACCTTATTCCTTAACCAACTTCACTACTTCCTTACTAAAAAAATGAGATATGAAGAGCAATTTGTAACAATCCCAGATAAGGAACGATTTATTAAATTTACATAACAATGACTCCAACAACAAAAATGAAGCTAAGACACGAAACTTTCTTCTAAATTTACCTAATACATAATAAGTCACTTGATGTATACAAAATAAATCACACAACGTGTGGAAAAAATGAAGATATTCTATTACTACCCGAGTCACATAGCCTTCCATTCACGGATTTTGATACAAGGGTTGCTGTCCCCATTGATTGGCTTGTGTTGAACGTTGAAGAAATGGCTCTTGTTCGAAAATGCATCGCGTTCCATGACTAAAATTATTCTGCAGAGAAAAAAAATTCATTATTCAGAAGGAATCCTGTCACGAAATCTGAATTCATCATGAAAATAGGGTCATTCTATGGTCGGAAATTTGTGCTTGTGAAGTTATGAGGGTCTTCTTAAGTGCAACCTAGTTTGATATCTGTGTGGATGGATATGTGCTAACGCATCAAGGTAAAATTCGTTCAATTGGGTCGCTGAAATATGGTATTAAGTATCTTGACATTTAAAGACAGGATAATAACGGCTTTTTTTTAGAGTTTTTAAGAAAAAGAGTTAAGGTATGTTTTTATTTCAGGGATACCAGAACGTAAATTGTGATTGGAATAAAGTATCTAAAATTACATGAAGTAATGTGTTTTTTTATTGCTGTTTAAATAAAATATTAACATTCATTCTAACATCATAGACAAAAAGTTGTGTATTAGGCTTAACTACTTCTCTGTTCAAAAGAATAAAAAAAGAATTGGAAAGTTGATTTTTCTCTCTATAAATAATATTATCATCCCTAAAATCTATTAATAATTCTCATATTCATGCATGAAAAGTTTAAGTTTCTAGTGTAAAAGTAATATTGGAATTCATTCTAATAGCATAAACAAAAGTTGTGAATTAGGCTTAACCATTTCTCTATTCAAAAGAATAAAAAAAAGAACGGGATAACTATATAATATATATTTCTACTGTCTACAAAAAATATGTGTGAAATCTATGAATAACTTAAGCGTTCATGCATTGAAGTTTTTTTAATTTACAGTGGAAAGTCATTAGACAAATCTGACTTAATTTGCTTAACTTAAGAGGAAAAAATCACAGAAAGAAATTTGCTGCAAGTCTGTATAACATAGAAAAAACAAGCAACAAATAAATTTAAATGACTATTTTTAAACTGAAAGTTAAAAGTAATAACAATATGTTTAAGTCTATTTCCTTACTAAAAGGCATTTGAAAACTAATATCTAAAATCTTCAGCATGATTTCTTGTATTAATTATAAATATAAATGTTTTTGTTCCTTCTGTTTTACCATAGCAACAGGATAATTACATTTAAAATAATTAAATGCCGGAATTGTTTACACTTTGAGTGAGAAATTTGTTATGTAAAATTTCAGCCATATAAACCATTTAAAAAGTATTTTCTATATTTGAAAAAAATTCTTTTAAATCATTCCTTTTTAATTTATTGCTACTATAATCAGAAAAATCGAAGTAATTGTAAAAAGGTACATGCAAGCTAAATAAGGAGATTTAATTATTTGTATTTATGTATAAAGAAACTAGTACAGTAATTATTTATTATTTCCCCAAATGGCCTCTTTGCAAGGATTTAAATTTTTTTAAAAGTAATAACTCAAACATTTCGATAAAAAAATAACTTTGTTTCAAAATGTTCTTTTATTCAGACATCCAAAAAATAGATTTAGTTTATAAAAAGAATTCTCTATTAAATTAGGCTATAAAGGACATCATTTAGAGTTGAAGAAAATGAAGTTTAATATATTCGATAATTCTTGCTATTTTATATACTAACTTACGGAAGATATATTGCAATAAATAACTCTATCTAACCTCGCAGATAAAAGAAAATAATTTAAAAGATAAGGACGATTCTTAAGCTGATTCTTCAGTCTCTTAACGTTGGAAAATGGTCATGGTGTCGAACTCGTGGCCAGTATTATAACTGTCGAAATGGTATTCTAGTCTGGTACAACACTTAAAATCCGCTTTCTAGGAGGGCTCATATACATGTTAGGTCTGTCAAGGCTCAAAATCCTCGAATTAGTATTTGGTGTGGTTGTTTGGAGAGTGTGGTTCTAGCTCAGGTGTCGATCTCCGGAGTTGACTTCGACTCAGAATTACGAGGTTCTTTGCCTGAAGCTCCCGTGTTGCTTCTGTATTGATGTTAATAAACAATCAGTCTCCGAATTTTGACATCTATGTGAGGACTTTGTGTCTTCTAACACTTATTATGTATTAAAAACTTTACTTTTGCCCAAGTTAAGTAATTGGTGGAAGTCTATTTGGGGGCTGGAATATTATAGCCACCAAGCTTGTGATCATGGCTATTTCGCTACTGTAGCTGAATTACTTATATTAATAAAAACTATTGATGGTGAATGGGGCCAACGGTGCTCAAGACTGATTCTACACATTCAACTAGGTCTCAAAGACCTTATAAAATTTAGTATAAAAGTTAGGAGAATGGAGCTCAAACCGTGAGCTCCACTCTCTCATCGTGTAGTTTTCATTTCTTCATCATACCTTAGAATCATAAAACTAGCTCATTTAACCCAACTGTGAAGTTGTGCTTCAGATTTACATTACTTCATAACAAAGGCCAATTTCAATTGCAATTTAGATGGACTTTCGCTTAATTTAGTTGATAATTCGGTGGAGTACACAGATTACTTTCATGGGAGGGGTTATGTTTTTAAAACAACGTAAATGAAAGTTCCGAGAAGTAATCTTTACGCTAAAAATTAAAAATCTGTTGATCTGTGGGAGGTGGTTTTAAATCTCCAAATACCACCCTTGTACCACCACGGCGTGATAATACAAAGTAGGAAAGTCAAACTCGCGGCCCGCAAGGAGCATTTTACGAGCCTAACTTAAAATCCATTTTGAAAATAATCACTGCGAACAATACTTCTCCTGAAAAAGGAATGTTAACAGTAGAGAAGAGATGTCAAGTGTCAGGACGTAAGCCTTAAATTTTTCTTCTTTTTTTATGTTTATTTTAATGTATTATTCGAAATAAACTTACGTTTCTATGATCATGGACTTTTTTGTGACACACCTAAAAATAAATCTTGTTTGTTTGGCCCAAGTTAGCCTTTGAATTTGATACCCTTGATGTGCAGCAGGGGAGTCAAACTCGCGGTCCGCGGGCCCCATGCGGACCACAACGGACATTTTTGTGGCCCGGCGAGTATATTGGCACACAACAATATATAATTATTATTGTTATATATGCAGTAGTTGCAAAAATATAATTTTATTAAATCGGGTCCATCATTTGTACTCAACCTGTATTAAATCGAAAATTTGCTGTTTTCTTGTTTGTAAGTTTGTTTGTGCTACTGTTTCTGTCTGCTTTTACCGGAAAATTAATTTTAATTTTCAAAAATATATCCCGACAACGAAGAATTTCTCTCAAGATACTCGCACTTTTAATCCTACAACACTTAATTCTCATATTATTAACACTAATGTTATTCCACAAATTAGCATTCGTTAATATTAACACTAACGTAACATATTATTCCATTGAAATTTCTTCTTTTTACCTGGAATATATATACAGATTACTGTATTTCTTTCAGTGCATTTATTTGACCGTGAATTTGTTTATTTAAATCATTAATTCTCAGCCTTTCATATCTTTAAAGAAAAGCCTTAAAAATTATTATTATTATTATCATTATTAAAAAAATATTTTTAAAAAATATTATTTTTGAAAATTGGAGAAAAAAATATAATTATACTAAAATTTTGATAGATTTTTTTCAATATTTCCGAGGCATTTTAAGGATTTTTTAAGACACGTGCCTTTTATTGGCTTAAACTGAGACACGTGCGACTTACACAAAATCTATTAATAATAAAATCTCAAAACACACACCGAAGAAACTTTCCTTCACTCTTTTCTTTTATGTTGTCATTTATAACAGGCAATTTTCGAAGAATTCATTACTAAAATCGAAGAGAAATCCATCCAATAGCGTTAACTAAACTTAAAACTTGTCCAGCCCCTCCCCCGCAGTTTTCTATACCGTTATCGATAACTTAGACGACATCGATTGATGGATTGCTGGAAGGCTGTTATCATATCGGAAATTTAAATATTCCGTGTTAGATATAAAGACGCTGAGAAACAATACAAAAATCGATAGTAAGACTCAGACAGAACTTTCTTACGCCGCAGTTTTACGTAAGTAGAACAGGTGGGAAGAGGGTGGTAGGCACCCCCTTCTCCACCCCACAACCCCGGAAGAAGTTACGTGACATGCAGTACTTTTTCATATTACAGGGTCTGCCATATTCGAGAAAATTCGCCTTAATAAGGATGGAATAGAAAAATGGATATAATTTCCCTTTTTTTTTCGAATTGAAGGAAAAATGGTGAACTGTTATTTCGCTAAATGAAGGAGATTTTTTAAAAAAAGTTTTTAAGAAATAGGGCAAGAGTTTTCAAAAGATTTTCATTTATCTCGAGCATTTAATGTATTTTTTTTAAAACAACACATGGCGGAAAATATTTTCTTCAAAAACTTGAGGACAATTATTATTTTTCTTTCAAAAAATTTAAGGTAATTATATTTTACAAGATTTTAAAAATTTACTAGTTGTAAACTGAATTGTGTTTTAATAGAGCTTGGGTAGTCATTGGAGGACACTTTAAATATATTCTCACTAGAATCCTTTCAACAGCTTATAGTTTATGAAGATTATAAATTTGAAAAGTAGATTTTTGTGAGTATTCTTTTCAAGAAATAGGAGAGAGAGGATTCTACTCTTTCGGTATTTTTATCTTGAATTCTCTTTGTCATCACCTCTAAAATCATATCGTATGAGTTATCACTAAAATTAATTGCAAATTATCCCTAATGACTATTATTGGCAGGAAAGTACTATAATCCAGATGATAAATTTATTAAAATGTTATTCTTAAATGGTTGTTGCAGTGGAAAACGGATAGATGATTGAATCGGACTGATTCGTCGGTACGAGGAGAGAAAACTGAGGTTATATTAAATTTTGCGATGCACATTGTCACTATATACTCAATGCTCCCTTAATAATCCTTGCTTTTTTATTATTTTTAATGTAGAAAAACAATTATATATATATATATATTTTTGTCTAAAATGATCTAAACCATAATTGAATATCTCTTAACATTTTCTTGAAAATTCTACCTCAAAATTAAATTTTAAAATTATTTTATTTTAAATTATTTTACTCTCCCTACCACAGAACATCTTTTCCACATAGGTAAGGTGTCCACGGTAACCTTGTGGTCAAGATAACGGACTCGTGGCCGGCGTGTCATGAGTTCGACCCCAGTACCGCTGAAGACTCACCGTGTAGGGGAGCGATGGACGTTAAAAACTGTCGAGAGCCTAGACATTCTCCAGCTGGTGTGGTGTGGAGGGTAGGAGGGGGGTGCCGGCTTAAGTGTCATCCTCATCAATTGACCATGGTTCAAAATTACGAGGTACGTCGCCAAAAGCCCTTGATTAGCTAAACAGTGCGACGTTGATATTCACTCACTCACCCCACATAGGTAGGTTCTGATTGATAAGGTGGCCGCGGGGGGTAGCCAAGTGGTCAAGATATCGGATCATGGCTAGCGTGTCATGAGTTCAAGTCCAGTACCACTGAAGACCCACCGTGTAGGGGAGCGATGGACATTAAATCTCTCAAGAGCTCAAACGTCTTCCCGTTGGTGTAGTATGGCCGTTAGGAGAGGGGGATGCCAGCTCAGGTGTCGTCCGCATCACTTGACCAGGGTTCAAAATTACGCGATCCATCGCCAAAAGCCCTCGTGTAGCTGAAAGATGTGACTTTAATATTCACTCACTCCGATTGATAAGAATTTTTTCTCCGTATATAACCGCGATCCACCTTAGAGTGCATAGGTATCAAAGAAGAGCCGATAGAGGTTTAATCAAAATAAATCTATGTGAGAAAAAATGTTTTTTAATTAGCTCCACTTGTTGAAACATTATAAATGGTGATTGGTTACAAATCTAGTAATGTTGATCTATCATCTAATGATGAAATTTACAACTGAATTCGTTCTTCAAACTCCTTATGAAGTGATTTGAATTCTGATGAATTATATATGTAGCATCCTCCATTACTCCTCCTAATGATTTTCAACAGAATTCAAATTTACGATCTGCCACTCATACGATACCGTCGTGTTGAGGGGGAAGATGCATCTTCAATCTAGCGAGGCTCAATGCCTTCCCGTTGGTGTGGTGTGGTAGTTCTGAGAAAGGGTTTCTAGCTCAAGTATCGTCCTCGTCATTTGACCTAGATTCAAAATAACGAGATTCATCGCCAACAGCCTTCGTGTTGCTTTACAGTGAGACTTGAAAAATCTTAACCATCACTCACGATTCGAGTAACTTTAATATCAGATAATTTTTGACTTCCGGTCATTCTTAATCCTGTTCAGAAGACGAGTAGCTTCGTTAGAATTAAGATTCAATCTTTTAAGCGTTCTCTAGAACATAATTGCTTCATCCGGCATTGAGGATTAAAGTTTTATGAAGCTAGATTTCAGGCAATTGGGCTTCGGTTTGAATCCTCATGTTATAAAGTGTAGGTGTATTATATATAGTAATCCTGCAAACATTACTTTTTCTAAGTTTATACAGATATCAATTTTATCAAAAGCGAGCGTACAAGATTTATAACGAGGCGGCTTTATCCAATACAAAATAAATGAGTAAGTGGTTATTAACACCACCCCCTCTCTAAGAGCTATTGGTGGCAGACCTCGTACTTTTGAACCATGGTCAAGTGACGAGGACGACACCTGAGCAGCACCCCTCTCCTAACTTCTACACCACACCAAGAGGACTCTGAGCCACGAGAGATTTAACGTACATCAGCCTCTTCTCACGGTGGGTCTTTAGGAGGTACCAGAACTTGAACTCATAACACGCTGACCCCGAGTCCGTGACCATAACCACTCGGTTACCACCAGCCAATGTAGCAGTGGTAGCCTAGTGGTAAAGGTAACGGACTCGTGGATGGCGTGTCATGAGTTCGAGCCCAGTACCACTGAAGACCCGCCGTGTAGGGAGTGATGCACGTTAAATCTCTCGAGAGCTCAAACGTTCTCTCGTTGGTGTGATATAGTAGTTAGGACAGGGGGCAGCTTAGGTTTTGTCCTCGTCACTTGACCATAGTTCAAAAGTACGATGTCCGTCGTCAAAAGTCTTCGTGTAGCTGAACAGTGCGACATTAATATTCACTCACTCATTCATTTTACCACCGGCCGATACAAATTGAAAGAATTTTGGATAATTTTATTTCGAATTATGATAGTACAACATGTCCCCATTCATCTTTATTCCGCAAATACTTTTCAGTAATCTGTTGCGTTGTTCCACAGAAAAAAAACATATGAACTTAATGTATTTAAAATTATAAATTCACGTTCTCTTATGCCAATAAATGTTATTTAAAGTAGTTTTTAGATTTCATTCACTTGTTAAAGTTTTAATTAGTATTAGATATGCTCTAATGTATATTTAGTTATTGAATTTATTTTAAAAGCTTAGAATACTATTTTTTCATAAGCAAATATGAAAATAGTCTTTTTGGGAAATTATTGCTAACTTTTAATGGAAATTAATTTCCTTAGGTTATATTGAAGACAATTTAGCACGTATAAACTAAGTAAAATCATGTATAAATTGATTTAAGTATCCGACTGGTTGCTACAATTTTTTTTTAAAATTGGAAATATGTAGATTTTTTTGTTGTTTTCATATTTTTTAAGTACATTTTAAGAAAAATATGCTAAAATAAAGAAGAGAAAAATAAATTACTATAACTAAAATGGGAAAAAATGGGTAAATATTGACAAAAAATAACATAAACGCGGCCCATTGTGTACCATAGGTTTATGAACAAATTTTGAATTCTGATGTGTTATGTTATTCATCGTTGAAATGACCTTCAGAATAAGAGATATTTTAATTTTTGCAAATTGGTTTAAAAAAAACAGTGATTATATTTACACAAGGGGCTGTAAATTTTGTAATAAAACAGTATTGATAAATCTGTAGGTAAAACATTTCTACTATTATACAGAACTTACACAAAAAATTTCAATTAATTATTTTCAAAACGTTTTGAGCAATCTTTGGTCCCGTTTGATTATTTTCAAAAAATCCCATTTCGAGTAAAACGCGTTTTAAAATATGACATCTTGCTTAAAGGGATGGGCATCAGCTAAAACTAAAACATTTGTAGTTTTTGTTCTAGTGAACGGAAAATGATAAACTTGGTAATTTTATAAAGCTAATAAGAGGGCCTATAAAATAAAATCATAAAAAATTTGCAGATTTTTGGCAAAATTCATAATTTTTAAATTCACAATGAGTAATGAATAATTTCAAAAATTATTATTCATTACTTTTCTAACTATTAAAAATATTACAAAGATACACCAAAAGCAAATGTGTCTGAAAAATATTCATTTATTTCAATTTAAGAAATTACTTCATCCTGGATAGATTTTCAATTCTATTGACAACAATTCTACACTAAGAAAATTACATTACAAAATTTTGCATTAAACCTTTCTTTTTTAGCAAAAAAAAAAATTCCCATTTTACTATATAAGGAAGAATTTCTTTTATTCCTCATGCAAAACTCAATTCATTATTAATATGGAATTCCTCTTTTTTTCCTTATTTTTCATTTTCACACTTGTAATAAACCTAATTACATGTATACGTGACATCTAAAGAATAAACTTTTTTTAAAAAGTTGTGGGGGGAGGGTAATAAGAAAAAGAGAAAACTAGCATTTCCTTTGAAAGCAATCAGCAAACTCTAGTTTCATTCTTACACTCGAGAACGGGCGTTTAACCTCGTTGTAGGAAATAATTGGTTCACCCAGTTTGGCGATATTTTGCCGGCGACGAATAGAGTTCCGTCTAGCACGATCTGAATCATATATTATGAACATGTTCTAGTGGTTCGACACTAAAAACGAACATGTCTTCCTTCCATCGTAATCATAACTTCCGTGAAACAATGAACCCCGTTTGATTGGAATTCTTCGAAAAACCTTCGATTCTTAGAAGAGGTTGAATTCGCTTCGGATGAGTCTTGCGTTTGTAAATCAAGACTTCAAAGAATTATTTGCTTTTGCAATAGTTGTTTGAATCACAAAAAAAAAAAAAAAAAAATCCTTTCGTGCAAAATGGATAAGATAAATCTGTCATTTTTTTAAATATAAATTTTGTAGAATCTCTAATTTTCATGCAAATGAAAATCGTTTGCAAATATAGAATTCCATTTCTGCTGCCAGGTTTCGTGTTTGTAAATTTAACGTGGAGTGTTCTTGATTAAAAAAAAGCATTTCGAAAACAAAATACTGCATAATTATTGCTCAAATTTTTGAAAAATTTATTTCTGAAAAAGTATATTTTAACTTGGTGACGTTTTATCTGATAAGAGTTTGAAAAATATTTCATAAAAAGGAACGCATTTTCTCGAAGTAAGGTGTATTGATGTTAAAGCATATCTGGAATTTTTGTGACAAGTATTGGATTGTGAAAATTCAGTTTAATAGTGTTTCTGTTGACATTTGAATCCCTGATTTGTTTTCAAATATTGTGATATCATGGATCAAGATGATATTAAAAGCATACTCAGCGATGATTTGCCGGAATACCTGTTTTCAGGTAAAAATTTTGTTTTTTAAGCATTTTTTTCCATAATGTTGATTATTACGGGTACCAGTAATTAAGTGATATAATGCTGTATCTTATTATATTCTTGAATCTATGAAAATTAACAGTTTTTACAAAAAAAATGTGGTATCAATCAAAATATAGGTATAATTAATTATAAAAAGGTTTTTTTATTTTTTGAAATTTCATTTTTGTTTTAAAATTTTTTACGATTTTCTAAAAAGTGAATATGAATTCAAAATGCTAAAATCTCTACTTTTTAGCAGATCTTCATGAAATTTAACATGACATGAATATTTTTCTATGGATAAGTATTTTATTAATATTTTTTTAAATATTAATATAAATTCATCAGAGTCGATAGATTTTACACCTTAATGTTTAAATTCATTCTTATGATTAGAAATTCCTTAAAAAAAGTTTTCATAAGATTTATATTATGCTCTAAACTAATAAGGTTTTTTAATTCATGCTAAGTTAATAAATAAGTTATATTACATAGAGGTTATAAAGATTAATGAAAGGTTTAAAAGATTTCATTTTTGAAACTGCTCTTTAATAAGTTTTATTTTTAAAGCATTAGGGTACATCGTTGACTATATTTGAGGAAATTTTTCGAATCAAAAATTTGTTTTAAACATCAAATATAGAGTTCATTTTGATTTTGAAACACTCACTGCATTCGTAGAATAAGGACTGTAATTTCAAGAGTTTATTAACATATGCGTAAAGAGTCAAAAATTCAAAAATTAATGCATTTTAACTACAAGATACTTTTTTTAAAAACATATATATGCGATGTATATAAATATATTTCTCAAAGTACATATACCAAGACAAATTTTTCCTTCCAGTATTATTTTTCGAATATATTTATATACGAAAGCTACACAACACTAAACTTGCAAATCTTGTATACCTGTTCCTACCACGTTTAAATTAAAAAAAGTTGTAAATTTTATTATTCTGGGCGGATAATGGTTGATTTATTGCTAAATGTATATAAAGTGAAGATTTTTCGTAAAATTTCTTCCAAATTTATTTTTATTAATTTCACTTGTAAACTTAAACCTTCATTTTTCCCACATGAGAAACCCACCTCATTAGTTTTCATACCTAAATTATTTATAAAGAAAACAAATAAAATTAAACTTATATATATATTGTGTTATGCATGCATATACATATTTTATTTGGCTGCAATACATTGCTTATAAATTATTTTAGTCTGAAAAGTACATTTGCCACTCACAAATTTTTTGCACTTCGAACAGAGTTTTGTAAATTTATAATCTTTACCAAATTTTATTTGACAAGTTTTTCGTACGAATGAACCTGAACTTTTGGACGATGTTAGCAAAGCTTTTCTTGTGATTTTTTTTATGTGCAGCGTCCAGCTTTGAAGCTAATTGGAAGAAAAATTCCGATCCCCCCCCCCCCAATTTCTATTCCATAAAAATGAGACATCAAAATTTTTTGCCTCATATGAGCCACTGGCTTACAGCTAAGCAATAAATGCACCTAGTTTTGAACAGGGACGTCTTAAGACCTCTTGAGGCCCTGGGCCCCTACGCCAAAGTAGACTTCACCTATGACCCTTAAAAGTAGACAGTACATAAGTACACGTTGTCAAATACTCGCACAAACAACAATCCGAAACAAATACATTTGCATGACTCGCAATCGTATACGCCGGCTCGACCGAGTGCCGCCTTTTGACTAAGTAATTATGGTGTGTATGGTGGTAGACTTAAACCGAAACATGGACGGCAATCATCACACATAGCCAGTTGATATATCGTCCGAAATTCCCAGTTTTTCAGAGAATACACCCGGGAATAAGACTTTACCTTTGAAATTATTCAAACCATGATCTTATTAAAGCTGAGTCGAGAACGAGACAAAGCCCCCATTAAGGCTGAGGCCCTGGGCCTGCGCCCAGTTGGCCCATGCCTTAACAAGTCCCTGGTTTTGAAGATTTAGCTTCCACTTAGACCATAACACCCTAAAGCAGCGGTTCTTACACTTTCGATCACCGCGTAATCCTTTTAAGTATCAGACAGACATCACGGACCGAATGTTTTGATCGAAATATATGTTCTAATGGAGGTTTTTTTTTCATTTATGGCAATTTAGTGATCTAGTCAAGAATGGCACATCTTTCAATTTTTCCACGAGTCATTTAAGGTATCCGACTACCCTAAAATTGAGAATTTCACCAAAAATTGACACAAATTTTCTTAATGACTTTATTTTATAGGGCTATTTTATTACCTTTATGAAAATACCAAGTTTTTTTATTTTCCGTTCACTAGAACAAAAACTACAAGTGTTTTAGTAAAAGCAGATACCATTACTGTAAGCAAGATGTCATACTTTAAAACGCGTTTTACTCGAAATGTATTTTTCTTCTTAAATTCTCAAACGGGGCCAGCTGTTGCTAAAAAGTTTTGAAAATAATTAACTGAAACTTTCTGTGTATATTCTGTATAATAAAAGTGTTTTAACCTTCAGATTTATCAATCACTGTTTTATTGCAAAATTTACAGTCCCTTATGTGAATATAATCACTGTTATTTTAAGCAATTTCATATAGTAACTAAGGTAAAGTGCTCTAGTTTCTGTAAAAATTAAAATATCTCTTATCCTGAAGGTCATTTTAAAAATGAATAGCACAGCAATATATTAGAACTGAAAACTTGTTGATAAACTTTAGGTACAAACGGGCCGCGTTTATGTTATTTGTCAATTTTTTCCCATTTTAGTAAAAAAATAATTTTTTTCTCTTCTTAATTTTAGCATATTTTTCTTAAAATGTACTAAACAAATCTAAAATCAACAAAAAAAACCCCATATCTCTATTTTCTCAAAAAAATAGTTTTCGTAAGTAGTCGGATACCTTAAGATTTTCACTTTTACAAACTCTTAACGTTATATGAAAAACTCCGTGAACCTCCCAGAAAGGCGCTGCAGACCCTCCAGGGATCCGCAGACCACAGTTTTAAGAACCGCTGTTCTAAAAGCTTCTTCTCTCTTCTGTATCTTTTTAAAATATAATCCATTGTATGGTTATTAATGATAAAAAAAAATATCTTCTTTATTTATCCTTTCATCATAAGTCGTTGTAGCACATATTCGGAAGAATCTTTCATATCCCTAAAAATATTATACGCTAGTCTCCTGCCAGGCTTGGATTTCTGTCTATTTCTTACCAAACTATTACACTGGTGTTCAAAAGTTAAGCATAATTGATAATTATGTGAATAAAGAAGGAGCTGTAAATCAGAATGGTGGGAAACGTGATATACGAGAGTGTAAAATGGTTATAAAATAAGGGAAGCAAATCAAAAGAATGATAATAATTAATTTTATTATCCAAAGTAGCAGTTTGAAAGAAAACTGAGCCATAGCAAGGATTCACACTTTAAAGAAAAAATGAAAGAAAACATTAAATAAAATACTGATGCGGCAGTTTAATAAGGCGTGTGGTCACCTCTGACAGTCAGGCACGCTGCACAGCGATTTACCATACTTGCCATGAGATGATGAATGAGTTGTGGGCTCAAACGGTTCCAAGCTTCTTGGAGAGTTCAGTTCTGTAACGGAGCTTGGTGGGCGCGAAAGGGCTGCATTTTATCTCCGGATCATATCCCATACGTGCTCGATAGGATTTAAATCAGGGGAGTTCGCAGGCCACGACATGCGCTGGATGTTTTCCGTTTCAAGGAAGTCATCAATCAGCACCGCTCGGTGACATGGCGCATTATCATCCCTGAATATGAAAAGTCAGGACCGACAGCACTTCGAAGCAAGCGAACATAAGGCTCAAGTTTTGCATAAACCCAATGTTTCTTCTTCACCCAATTAATATCCGCAAGAAATTTGGAATAATTTTACGAATATTTACTCCATGTTTTTCGCATTTTACGATTTATGCTTAACTTTTGGACACCAGTGTACATCAGCTGCAGTTTCGATGCATTGATTTTCTATATCTGTGTCACTTTTGGATATCAATAAAACTTTCTTTTCTACCCTGAAAACTTATTTATAATATTCTATTTTCTCTATCATTCTCACTAATTCACTTGCTGTAGTAACTCTTTATCTGTATCCATGTTTTTTTTTCAGTTTCAGAAATTTCTTGTTCATCACACACTGCACACTCTTGTTCTATATGTTCGTTATTTTTTCTACTTTATAAATTTCAGAAACCTTTAGACATTTTTAGGGCAAATATGAACCACAGAATATTATACTATGTAAGGAATTCAAATAAGCAATCGTAATAAAATGCCTACGAAATGTTTTACTTAAATATGTTCTCAATACAGTTGTTTACTCTTTTCAATAGCAATTGATTATAGAGATAACCTCGTTATTTGAACAGATCATATAAATTTAAAAAGTAAATAAAATACTTTCTCCGTCGGTAGGGCACACAAACCTAATATTTCCAGTAAAAGAGAAAAGAACTAGAAGTAAAGACTGAAATATACATTATATGCATATTTAAGGAAAAGTCATAATATATATAAATTGTGATCATGGTATCATAATGTTTAAATATGTTAAATCTTAAAGTTTGCGAACGGTCAATATGACCGATATTGGTAGGTGTAATTTTAACGGAAATTCGGGAACTAAAGAAGATATTCTATTATTTTCCAATTAATTCGTGTCCATATCTCGGGTTATAATTAATATATACATAAATATTAGCAACTGATCACATGATAAACATGTAATATACGAAAGAAATTTAGTTTTTTATTTTGTAGGTATTGATTATATATTTGCGTTATATAAGTCAAAATGATAAGTTATAAAAATAAATGAAATTTTTTTAAAAAAACCCATAAGAGAGCTACTGTCAGAAGACGATTAGCATACTTGTACCATATTTTACATTAAATATAATTACAAGGTCCACATTCCCCTAATTTGCAATCTATTGTTTCAAGAAGAATACAATAATACATAAAAAGAAAACTACCTTTTAATACAGTAATGGACTTGATTCATCTGACATCATGATAATATGCTCAACAAATTTCCACGTGTTTGATTCGACTGAGTATTTTGGTGGCATTTTTGGATTTCCATCTACAATCATATTACAAAATGAAATCTTTTCTTTCCTTTGACTTACAAAAAATACAATTTTTTTGTATGCGCTACTGATAGCTTTATAATTTTTTTTTAAATTTCACATTAATATTTCTTTTTATTAATGCAAAATTAGAATTTGTAAATTCTTGGAGTACCTATCGCTAAATTATGTTGCTTGGCTATCGATTTCGGTCGCCAAAAACACCTATCGCTAAATTAAGTTACTTGGCGATCGATTTCGGTCACCAAAAAAATTGACATCACCAAGGCGTCCTCCCCTCCTGTGCTACACTTTAACACTTAATTTTTAAGTGTAAAGAATTTTGTTCGATTGAATGATCTATAATTTTTGGAAACACAATTTGGCCGACAGACTAAATACTAAGCCTAAAAGTCTACAAAAACACAAGACACGAGGTCAAAGAACAGAAGTATAAACTAAGCTTAAATCTAATACTATAAACAAAAACTATGTATATATTTATTAACTATTCGAAAAGCAAAAGTCTGGAAAATATATTAAGAATATTTAGAGCACTAAAAAGAATGCAAGGAGTATAAAATTTGAATGCAAGCAAAATCGACGGTTAACACACAACCCCAAGTGTAATACGATTAGCTGCTATTGTTTATTGGATAATCACAGGCAATCGCTAAGAAATCGCATAGCCTCTGGTGATGAATTGTCACCATTACGACTTGTTTATCTACACAGTTTATGAGTGGAAGAGAATACTCTCGTAAAAAGCATAAAAATCATCTTAAAATAAATATAATTAAAAGTAAATTAAGGAATCGATTTCCTAGTTACAAGATCTGGGTTCATAAGGAAAAAACCGTTGTTAAAACTTTCAAGAAAATATTACAAAATTTAAAAAAGAATACATTTTTAAATATAATTGGAAGCCCTCCCATTTTTAATGTATAATTTCAAGTGTTTATTTAATATATAACTTAAATTAATTTAAATAACTTATTAGAGGATTATTTATTCATTTCCTTCCCCTCATACAACACATACGCGCTCCTTCGTGGAAAAGGAGGCATTGGGGAGCGAATCGCGTAACTTTTAATCGGCAGTGAAGGGATTATTTATAGACCGTTCAAATTATCAAAATAAGTGTTAATATTTTTTTGTATAATTTTATATATGACAAGCCCATGGGGGTCTCACTGTTATTTATCAAACTTGTTCTTAACTTGGTGGTGTTAAATTTATTATAAAATATATTGTGCAATATTGATACATTTAATAAGTGTATTTTATCAGTGTAAATATTAATTTTATTTTTTATTATGTCAGAATGCATTTTGTTTACTCTCAGAAATTTAATAATTTTTTAAAATAATATTTTACTTTCGACTTTTCAATATGCTCGCGCCCCTCTCTTAGAGCTATCACGTCCACCTAGAGGGGCGCGCCCCACAGTTTTAGAAACGCTGTTGCAGAAACATTTTCAGTTTATTTGTGTTCCTAATAAAGGAATTCAGTTTGTTTAATAGTAAGAAATACCAGACGAATCTTCCATCGGGCACTGGAAAGAAATTTTGATTTAAATTGAATTCTCTGACTGTCTTGATATCTTAGTAAGCCGTAGAAGAATTAAAAACTTTTTTTCTGGCCAATAGTTGCTTGAGCCTGCCGTAGACATTTCCGAACGACATCGGTGACATGCGAATGTTGTCTGAAACTAATCCCTTTTTCATAATTACTATGTGTGCGAAGTATACTTTTATATAATTTTAATTGAATACAAGTGCAATTTGTAATATTTCGTTAAAATATTTCTGTATGACTTCACTATGACCATGTGCACTCAGACATGCATGAGTGAATGTAAATTTTACTATCTATTCCTAAACTCGGATTCTAACACTGACTTTGAAGGATTTATGTGTAACTTTATTTTTCTTTTAGAATAAAAGTTCATTTGAAACATACCTAAAAAGTTAAAAGTAACGGAAAATTATAGTTAACGTAAAGTGTGTTTGGAAAAAAAAAATGTGGTTTTGTTTTCTTTTTCGAGATAAATGGGGCTAACCCCCTACTTTAACATTAAAAAAGCTCCAAAAATTTCTCGGCTTAAATGGTATATGATGTAATAATCAAACTTTAAATGCGGTATAACTATATTAAGGGAACCAAGACGTGTTTCACCTTCGGGAAATTGATTTTTCGATTTTTATCTTAAAAAAGTAAATTTAATGCTGAATCCAAAAATGTATTATATGTATAGGTTTAAAGTTGAATACCCGAGTAAAAATTGCAGTTTTAAAATATAAACAACAACTATTGCGGTTACAACAAATGTCTTTATATCTGGAGAAAAGTATATCTACAAACATTCCCTCACAGAACCAGTTCTTGTCAAGATTAATAACATAATTACAAACATATACATAATTTTTAAACATGTATTTAGAGACTTAACTGCAAAAGAACTTTTACTAAAATGTTTGCATGACCGCACCCAGAACCCAAATAAAAGCTTCAAAAACTGTATATGGAATTAAGTTCCAAAAAACATAATTGTGAGCACAAAAAAAAAATGGGTGTAATGGACGCAGTGATATGCTTTAATGAAGATGCACGTGCAAAAACAAAATTAAGAGCACTAAAAATAAATATTGGGATAAACACTTCTGAAGGACTTTGAAAAATTGACAAAGTTAGAATTTGTGAAGCCGAGATGACAGTTTAAAAAGCCAGCAAAGAGGCCAAGACTATTGAAAGACAAAATAAAAGGAAGACGGATGCTTTAGAAGTGTTCATGCAAGATGAATACAAATCTGGAATATATTTTAAATATCAAATTTTAGTAAGCTGTACCCTTTTATTTAGTTTTTTTTTTCATATTACTCAAAATGTGTTTTTCTAGTTTTTAGGTACATCCGTAGAAAATCTATCTATTATATTTTGATGAAATTTAGTATGAGAGCTTTTGTATAATAATAATGTATTTAATGCTACTAATTGAATTCCTGAAATGTTATTATTTTTATTTTTACTGCCAATTTTCTAAAAAAAAAATTACCATTTTTATCAAAATTTTAAAAAATCGAGATTCAAATATTTTTAAAAAATTTCTAAGCAATGAAATAAAAAAAACTAGAGCATTAAAATAAAGGTACAATTTTGTAACTAAAATAGCATTATTTGTTATTTTATATGTTATAAAAGGAAAACTACAGGTACCTAATCAACACCATGTATACGAAAGCTCTTTTTGAAGTGTACTTTTTCAAATCCTTATATTTCTAAAATAAATGTACATATTTAAAAGCTTTATGTTATAATATATTAAGAAAAGTATGTAGAGATTGTGGGACACAATTTTTTTTTGTTTATGGAGTCTCTTGTTTTTAAAAATAATGTTTCTTGTGGAAAATCGAAATTTTGCTTGTTTTGCGTCATTGCTTGATTCCCTTAAGTAATATTGGTATTGAAAAGAAATCCGAAATTGATCTGAAATTAATTTAAATCTACCTAGAAATGTGTTTTTTTTTTTTTTGCACTTTGAAGTTGCACGAGGGCTTCTGGCGACCGAGCTCGTAACTTTGAACCTCGGTCAAGTAACGAAGACGACACCTGAGCCGGCACCTCTTCTCTTAACTACCACATCTCGCGAATGGGAGGATTTTGAGCCTTGTCATGTAGATTTAATGTGCCCTCTATAAGGCGTCCTTTGGTGACACCAGGACTCGAACTCGCAACACGCCGACCACGAGTTCGTGACTATTACTATAAGGGTTCTACCGAGACCACACACACTAGGAATTGAACCGAAGGTTTGACAACACCGATCACGAGTTCGTGACCATAAAAATAATGATGCGCAGTATACATCCGGATAATTCTTTTATGAATCAATTTTTGAGGCATCAATTTAATTCAGAATACAGTATTTTTTCAACATTTTTCTTTCGTTCAGGTTAAAAAACTAGCGAAATTTTCCTCATTTACCCCTTAACTGATTTGCCCGTACACCGTACGGGCTACCGAAAGTTAGCCACAACCGGTTTGCCCGTACGCTGTACGGGCGCTGATATTTTCTTTCTATCCTTGATTTGACCAAATTCTTAATTCTCATACTGGTATTTTTGTTCTAGTGCGTTTTTAAGATATGCAGTTGGTCTATCGTACTAAAATACTTTTCATTCTGGAATTTCTTTGTGGGGAAGATGGGAATATTTCATTGAAGGCAGAAATTTAGATTCTTGAAAATATTCCATAAAGAAAGGGCTTGTGGCAAGGCAATGTGCAATTTTTTGCTTGAGAAAAAACTAAAATAGAAAGATAATCCAAAAAAGCATTATCTCTTTCCCCATAGCATTGTAATACTTTGTATTACACCATGCTTCAAGTTGTTTAGGCATATATACACTGATGAGAAATTAAGGAAATTTCCAGACGATCGATTATCTCTAGAACTACTGGACAGATTTTAATGAAATTTGATATGTGCATACATTGATACAATGTAAAACAAATAACCATTCAATCATTGTAATACACACGCATGATCGAATGTAACACTTGTTGGAGTTAGAAGGTATAAAACAGCGGTTGCAGAATAAACAAATGAAATGGGTTAATAGGGGTATGGCCCCCTCTTACAGCTATACAGGTCTCGCAGCGTGATGTCATACTTGAAATAAGGCAGTTTATATCAGTTCTTGTGGAAATTGGTCCAACTCGTTCAGCAACGCTTTTTTCCTTTCCTGGGTGGTTGGTTCTCAGAGGGGAGTAGCGTGTTGCGACTGCCCTCCCTAGAGTGCCCTAGACATGCTCTATGGGGTTGAGGTCTGGAGACCTGGTGGGTCAATCCATACGGTGAACACACACAAAATCCTCAACCGTTTGAAAAAGAGATGCGAACATGAAATATTTTGAGAAATTCTTTTAAGATATATGAAACATTCTTCGCGTAGAATACAGAATGTACTTATAAAAAACATACATTTAGGGGTTTTTGTGTTCCACAATCATAAAAAAAATGAGTGTGGAAACCTTAAAATTGAAAAAACAAAATTCTTCCATTTTCGCATTTTCTTACGTATCATGCTTAGTTATATGCAATAAAAAATGTGTCTTTTGTAGGAACATTTTGGGTAAAAAAAATTGACCGCTTAAGGAGTTAAAAAACAGATGAAAGTGTTGCCACTCATCGAAAGTTCGTTACTATAAACTACTTTCTTAACTAAGTATAGCCCATTCAAAGAGATGGCATTTTTATTTCTCCGTCCTTTAAACAGTTACTCTCCACTTCTGATTACAAAACCCATTAAAACCATTAATCTCTTAATAAAAGACAAATTGAAGAGAAAAACGAAAGCCAACATGGGGAAAGGACATTATCAGTGCATAAATAAAATCGTTAAACCGTTTAATGAACTTACTTTCGCATAAAAGAAAATTTTTACAACTCCTTATTCGGGTCACCATACTTGTATTTTTCCTAACCATTGACACACCTCTATCTTTTACTTAAAACTCTAATCCAAGAATGTAGAATGCATTTCCTGCAACGGGCAAATCTCCAATTCACGGCACGCGAACGGCACACTGAAAGAGCTGGATTGTAGTTCTCATTCGTGTATTTTTCCATTTTTATTCTTGGTCTCAATCTTTTAACATCCGGGAAATCGTGAAACATCTTGAGGATATTTCGTTTGGTTTCATATTATATTCACTGTAACTTTAAAAGCTTTTATTTCTGTGTCAATGCGCTCGAAGAAGCCGTTTTTGTGTGGGTAGTATTATGCTTCATAATGTGTTTATTGACTAGATTCTTATGCAAAGTATTGAAATTTAGGCAATAGATAGGCGTTACTGTATATAAAATTCACAAGTAATATAAAAAAAAATTTAAGTCACTTCCTACTTAGATAAAAAAAAATTATTTGAGCTACTTTTTATTAAATAGTTACAATTAATATAAATATATGTATACATATAACAAATCACAACATTAAGTGGCAATTAATTTTTATTAATTATCATTAAAGTATCGTATTGCCATCCAAAACAATCGTGTATATTAAATTTCAGTTTAATTGAATGCTTTGAAACGCGAGAAAAAGTTTGTTTTAAAGTTTAGACCCAAGTCGTTCAAAATGAAGCCAATGTGGTTGTATCTGTCATTCTTTAAAAAATTAATTTCAGTCAATTATTTTAATTAATTATAATTAGATTATCGTATTGTTACCCAAAACAATAGTGTATAATAAATTTCATCTCAAAAGAGCGCTTTAAAATGGGAGAAATAAACCTTTTAAAGTTTTGACACAAGTCGCCAAAAGAGTCGCTAATTCGCCAACAATGATGCCAATGAGGTATTTGTAATTCTTTGAATAATTGGTTTTAATCAATTAATTATCATTAATTAAATAAATTACTGTATTATCATCCAAAATAATCGTGTACATAAAATTTCAGCTCAATTGAGTGCTTTAAAATGCATTTTATTAACGATTGAAAATTGGAACAAGTTAAATATAGAGAGTGTGAACTAATAGTAGGAATTGAATAAAAATATATACCAAACAACAATTTCAAAGTGACACAGATTAAAAAAATAAATTGATAATTTATTTATATTCTTTAAACTTTTTCATTCATCTCTGAGTTATTTATGTCTAAAAATTCTCTATCGAGAAAGAAAAATGTACGCTGGGTTTAAAATATTATAACAATATATAATTTTTATTTGTTCGTTAAAATTATCTGTGAAGGAATTTAATTCGATAGGGGAATAAATATGTTTAATTTGTGTTGCTCTATAATAAACATGTAACAGAAGGTTTTGTAAAGTTTACTTCATTAATCCCCCGCCTTACACAAAAAGAACATATAAAAGACAGAGTAATATCTTTTAATACTTATATTTTTATAAATATTTGACGAGTATTTCAATAAAAATATGTGATTTCATGGACAATTGTTTGTTGTTTTTAACTCATTTCAAACAAAGCTTATATATATAAATTTAAAATAATTTTATTTTTAAAATTCATAAAATAAGACAAAAAATTAATAAAATTTTAGCAATAGATAGTTATATAATTAAATGAGCAAATTAATGTTGTAGAGATTATTCAGCACAGAACGGGAAGTTCAAAGAATTTTAGTAAAAATCCTTTTACCGAATTAGTAACGTTTTTAAGTGAATATATAAACCCGATGTAAAAAAAAAATAATAATATTCAAAAAGAAAAAAAATTGTAAAAAATAACGGCAAATATAAAAAAAATAATATAATAATATTCAACTAAGTAAATACATATTTTCCCTTGTATTTAAGAAACATTTTTCTTTTCTTCAAGCGCATAAAAAGTAGTAAAATTAACTTTAAAAAATGTCAAATTTTCTTTAAAAAATATTTTGTTTCCTTTGCTCTCAATTTCTATCAAACTTAATTATAATTTTATAGGGCTTTATCGAGCACAAACATTTTATTACAAGTATTTCCGAATAGTCTTACATTTTTCAATTTGAAGTGGAGTTTATTTAAAGTGGCTAATAGTTTTTTTCTTTTAATGTAGATAAATAAAATTACGATTTAAGAATTTATGTGCCCTCTCTCATTTAAGTGAAGTTATACGTCAGGGTCGGCAACCTTTTAGCTGTGGCGTGCCAAACCGATCTACCAATGCGATTCAGCGTGCTACACTGAGGGGGGGCATTTTTTATACAATTTGATTCCCGCGATAATACCTGCAGAGTTAGAGAATAGAGGTCAATAATATAGATATTTACAGTTGTATTACATATTAATTTAGCATTATTTATAAAAATGTTTCTTAACACAAAAATAAACAGCATAAAATATAACTACTTCTTCACCAAAAATAAAAATAATTAAAATTGAACACATATGTATTTTTAAACATATTTATTAAATAAAGAATAGACAGTGTGACGGATGCTTACGCGTTTCACTAACCTTCTCTCAATTCCTCTAAGATTGCATTTATTTTAACCAATCCCCGCTGAGAGCCAAAAGTGTGACTTATGCAAATAAGATTGTTTCGGGTTTAGCGAGTTCGAAAAAGATATAAAAGGGAGAAATGAAATGAAGAGATAAGGATGACTACGTGGTTTGATAGAGGAGATAACTACGAGGTTGATTAAGAAGGTGATTCTGAGAGGTTAGTTTAACTAGTGAAGTTTGTTCGCCGTAGGAAGATTATTGAAAAAGGTTCCTTAATTCAGTTCGGACGGAACTGAAGATATGAAGGATTGAAGCCGCTCTTTAGATCCATCAAGTATTAAAGAATTCTGCCTTAAAAAGATATCAGGTCTGTTATATTCATAAATTAGATATAAATGCGTAGTATGATTGTATGCGTTATTCTCCATAGTTTCAGTTAGTGTTCCGTCGTTCATAATTGAATTCTTATCTCACTCCACTGTAATTTGTTGTTCTTAAAGTTTGATTAATATTTGTGTATTTCTATAATAAGAAAGATTTTTTTTAATAAATAATATTGGTTTATTAATTAAGTAGTTGTTAATTATGAATCCAACATACCCGAATTTAGATAATATGCAAAGGGGAGTTAATAATCATAGGGATAGTGAGAGACTACGACAACAGCATAAAATATATTTCCCTTCATTATAGTTAAATAAATAGACAGATAAAAATTTTAATGCGGATATATTGCTTACACCGCTCTACTTTCATTTCGCAAAATCAGGGGTATAATGTGTGACTTTCAGTTTGACACGATTTTGAGCTTTCAGTTGTTAAATAATTTCTTTGCGTACTCGAACTATTTTTTATATGAGAGAATCCTTTTTTACTTATATGTAGAACCATATGCGGAAAAAAAAGAGCATGTAATTTTCTCTCTTCAAACAATTAAATCTCTCCATTCAATAATTTACAAAATAGCTATAAATTTGTTTAGGGTTATCTGACAGATTTTTTCCAAGTCCATTAATGTCCATGACTCTGAAGATGTTTGTCAAATAAGGACTATTACAAATTTATCAGTTTTCATCCCCTCATAAATTGACAGATTTGTAGAGAAGTGCACAATGTCACTGATAATTGTACCATGTGCCACAGTTTGCCGATCTCTGTTTACGTTTAATGTTCCAAGAGCCGTCTCCCCATATAAAAAAATATCAGTGCGAGATCTTCTGAAACGTATTTTTGCCGAGTAGACACTATTATTGCTGGAAAAAGTGTTTTACAGATTAAATAAATAAAACGTAACTTCACGAGCTTCGTACGATTTGAACTATTGGGAGCTCGAAATTATTACTTAACAATTTAAAACTGAACATTAAATTATGTTAAACATTAATTGTTAATGTTTGTAATTAACATTAGGGACATTAAGTTTTCACATATCAAAAATACCAACCAACCACTACGCAACAAACTATTTCTTCAAGTTATAAAATGAATGCATAATTCCAGATGTGTAATTCGAAAATAACTAAAAATTGAAGTGAAAAAGTGACCAATTTGTCGCTTTTCTTTCGGCGGTTAAGTGTTCGAAATGCGTTGCAAATAATCAATTCGAAATAGAATAAATTTTTTAATTAAAACTAGTACGTAACAAACGAGAGCTCATTTTTACACGTAAAAAGATTAAAAAAGAACATTTTTGCGATGGAAAACTTTAAAGAAAGGATTTATATATCAGTAAAAGCAACAGCTTCTTCTATTACTTGTCAAAACATATCAATTTGAATTCAGTCGTCTCAAGAACTCCACATAGAGATTCATTACAAAAGGATCCCAACTTTTGCATCAAAGCTTATAATATGAAATGATTAAATAGTAGTAAGTAAAATAAACAGAGTAAAAAAATAATTAAAGTTATATGAACAATTAAATCAAAATTAGAGAGAGAGTTGATAACAGAGAGTATAAAAAAAGAGAATTTCCAATTTTGATAGATATGTATTAAAAATAATTTCTAGGAACATATTTCATATTTACATATTACATATTTTGTTTTATATTTAAATCTAAATCAACTACGCAGTTTCTTTTTTATTCATAGCAACCTCTCCAAACCCAGGTAGTGGGTTAAGAGCCACAGTAAAATGTCAAATAGGGCGAGTTATAGCTGTTTCCAATTACTTTTTCTACACACTCCCACTTGAACTCGTAAAAGTTCATTCAATAATTTAGAATCCAATTATTAAAGTTTAAACGATGAAAACCTAATATATATATATATATTCAAAATTTCTCTACAAGATATATATAATTGAAACACAAAAGTACTTGTATATTATGCAATTAAAAAAATAAAAGCAATATAAATTTTAAAAAAATTTTTGAAGTTATAAAATATTTTTTTAATTTTAAAGTTTTTCAAAAGTTTACAGTTCAAAAGGATATAGGTGCTGCATACTTCATCGGAGCGAATATTATTGTCTCTTCAAGGAATGGCTCGTTATATTTTCCCAAGTTTTCACAGCAGTTTTTTTTTTTTTTTTTGTACTTCAATAAGCATAAAATCTAGTTAGTTGAATCCGCCGCTTAGGATTTTTCAAGGCATGAGCAGTTTTGAAATGCATTAAATATAGCTCCTTCTATCTTTGCCTCAATAGTAAGAACTGATATTTCTTTTTTTTTCGACAGTGAGGATATTTGATCCAGTGATCTTGAACGGTGGGACCGCTATGTTTGTTTTTAAAACCAAACAATTTTTAATATGATACTATAAATATTTATTATTTTTCTAACTTTTCATTGACCCTTTAAAGTACGAGCTTTTTTAGAAAATTGGTAAAAAATTATTTAGTTTTTTTTGGGGGGGGGGGACAAAAAATGAATATATAGGTAAAGTATAAATTATTTTTTTCAATTTCAGTTGTTGGCGGCTGCGACTCGGCGGAACGAGGTTGTGTGGGATAAAAGTTATAAAAAATTATAATATAAAGTGTAAACGATTTAAATATATGTTTATTCTGAGTTTCAAAATATTAAAATCGAATCAAATCAAATTCTCATATTTACAAGCATAAAAATGGCCGAGAATTCAGTTTCGTATGATATACCATTAAGCATATTCAAAATCCTCAGAGTTGATCATTATCACATAACGTTTTCTGAATAAGTTACAAAAACACTTAGTAAAAGCTAATTTATGGTTAACTGTTTACTGTTATGATGGAATGAAAATTGATAGATTAACCCTTTTCCCCATCAACAACTGCTTTATAACAAAGAATTCCTTACACACTTATAACTAATCATCAAAATGCAACGTGTGGTTTACTCAAGAAAAATGCTGCATAATGGTGCCATGTAAGGTAAATAAGTTTAAATACAATCTAGTCGCGATCCATTTTTACTAGATCTAGAATCGATCTCATATGTGTATCAGAAGCAAAATAACGCTAGATGCAAGATCGCCCGTGTGAGACACGGGAATGTGCAAATTTGCTGATAACTTTCACCAGTGTCAAACACGGGTAAATGCGTTAAGGGGTTAACGATCTACTCCATTAAAAGTTTTTACATCGTGTCAGTTTTTACATTCAGTCCCTGGAAGGGGCATTAGGGTCGTCCGGCAGTATCTGGCAAAGTTACAGGAATTTCTAAAATTCGATTTCAAACTCTCGTTCACCATCCAGAATTACAACAGAAACGCACTTTTCCCGCACCAAGACATTAAGGGTAAGCTCCTGCCACGGTTTGCGTAATAAATGGTCGACCTGAGTTATCCGGCAAAGTTACAGTTATTTCTCAGATTGGATATCAGATTCGGATTATCCATTTTGAAGTACGCCAGGGTAACACGATTCAAGGCTTTTAATGTAAGCCCCTGTTATGGTGTGTCTTAAATACGGTCGGCTGGCTTTATTCGGCAAAGTTACGGTTATTTTTGGAAACTGACTCGAAAATCGGATTCCACACCCCGAAATACGCCGGGCACTTAATTTTCGTGCATTTTGGTTTTGAATATCTGCTTCCACAGACACATGAGCAATGCCACATTTGGGGATTATTCCGTTACGGGAATCTGGCAACGTTTTTTCGGGATTCTTCACATTTCCATCAATAAAAAAATTATGGCGTGATTAATTGAAATAAAAACCGTCCTATGTTTTAAGTTGGACGAAATGACACACAGTATGCAAAATTATATTATGATCGGTTGAATAGTTTCGGAGTCCATCGGGGACAAACACTGTGACACGTATATTTTATATATAAAGATAATAAAGATAAGGGTAAAAAGATTTTTAAAAACAAGAAGGAACAGCAATTCCTCAGAAATATTTTTGTTTCGTTTTGAAGGCACTTTATCGCATTCAAATAAATACAGTAACCAGGATTTGACAAGTATAGTAAAAAGTTAACTTTGTATATCCATTTTTTTAAATGTTTTGAAACCTTATTTGTCTTTTTGATCAGTAAATATTTTATGAACATAGAACTGATTGCTATATTTAAGAATTCGATTCACACTGTCACCTTCTTGAAGGCTCAAAGCTTAGGCTAACGACAGGCGTAAAATTCTAGCCCTTAGCCGCGATGAATTTCGTTGACCTTGATCTGATGTTACTGCCTATCAGGTGGCATAAGCAACAAAACAGAATTTTTATAAGGCATTTAAATACAACTACGTAACGCAGTGCTTCTCAAACTTTCAATATCTGCGACCCAGTTTTCAATCATAATTTTCATCACGCCCCCCTCCATGCAATAACAATGCGTTGAATTCTATAATACTATACTTTGACGTCCAGACTACAATATGACCTTAACCTCTAATGAGCCACTGGCGTATATAAACGTCTCGCTCATCCAAAGCGTTAATTGCTCCTGACTTATTCATACGTCTTTCCAAAGTGTACGATCTTTTTTGTGCATTGCTGTCCATAAAATTATTCCGAAGGCTTTGGAATGCAATAAAAGGACTTTTACAGTGTTTTCAAAGGTTTTACTTATTTCAGAGAATTGGCATATTAATTTTTCCCCCTCCCCTAATACATCACATACGCTCGCCTTCGTGGTAAACGGAAGCCTTAAGAAGCGAATCGTGTAATTTTTAATCGAAAGTTAAGGGATTAATTATAAGCCGTACAAATTATCAAGATACTTGTTAGTTTTTGTGTAGATAAATTTATGTAAGACAAGCCCATGGGGTCACTGGTAATTATTAAACTTGTTCTTAACTTAGAATTGTTAAACTAATTATAAAATAGATATTATACAGTACTAATACATTTATAAGTGTATTATACCAGCGAAAATGAGTATTTTATTTTTTACTATGAGAGTATATTTTTTGTTTATTTTTAGTAAATTAATAATTTTTTAAAAATAATATTTTGTTTTCGACTTTTCAATATGCTCGAGCCCCCATGTAGAGTTATCACGCCCCCTTAGGGGGGCGCGCCCCACAGTTTGAGAAACGCTGACGTAACGTGAACCAAATTTTCAACGTTATAGTATAAAGAATTATCGAAATGCTTCTATCATGGCATTACAGAAAGTAAAATTGAAAGAAATCACATGATATAAATTAATTTTTATTTTATAGGTACTTAAATTGCTTTTGCGGATGGTTTTTTTCCAAATTTGGTTGCCAATAGTAACCATATAACACTTTTCACACCGTATTTCCATTATCCTGTTTGTCTACAAAAAATACATTCTTTGTTTATAACAAATCAAACTTAGAGATTCAGAATAAGCAAATCGCCTTTGAAAGAATAATGATTCTGTCTCAGTGATGGAATCAATTATACTTCATGTAGCAAGAAAATTCTATTTGTTTTATTATAACTGTAAAATTAATTTTTTTATTGGAAATTAAAACATTTGTTTTGATTTAAAATAAAAATACATTGCTTTTTTTAAAGGCCTAAATTAAAGTTTTTTAGTAAATTTTAAGGTTTTGAAAAGAGCAAGAGAGCTCTTTTTTCGCATTAATCACTTAAGAGGGCTTAAAAAAGATAAGTAGAATTCAAATAATTAAATGAAATTTTCTTACAAAAAATATGAAAGAGTTGTATTCAGAAAACAAGTTAAAGAAAGAAATTTAATTTTAGAGGCTTATCGTAATAGCTTTATTGAAGAAATCTTTTCAAAAGAAACTGTGTTCAATGCTTGAATGGGCTTCATGTGAAGCTATAATAACATGATAACTGCAACATGTGTTTCAGATCAATCATTTCATAAAATTATGTGACGTCGTCGTCATATGATAAATACGGACACGTGGTTCTAGCCAAACAGTTTGCTGATGCCAACTTTTACGTTCTTCAGAAACTTTCTCTTAAAAGTATATATTTGTCAACAATATAAGACACGTAAGCAAACAAAGTGTTCTTAATATAGAAGTTCACATATAATTTTTTTAATTCCTACTATTAGCTCACTCTCTCTCTATATTTATCTTGTTCAGATTTTCAATCGTTAATAAAAAGCGTTTTAAAGCACTCAATTGAGCTGAAACTTTATATGCACGATTATTTTGGATGACAATACAGTAATTTAATTACAATTATTAAAACTAATTATTCAAAAAAATTACAAATACAGTTACGTTGGCATCCAAATGAAATTTTCAATACACTATTGTTTTGGGTAAAATACGATAATTTAATTATAATTATGTAAAATTAATTGAATGAAATTAATTGTTTAAAGAATTACAGATACAGCCACGTTGGCTACATTTTTAGCGACTTGGATCAAAACTTAAAAAGTTTTTTTTTCTCACGTTTCAAAGCATTCAGTTGAACTGAAATTTTATATACACGATTGTTTTGGATAAGAATACGATGCTTTAATAATTAATAAAAATTAATTGCCACTGAATGTTATGATTCTGTCACACACACATATATATATAAAATTCTCGTGTCACAGTGTTTGTAGCCAAACTCCTCCGAAACGACTAGACCAAATCTTATGAAATTTTGTGCGTATATTCAGTAGGTCTGAGAATAGGACGTAAACTATTTTTCATTCCGATGCTGCAATTAGTTGAGAAGATATTAATTAAAAACCTTAAAACCCCTGTCTGTTGTTTCGCTTGGCGTCGAAAATCGGTTTCGCGCCAGAAAAATACTACTCTGTCAGAGGAAAAAGAAACCCCAGACCCAGAGAAAAATTATAGGAAGATAAATACATCACTTTCATTTAGGGAAGTTGTAAATAATACATTTCTGTTGAGCTTTATTCCATGTGAAAGAGTTTTATGATATTTCGAAAAGCACTAATGTTTAACGGATTATTCCGCCAAAATTTATTTATGTATCATCAATTTGCAGTGCTATAATTATTTATTCCCATTTTGTTCAAGATAGTTCTCACGTTCAGTTAATTAAGTGATCTCAAATAAATAAATAGTTTTCAATGTCACGAGCTCTCGCCAATAACAACTATTGTGTTTCCTGTATAAACCATTTCTGCATATTTTCAGATATTTTGAGTTCTTATTTATTAGTTTATTTATTATTAAACGCCAATTAATAAAACTGTAATACTCAGTGTGCTAAAAATTTTCGGGAATCATTTTCAATGTAAAGAGAAATATGTACGTATTTGATAATTGTGAAAGGTAGAGGTAAAATAATAAAAGAACAGATACATTATCATTATACTGTTTTCTAGCATTAAGTACTTCAATTTGATCTATTTGTGTGTTTTACAGTAAATAATGCCAGCAACACGCAAAGGGTCTGATTTAGGCAGTCGAATTACTAAATCACAGCCATGCGAAATAGAAGATCTCAAAGAACAGACGAACAAATCCAACAAGATAATGAAGATGTGCGTGTGAATATGGCACACTTGCGTAAATCCCAGTTACAAGAGGTACGAGTTGAACAAAATCAACAAAGACGATTAGAATAAAGACATTCGCATCGATTCCTATTTGACACAAGTATATCGAGCATTTACATACGATTCATTCCATCGTCTTCCATTCGAGTATGAGCCTAATGTTAAACGTTGCTCTCATTCGAATGTGACAATTAGTGCTATGGACAAGGAATGTCCGCATTGTGTGTGTAATGCGCTTAAATTTAAAAATGAGCCAGCCGGGATATGTTGCGCGTCAGGAAAAGTGCAACTACCGGAAATTGAAACACCACCTGAACCATTGAACGGTTTACTTATCGGTACGGATCCCGATTCTAACCTGTTCCTGAAGTCAATTCGAACATTCAATTCATGTTTCCAAATGACATCGTTCGGAGCAACAGAAATAGTTAAAAATAATGCTGCAAATGGTCAACAATTTAATTCAACATTCAAAATCAAAGGCCAAGTTTATCACAAAGTGGGCTCATTGCTGCCAATGCCAAACGAACCACATAATTTTTTACAAATTTACTTTATGGGCGGTGAGGACTCCGAAAGTGCCCTCGCCAATCGCTTGGATGCACGTTGTAGCTACAATAACCTCAATTCACTTTTAGCCAGGCGCATTGTCGGTGAACTGGACGCTTTATTGAATGAGCACAATGAATTGTTGAAATTATTCAAATCACACATGCACAAATTACAAAGTGACAATCACGCTATTGTCATCAATCCTGATAAAACACCAGCTGGAGAGCACATTCGTAGATTCAATGCTCCTGTTGTTGACGACATTGCTGGAATCATGGTTGGCGACCGTACAGCTACGCGAATTCAAACGGATTCAATTTCCAATTAGATTGGCATTCGCAATGACAATCACAATAAGTTTCAAGGCCAAACGATATCTGTTTGTGGCTTAGATATGGGCACACCGTGTTTTTCACACGGACAATTATCCGTGGCATGTTCTCGCGTGGGTAAACCATCTAGTTTGTTTGTGTTGGTTAAAGATGGACTCACTAAAAATATCGTACACTCCATTGCACTAAGAGACTGATAATGTTATTTTTTAATTGTCATAATTTGTGATAGAGATGTAATTTGAAATTTATTAGTTAAAATAATAAAAGTGCAAAAATTCAAAAAAGGAATGTTTGGGGGCTTTGTTACTTTTAATAAGCCGTCATCGTTCACAGCGCATCATTCCTCCTTCAGTTATATACCACATCCCCACACACTTACAATGAGTTAGTTATTTTTTATTTGACTACCAAAATATTCACTAGAAATAATTTATTTGACAAAACAACGCTTGCCGGGTCAGCTAGTATATATATATATTTATTTATTTTTATTGCAACTATTTAATAAAAAGTAACTAAAATAATTTTTTTTTTGTTAATCTAAGTAGGAATTGACTTAATTTTTTTTATATTATCTGTTTAAAAACATTTTTAAAAGTTCTTTGAAGTGTCTTAATGCTTGTGCATCTTTACAGAATCATCAAATTTGAAATTGTGTCTAAATTTTTCATAAATAGAAAAACAAGTCTAATGCCGATCTCGAATTCAGTGATAACCATTAAAGAAAGAATTATTATTTTAGCGATTTGTTTTTATTGCTTCATTTAGTATGATTTTAAATTGCTCTTTCAGTTCTATTTCTTCTACAGAACTCAAGTTCTTTTTTCAAATTTGTTTATACGAATACTCCCTGCTTGAAAAGAAAGTGTATCATATTTTGTGTCTATAGACAGAATCTAAGATCATCGAATATGAGGAACATTTGAGTCGCCTCAACTATATATTCCATGCTATTTTAAAAAAATTTGAATCAAAACTTGGATTTATATATATCCTGCTCTCTCACACACACGCAAAAATTCAAGGATTTTCGTTAAAAGCAAAAAATATTTTTTGAAAACTGAAAAAGAAAAAGAAAAATTATTTAATCATTATTCTTAACATCACAATTTGTACGAATCAATAATTTTATTTGCGGATGTGTGTGTTTTCTATTTGTAATCTTGTGAAAAAAAGAAAGCATTATTCAAATAAAGTAAAATTTTGTTCTCGAAAATCGCTTTTCATCATTGAAGAAACACTAAAACATATAAGGGCAGATTTTATCCCCTTTATCCGAGTATCCTATTTAGAGGACGGATCAGATTCCTTATATAAAATATTTTTAAAAATTCCAATTTGGTTATATTTATAGTTTGTTTAGGTTTAATTAAATTAAGAAAATATGAATATTCTCAAATTTGATAAATTAAAATAAGTAAATTGGGATAAAACGGGTTAATTAACTAAAATAAAAAATTTCTCTGTTTACTAAGTAGGAATTTATTTTATTTTTATTGACTTTATTTTTTTTATATTACTTGTTTAAACACATTTCAGGAATCATTTGGGAATGAAAAAAGTTGAAGACTCCCAATAAATTTATGAGAGAAGATCTAAGGATATGGTAACACTCTTTCAGTATGAAACCGAATAGAATGATTTTTGCAAATCCATGTTTTCTAAGAGCAGTAAGATCTTAAAAAAACTAAGGAGGGGATTCTGGTTAGAAAGGGGATAGTAAGGTTGCTGTCCTTCTTCTTTTACAAGAGTTCAGAATAAGAACACTGTCGTTGATAGTTGTTTTTGTAGCTCTACGAAAACATTTATTGTGCAAATCAAAACCTCAAAAAGTATTTCAAAGCATTTCTGGAAATTATTCTTGTTCAACAAGCCAAATTATAGCACAAAATTATTGTCGTTGTTACTCAGCAAGCGACAAATAATCTAACAGTGGTCTCAATTACTTTCTGTTTTGTTTTCTTTTTGACCTTGAAAATAAATAATTATGGAATAGAGATGAAACAGAAAGGTTCAGATGGAATATATTATTTCTAGTCAAATAAAACTAATGTAAATCTTCTCAAGCAACTGAATTCATTAAAACTACTATTTAACAAGAAACCCCGAAACTATTATAATTTTTAAAAAAAAGGGGGTGGGAATTCAAGCATAATATTGGCTCATGCTACTGTGAACATAACTTTAAATGCCCGCCCTTTCTTAATCAGTCTCGTTCCAATTCTCAATTTTAAGTGTTACTCTCAAAGCATTATTTTTAATGATTGAATGCTGAAATTTTTCCTGTTCCTTCTTTTCAAATGTAAGATAAAAAGATAAGTTGTAAAACAAAAATATGCCGAAATTTTGAAAGTTGTTAGAAGACATCTCTAACATCGGAATTTTAAGTATAATAAAAGCGTTTGTTAAAATTAGGCCAAAACTATAATAGAATGAAGCATGCAATGCATAATTTTGAGACAAGTTCCCTATTTTTAATATCTCTATTAAAAAGAATCTCCGATGTACTTGAAAGATAAGTAAAAATAGCTTGCCGAATGCCTATTATTGAGAAAAGGGAATTCTGCCATAAATACTTCATAAAGTCACGCAACCTCTTTAATAAAGTGATATCGCTATTCATCACTTGAGAAACAAAAACATCGTCCATCATCTCTTTCAGTCACTGGAAAACATTTGCCAACACTTTGAAATATTTATTACACCGCCATTGTGAGATAGTTATCAAAAGATAACGATAGGGAGACATATCAAATCGAAATTTGACGTGACAGACTAGGAGTTTTTAAAGCATTTGTAGATTCTTGAAAAATTAACGGTATATTTGAATGACGAAATGTGCTTTAAAATTCTTTCGATATTAGTCTTCTTGTTTTTAATTATGCTAATTTAATGTTTTAATTTTAACGTGGGATTTGTCAAATAATAAGCATTACTACAGTTTTAAACTTTAGATTTATCAATATAGCATGGGAATGTTACATTATTGATATGTAACATATTGCCTCTGGGTTGCTGGAGATTTGTAGGAGTGATTTCGTGAAAAGAGACGGAAATGCGTAACAGGAAGTTGGAGAAGCGAGCGCTATTTAATTTGACCAATCAGCGCTCTTGGTGGTGAGCCATCAAGCCACTAGCCTTTTTTATATTGTTAAATTTAGCATTTCAAAAGATTCTAATTCAAATACTCGGTTTCGTTTGCGCCTGACTCTAAATCCACTTCGCACATACCAGCAAGTCTTATTAGACTTCACCAAGGATAAACTTGTGATCCTCAAGCTCAATTGTCAAAGTCTGAGGGCTCACCAAACAGATTTCGACGTTATTTCACAAAATTGTACGTTACTCATGTTGGCAAAGATGTGGTTAGATAATGACGAACGTGTGTTTCGATACCTGACTTCGATTGCTGCGTACAATTTAAACGACCAGGCCACAGAACAGCTGGTGTTGCGATCTATCAAACAGAACAACTCGCATGTTGTGGCTCCTCATATGGATATTACTTATCGTCAAACAAGTGGATTGGGTTATGTTAGTCAAGATATTGGGGACATATGTGCGGCAGAATGCTTATTTGAAAATAGACAAACAGTGATTTCGGTGGTCATATACATTTTTCCGAATCAAACGATTCAAAAAATTAAAGATTTCCTGCATTTGGTACTTTTATCGTATACCGAAGGTGGTTCTGCTCTTTATAAAAAAAAACTATCACTCGCTTCTCATGATTTTGAATGATGATTTCAACGTTAACTTCAGTTTGCCAGAAGCTGAGCCTCTCATAACTTTTCTGAAAGATGAACTCAAGCTCGAAATGAACACAAATCAAAATGTTTTGATAACTAACAGTGGTACTATTATTGACGCTATTTTTCAACGGTTTTTAAATACTTTGGAATCACAAGTATATGTGTCATATTTCAGTTATCGTAAGTTATCATTACCGCTCTTCCCCAAATTGAACAAGAATAATTATTTTTGATAAAAAAATTGCATTACTCCGTGTGTTAATTAAACAAACTTTTCATTAAAGATATAATTATTCCATAGAAAATTATTTCCAATCACACTCAAATAATTTTTTTCAGGATTTAAGTTGCTATTGGCAAATTTACCACGATAACATGTCAGATGTTACACATCGTATGCGACTACTGTAAGGCTCGTTTCTTTTTTTTTTATTATGTTATGCTATATTAAATGTCAACTGAACTTTATTTTCTTCTGCTAATTTGTGTGTCTTGGTTTTAGCATGAAATGCGTCCCATTGAAGAGTGTTGCTATGTACAGGATGATTATAGTTTAAGTCTCACTTTTAAAATGCTTTAAAAAAAGAACTATTAGTCAGAATGACTTCAAATTCGAACTGAACATACTTAAAGAAGGTGTCAACGGTATGGTATAAGAGAAAAGTTCCAAAGTATATCAATAGATGGTGGCCCAAGGACAATTAAAAACCGGTTTTTCCGATCCAATGTGGTACGATCTTGTCATGGTGGATGGGCTTTTCACCATCAGTGCCACAACTGTTGAATGACTTAGAAGTCATTTTTTCCGTCAAAAAAAACGAAACAATCATGTGTGTGCACATTAAATAGTACAATTGGTTTAACGTGTCTAAGACGTCGTAATTCTATTCGAAGTGTCACTTGCAGCTGAATCCGCTTTCGTTATGCCATTTACAGCGCCATCTATTGATATACTTTGAAACTTTTTCTTATGCCATACAGTTCTCCAGTAGCGCACACAGGAATTTTTCAATGGAGGGTCCAAGGTCGAAAGTCCACTGTTTTCGTACCATGCTTCAATACGCAGCCAAACATTTTCTTTTAATTTTGTCGATTTTCGGGAACAAAAAACAGTAAAAAATTAATTAATGAATGAATAATTAGTATTAATTAATAAAATTAAATATTAAAAACAAATACTTGATTAATTTTACGTACTATATACATAGAATGATAATCAATCGAAAAAAATATTAAGGACTTTGGAGGGGGGGGGGTCCGAACCCCCCAGGACTTCCCCCTTGTGTGCGCCACTGCAGTTCTCTCCTTCTTCCATGCATATTCGGTTTAAATTGGCTGTCATTCTGACCAATGATTCTTTTTATAGCATTTTGAAAGGGGAATTTTAGTTATGATCACCCTATATATTTAAGCCTTAGATCAATCAAAATAGCATGGGAAGGTCATATTATTTGTTGGATCCTGGTGCTACTAGAAACACTCTGCTTTTAGGGGCTCTGTATTGGTGGCATACCTATCGTTCAAAGCCCTCCCGTTGAAGTTGTATGGATGTTTGGAGAAAGGGCTGCCAGTTCGGGGGGCATCCTCGTCATTTGATCTAGATTTAAAATTAAGAGGTCCGTCCCTTAAATCCCTAGTGTTGATTTAGAGAGCGACTTTAATCAAAAATCTAGGCAAATCAAATGATGTACATGAGCTGCATTGAGACCACACGGGTGACTTTAATAGTCTATTGTTAGTTAATTTACAGAAAAAAATCTATATTTTTTCATAGAATAAGTAGGTAAAATTTGAAATTATTAATCAAAAACTTTTTTTTTTACCTGACGGTGAATTATTTCTTAAGACACCTAGAATGTTTGATGGAATAACTAAATTAGACGCTGTAACGGTAACAAATATAATATTTATGCTAATACGTGTGTATAACTTTGATAACGTAATCCAACAATAAAAGCATTCATTCATAAAATCATAAATCCCAACAGTCATATTATTATTTACAGACCTTTTAATTTCCTTAATCAGCTATCAAGCAACTAAACAAAGTTGCTTTTCCAATAAATCTTCTAGTAATTGAAAAATATTTTTAAAAAACAATGGATATTTCAATAGAATAAATTACTTCAAAAATTTATCATAACTATCTACAATAACCATCTTTTATACTATACATTGTAAATAATAAATATTTAAAAACATTTACTTCCTGTTTTTTATATTTTAATTTCAATTCCCTTTCCGAAATCAATTTTTCTTTTTAAGTTAACCTTTTCTAACACTAACGTTTTGTTACCTACAATTTATCGCATTATTACAGTCAATAGACTAATTGCCCCACAAAAATCACGAAAGAAAACGCAACCTACCAATTACGTCACAAATTTAGCCTTAATGAAATGGCATCATAATAATCTTTTGAATAAACATTGTTTACCGTTTAACCACAATTGTTTCCATAGCAACACATCGTTTACTGCTAGCCATTTGGGGTTTTACCGACAGGTCTGTAAGAACTTGAGAAAATTACCTATTAGAATTCGGGTCACATTGTATACGTTTTTGACATATTGAAACGTAACAATCACGCGTTTTTTTTTCTTTGAATGTGTCATGAACGTTTAATACGGAAGTGTTTCTTAAGAAATTATTCATCTTTTTACTTCATATTCAAGGGAGTCTTTGTTCTGAAAACTTTCAGCAAAATGGTAAGTGTTTATTCTCGTAAAATGGTATTGGTTTTTTTCAGCTATTTTAAGCCTTTATTTCATGTGTCTGCAGTTCATGGTCTCTTTAGAGATTTTGTTACGGAAATGTTGGAATTTTGGATTCAAGTCGAGAGTTTAGGGAATTATTATAGAAATTTTAGATTTAAAATGGTGCATATATGATTAGCATATATAGCTATAGATAGCTATATATGCTTTAACACTCACATTGAATAAGAGAAATAATGTCTTAACTAGGAGATATTTAAATGGATAAGATTATCGCACAATCAACAAGTATGCTGTTTAAAATGAAATAAAATGTATAGATAAAATTAAAAAATGAATATATATAACATAAAATATGTAATGAAAATGTATTTGATGACTGACTACAGTCGGACCATAATTTTGAAAAAGCGTATAATTCAATGTTTTTTTTTATATTTAGTGTTAGTTGAATTTGAACATTATATGTATATTCTAATTCATTTTTTGAATATTACTCTAAGAATTCTAATTCTATAAGAATTCTAATTCTATAAGAATTCTAATTCTATAAGAATTCTAATTCTATAAGAATTCTAATTCTATAAGAATTCTAATTCTATAAGAATTCTAATTCTATAAGAATTCTAATTCTATAAGAATTCTAATTCTATAAAAATTCTTATTCTAAGAATTCTAATTCTATAAAAATTCTTATTCTAAGAATTCTAATTCTATAAGAATTCTTATTCTAAGAATTCTAATTCTATAAGAATTCTAATTCTGTAAGAATTCTAATTCTGTAAGAATTCTAATTCTGTAAGAATTCTAATTCTGTAAGAATTTTTATTCTAAAGAATTTTTATTCTAAAGAATTTTTATTCTAAAGAATTTTTATTCTAAAGAATTTTTATTCTAAAGAATTTTTATTCTAAAGAATTTTATTCTAAGAGAATTTTTATTCTAAAAGAATTTTTATTCTAAAAGAATTTTTATTCTAAAAGAATTTTTATTCTAAAAGGATTTTTATTCTAAAAGGATTTTTATTCTAAAAGGATTTTTATTCTAAAAGGATTTTTATTCTAAAAGAATTTGTATTCTAAAAGAATTTTTATTCTAAAAGAATTTTTATTCTAATTCTATAAAAATTCTTATTCTAAGAATTCTAATTCTATAAGAATTCTTATTCTAAGAATTCTATTTCTATAAGAATTCTTATTCTAAAGAATTTTTATTCTAAAGAATTTTTATTCTAAAAGAATTTTTATTCTAAAAGAATTTTTATTCTAAAAGAATTTTTATTCTAAAAGAATTTTTATTCTAAAAGAATTTTATTCTAAAGGATTTTTATTCTAAAAGGATTTTTATTCTAAAAGGATTTTTATTCTAAAAGGATTTTTATTCTAAAAGAATTTGTATTCTAAAAGAATTTTTATTCTAAAAGAATTTTTATTCTAATTCTATAAAAATTCTTATTCTAAGAATTCTAATTCTATAAGAATTTTTATTCTAAGAACTCTAATTCTATAAGAATTTTTATTCTAAGAACTCTAATTCTATAAGAATTTTATTCTAAGAACTCTAATTCTAAAAGGATTATTATTCTAAGAATTCTAATTCTAAAAGAAGTCTGATTCTAAAAGGATTCTTATTCTAAAAGGATTCTTATTCTAATTCTATAAAAATCCTTATTCTAAGAATTTTTATTCTAAAGAATTTTTATTCTAAAGAATTTTTATTCTATAAGAATTTTTATTCTAAGAACTCTAATTCTAAAAGGATTGGTATTCTAATGATTTTTATTCTAAGGATTCTAATTCTATTGGGATTCTAATTTTATTGGATTCTAATTTTATTGGGATTCTAATTCTATTGGGATTCTAATTCTATTGGGATTCTAATTCTCTATTGGGATTCTAATTCTATTGGGATTCTAATTCTTTAAGAATTCTAATTCTATAAGAATTCTAATTCTATAAGAATTCTAATTCTGTAAGAATTCTAATTCTGTAAGAATTCTAATTCTGTAAGAATTCTAATTCTGTAAGAATTCTAATTCGATATGAACTCTTATTTTAAGAAATCAAATTCGATAGGAACTCTTATTTTAAGAAATCAAATTCGATAGGAATTCTTATTTTAAGAAATCAAATTCGATAGGAACTTTTATTTTAAGAAATCAAATTCGATATGAACTCTTATTTTAAGAAATCAAATTCGATAGGAACTCTTATTTTAAGAATTCAAATTCGATATGAATTCTTGTTTTAAGAATTCAAATTCGATATGAATTCTTGTTTTAAGAATTCAAATTCGATAGGAATTCTTGTTCTAAGAATTCAAATTCGATAGGAATTCTTGTTTTAAGAATTCTTAATTTTAAGAATAATAGTCAATATTTATTCCAAGAATAGTATAGTCTAAGAATATTTAAGAATATATTTATTCCAAGAATAGTATAGTCTAAGAATATTTATTCCTAGAATAGTATAGTCTAAGAATATTATTCCTAGAATAGTATAGTCTAAGAATATTTATTCCTAGAATAGTATAGTCTAAGAATATTAAGAATATATTTATTCCAAGAACAGTATAGTTTAAGAATATTTATTCCAAGAATATTATAGTCTAAGAATATTTATTCCAAGAATATTGTAGTCTAAGAATATTTAAGAATATTTTTTCCAAGAATATTATAGTCTAAGAATATTAAGAATATATTTATTCCAAGAATATATATTATAGGCTAAAAATGCTTATTCCAAGAATTCTTATTCATAATTTGCCAAAAAATTGCATTTTAATAACTTTATATTGTATAGTGTTCTTATAATAAGAATTTTTAGAATAAAAAAAGTTGTTTAAATGCAATTTTTTTTGGCAAAAAACGAAGGAAAAAATATTTTGAAACACTCTTCTTTTACGAAAAATACTCGGACAATAAATATTTTGACTATATACATCTAATACTTTATTTACAGAGGCTGAAATAAAAGTTTTGAACAAATCCATGTTAATTTGAGAGTTACGATCAAATTGAAATAATATAAGCTGTTTTTTTGTTAAAAATACTCTACTCTGATTTATTAAAATATGAATAAATCCACTCCTAATTTACTCATCTCAAAATTTTAGTTCAAGTTTGTCGTAGTCTATCACTACCCCTATGATTATTAACTCCCCTTCGCATATTATCTAAACCTGGGTATGTTGGATTCATGATTAATGACTACTTATTTAATAAATCAATCTTATTTATTGACCTTTCTTAATAGAGAAATACACAAACATTATTCAAACTTTAAGATCAACAAAGTACAGTGGAGTGCGAGAAGAATCTGATTATGAACGACGGAACCCTAACTGAATCCACGGAGAATAACGCATACAATCAAACTACGCATTTATATCTAATTTATGAAAACAACTGACCTGATACCTTTTCTTAAGGCAGGTTATTCTATAACTGGATTGCTTTAAGGAGCGGCTTCAATCTTAGCTATCTTTCCGTTCCGTCTCGAACTGGCTTAATGTATACCTTTTAGAAAACTCTTCTCCCGACGAATATATTTCCAGTAGCAAAACTACTCTCTCAATTCCCTCTTAATCAACCTCTCTCTTCATTTCATTTCTCCCTTTTATATCTTTTTCGAACTCGCTAAACCCGAAATTATCTCGTTTGCATAAGTCACACTTTTGGCTCTCGGCGGAGATTGGTTGAAATAAATAAAATATTTAAAGATTCGAGAGAAGGTTAGTGAAACGCGTAAGCACCCGTCACAAGTTCTGTAGATGTCTTAGCTGTATGCAAGCAAAATATTATCATATTATAGAAGATCAAAATATTATCGAAGCATTTTTCATAAAAGGGGAATGTTTTAAAATATGTCATTCTTCCTTCATTTTTAAATTTTTTTTTTTTTTTTTTTTTTGCCAAAAAATTGCATTTAAATAAAAATAATTTTTAATCTTCTTGAAATAATTTTTTACAGACGTTCTTATTGAACTGACACTAAATATCAAAAAAATTATTCATTTATGTGCTTTTTCAAAATCATGGTTCCGAACGTAATTAGTCGCCTTCAGTGGTAATTTTTTGAAAGTTGAATCGAATTTTAACTATGTACAATAAGGAATAGTTATGAAAATAACTTTTGATGAATTAATTTTATATTTTTTAAAAATCGTTTGGTAGTTATATATAGACATAAAATATTTGTTTAAATAAATCGTTACCTGTTACTATGCAACTGATAACGGTTTTCATAACTGACTTGCAAAAGAGAAAAGAACAATAATAAAATTCCACAGTTCGAGCTTTTTATCTTATAGGGAGTTTGTAGCTATAGCTGCCTAATCTGCATTTCGTTGCAGTAGTTGTATTATTAAAAGCGTGTTGGGTACAGCATATTTAAAATGGCATTCATTTCTAAAGAATTTCATGGAATATTAAGAAAGGTAGTTTATATATGCCTTGTAGGAAATTGATTTTTGAAGAGATATAAGGATCGAAAGAAATTCATCAAAACAAAATGCAATTTATTCGAAAGAAAAATGTAACAAATGGAAAAAGGAAGACATCAATCTGAGGGGGGGGGGGTCGCAAAGATGTAAAGATCGATTTGTGATAAAAAAAAATAATTTGGCTGAAGAAAACACATTCAAAAATACATCATTCCTTTTTTTTTTTTTTAAATACAGTCGGTCCCGATTTAACGAATTCATTGGGACCGAACATTTCATTTGTTAATTCAGAGTTATTCATAATATGGGGGTCAAAAATTTGAAATTCTTTCCACTTTACTTTTGGAAATTCTGTATTAAGCAGTTACACAAAAAATATCCACAGTTAGAAATTACTTTTTTTTTATTCAGCAGCTAAAAATACTACTAACGAATTATTACGCACCAGTTAATTGAACATTATAAGATACTAATAGATGCTTGACAATCTCTTTTTGATTCTTGACTCGAAAAATATTTTCCCCGACTTTTTATGCAGAAAAGAAAATACCATGCCTTTACATTCTACTGTATGAGGTATGTTTTCGCAATTTTCAAGCAATGTAAAGCATTAGAAAATATAAAACTTTTGATAGGAGTTTCGTTATTAATTTCAATATTCGAATCGCTATGCATTCATTGACTCAAAAATTTCCTCAACTTCAGTTGCACAGAATTTTCTGCAAAACCGTAACTTAATAAACCTCTCTTCTTTCAAGAATGAGAAAAAAATGATAAGAACCCTCGAAATCATCTTCGTTGTGGGGTGAAACGAAATAAGAAACGAATTTCCTGTCCTATTCAAAACTCATGCAATAGGTTGCACTTATGACTCATCTGCACCAGTAAAGTCAAAAAATGGATCCACCCTTTCACATCAAAATTTGGTTCTGGCAAGAAAAATCTTTCTCTATTTCGGACAAAATTTATGAGTCATTTGAAAACAAATCTAATTTATTCTAATTCAAACCAACAAAAAATATTTTCAGCTGTGTAAATAATTCGTTAATTGAGGGTTTATTATTCGTTAAATCTGGAGTTTTGCCTTCGTTTTTTTTGGGGGGGGGATTCTTTATAAATAGAGGTTTGTTAAATCGGGGTCTGAATATATTTTTAAAAAATCTATGATTATTCTCATGATCTTCATAAAATAGATGTTTTTAATAATTTTAATTATTATCGCGAAAAAAACGAATAAAAAATAAGACAAGTACTTTAAAGGTTGTATTCTATAATTCTAGTTTTTTTAAATGCCCTTTGAGTTGCTAAAACAGTTTCTGTACAATAATTACTCGGAATAATGCTCCTTTTATTGAATAAGAGGTGTGTAAATGATATTTTAATTCAAATATTGTTCCCTTTTCAAGTAAATAAATTTAGCAAAAAAAGTTGTACTTTTGAATTAATACGAGCTTTTATATTAACTTCTAATTCAATTTGCTTTAAAATTTAACTATTATCTGTGAATTAAATGATTCGAAGCTATAGCAAATTCCATATTCTTTTTTAAAAGGCATGCGTGTACGTGTGCATAAATATACTGTAATTTGAGGTAAATTGTTTAAATAAAAAAATGCCCAATAACTTATTAGGAATTAGAAAAATATGATACATGAATATGATACAGCTAATGGAAAAGATGTGACAATTATTATTGAATAACTCTGTTGATGCTCCTTTTTGGAATATACATGTATTTTTAATTTTGCTTCAATAGTTTTTTCGGTTTTTAGAATCATACAATCAAGTATCGAAGACGAGTATAACAAATTATATGCAATCATGGGCAATAAATCATTTCTGGTATTGTTTTTGCCACGCCCTAATCAATTACCGTGCCCAACATTGTGTGTCTTGAATAAAATTGCACAAAAAATAAATAAAAGGATCAAATAATTTGCTGGACAAAAGCTCTTCCGCTTTGATGTACAAAACTGTAAATGTGTGTAAATTTTTATGTGCGAGATTTCTTAAAATATCCATTTAAGAGCACGGGATGATTTGTCCGTGTTGCCACTCTTTTGAATTGCATTTTGAGATATATTTTTTTGGCTTGTAAAACTAAAAACTCAGTAAAATTATAGTTTAGAAGACTAAAAAAATGATTATATTTTATACAAAGAAAAATATAATTTGGTTCAAACAGCATTGTGTTGTATAGAGAACCATCAGATTTTTTTATATGACAATTAAGTTAGAAGGAGTATTAACATTGTACATTTTTTCTAATCTCAAAGTAAGAAGTAACTATTTTCAAACCTCAATCAAAGTATTTACTTTTCATATTTTAACATTACTCAAAGACTTTCTTAATAAACTAAAGTCGTTGTTTATGTTAAGTTATCCGACTACTTGCGATAACTTTTTTTTTAAAAAAATGGAGATATGGGGATTTTTTTTTTGTGGTGGTTTTTAGATTTATTTAGTACATTTTAAGAAAAAAAAATGAAGAGGAAAAGAAATTATTATTACTAAAATGAGACAAAATGGGTAAAAAGTTTACAAAAAACTACATAAACGAGGCCCATTCTGTATAAAAAGTTTATGAACAATTTTCAATTTTGGTGTGTTGCTTTGCTATTCATTTTGGAAATGACCTTCGGTATAAGAGAAATTTTAACTTTTACAAATACTAGAGAACTTTATCCCACTTATTATATGAAATTGCTTTAAAAATTGTGATTATATTCACATAAAGGGCTGTAAATTTTTATTAAAGCAGTGATGGATAAATCTGAAGATTAAAACACTTATACTATTACACATAACATACACAAAAAAAATTTCAGTTAATTATTTTTAAAACTTTTTGAGCAATCGCTGTCCTCATTTGAGCATTTTGAAAAAAAAAAACATATCTCGCTTTTTTAAGTATGGCATCTTGCTTAAAGGCGTGGCATTTGCTTCTACTAAAACACTTGTGGTTTTTGTTCCAGTGAACGAAAAATAATAAACTTAATATTTTTATAAAGCCAGTAAGATAGTCTATAAAATAAACCTATAAAAATTTGTCAATTTTTGGTAAAATTCACAATTTTAGGGTAGTTGGATACCTTAAGATCCGGATGCAATTTATAGAAGTGAATGCCCCTATCAATCAGTGCATTTCAAAACCATATTGTTACGTGGTGAATCCGATTTTAAATGTAGAAAACTCTACGCTATTAATAAGCAGGTTTTCTTCGGAGTAACTTCATAATGAATTTACATCCCTTCTACCCTGTGACCCAGCTAGAGGTGTGGAAGGAACTAAATGATCATACGACATGATGAATTCCAATTATTTTATTTATCACTATAATCAACTCAGACGCAAATCAACACTTTCAACAAGATGATTCGAATCAGTAATAGAGCAAGAGGAATAGAGAAGAGATTGCGTTGGGGAGAATATATTCAATCATGCAGCTCTACATTTAATATAACTTTATACAGAGCTCACGAATTTAATGACTGCTTTATTAGTTTAACCTTCTAAACATCGACTTAATTTAAGATTACAGTACCTGAAATCTTGCAGTCTTCTATTTACTTTAAGTTGACTTTAACACTTCCCGCTAGCTAATCTAATCACTTTCTTAATATCCAAACTTCTGGCTTTCTTACTTTGTTTACGAATACGTTTCACTACCATTTACTTCACTTCTAATCTATTCACAATTCACTAACTCTCAAGCGCGTGCAGAAAGAGTATATGTATTAAACTTAATTTGTATATCACGTTTTCTGCTTTTCGGAGAAGATTGGTTGAAAATGCTGGCCCAAAAGAATTATCCCCAGAGGGTTAGTGAAAGGACGCGTATAGACCCGTCACAATTTTTTCTATATTCAAGAACTCTTAAGTAAATACAACAGATTTACTTGTAACAGGAAACAGTTAACATACTTAAAATCTGCAATAGCTCAAATTCGAAGACGACACACAAATTTAAATCTGTAGTCGCAATATCGCATGAAGCACAAAAAAAAAAATCGTTTTTAAACTTTGACCCCATTGCTGCTTTCCTGCATCGTCTTTATTTAAGCTGGGAAGAATCGCCGAGGAGCTTCTACAGTTCTCTAATTAAACAATAATCCTAGACTCTTTTTGATTTTTCTAGGTGCATTTATTTCTTTTTTTTAACCAGATACTCCAATTTATTTGATATTATTGAATAAAAGTTTTTTTGATCTACTTATGATCTTTCCTACACAATATCCTTTCAGCAGAACAGTGAACAAATCCGAACTTTCCGCAAGATACGTACTGTAAGGATTGTGATCATTTAAATGGTGTTAAAAAGTTAAACATATCGAATTCTTACGTTCAAGTAATTTACTTCGATGTTTAGAGACCAAACTGTAGTTTTTCATTTGTGATAAAAATTTGTTATAGTATTCATAATTATATTTAATTTTTTTTAAATTTTGTCTTTCAGATTCCGATTCCGAAATGGGGACGGTGGTGGACGATGGATATGTCCAGGACAGAATATATGTCCATCAGCTCAATTTAACGTAAGTCAATTGTTCTCTTTTTGATGACATTTATAAACACATTTTAAAAAGTTAAAAATAAAAGTCGACAATAATCCCCAACATTTGTGAATAACGTTTGCAATTCTCTTTGCTTTTGAGAGACTGTGGTAACAAAGTGGTCAGACGTTGAATCATTTGGGTTTGTCGTCGTGGGTTCAAGTCCTGGTGCCCCTAAAGACTCACCGTGTAGAGGGTAAAGGCTATTACCAAAATAATAGTCTTTTCTCTAAAGAAGGCTTTATTCTGTATCATTCAATTTACAAAATATGTGTGTGTGTGTCGATATATTTATTTTCTTTTCAGTTATGTTTTGCATAAACTCTTATTTGTTGCTTATATTTTCATAAAATTCCCGTTTGACAGTAAAAATATGCACTAACAGAACTCTTCTAGGGTGCTTTCCTGATTTGGAAGACGAATAAAGTAGTAAAATATACATTTACAGGCAAAATTCAGGTTAAATAAAATAAAAAATTTCTTCGAAGGTGTACTGTTATCTTAACTCTGTCAAGGTTTTAAAGTTTTCACATTGGTTTGGTGTGGAAGTTTGGAGAGTGGGTACCACTCACAGGTCTTAAAATCTCACAGATCTGTCTTAAGATTGTAAAAAACGATTTCCATACACACTCCTAAAAGACATTTTAGTTCTCATAAAGACTGTCATATTGAAGAATACCGACTAGGTCATTGGTAACAAACAGTTTCCCAGAATTGAAAATTCCATCAGCATGGGGTGACTCTGCGCCCCACGCGACTTTTCCCAGGTTAAAATGTCAAACTTATTCAAAACATTCTAAAAATGAAAACAAATCTTTGTTAGAATCTCATTTACGAAGAATTAATAAGATTCTCAACTTGTGTGAGAGGTAAAACATCAATAAGACTCATCTGAAAATGAATAGAGTAATTAAAAGTCTAATTTTGATTAACTGATTTTCCAATTTAATTTTTTTAGGTCAGCTGATATTGCTCGCCGTCAAAAAGAGAAAGAAATGGTGGAGGAGGAGAAGAGGAAAGTAAAAGAAATGAAAGAAATCAAGCGAAGACAGCGCGAAGAAGAGAAGAAAAGGGTAAAAATGGATATATTTTATGTTCAAGAATGTTCCTTAAAATTATTTAGCGTACTTAACCCTTTGAGCGGTAGATTAACTTTTCAGTTGATGACCCTTTGTATTGAGTTTTTTTAACTACTATTCTTACTATTTAGCTCACACTCTCTATATATTTATATCTACAAATTTTCAATCGTTAATAAAATACTTTCTATTCATCCAATCAAGTTCAAGTAATTTTTTAAAACATGAACTGCATGACACTTGATGTTAATACAGTTTTTTCAAATAAAATTCATTAATTAATTTAAATTTAATTAATTACCAGTTTTCAACGCCAACTTAAAATCATCTCCATTGTTATAACAATGTAACTGTTAAAACAATTACAAAAGTTGGCGTCAAAAACCGGTTTTTTAGCCAAACTAGCCAAACCGGATGTGCATTGTTACAAACAATGCAGACAAATCATGCTCTTTTTTTCAATTCCTACTATTAGTTCACTCTCTCCCTATATATATATGTTATTCAAATTTTCAATCGTTAATAAAATACTATCTATTCATCCATTCAAAGTAGGAATTAACTTTAAAAAAAATTTTATATTACTAGTTTTCCTTCAGGACAAATGAATAGCTTCTAAAAACATTAAAACAATAATTTAATCTTTTCATTGTTATCCATTGTTTTCTCCCCTCCAGGAGACAAATCTTGTTTCTGGTGATTGTTTAAACTTTTCTCATCACTGTTTGCCTTAAAAAATTCATTCCCTAATTCCTTATTAGTTAAAATCTTCTCGATTTCGTCAAGTGTAACCATTTTTTTTCGCTGACACTCCACCATCTTGGATTATCGTAATTCTCTAACTTTCGGGAAAATATTTGCTACGGCGCTTCAACTTAAGAGTAAACTAAACTACACTCAGTGGCTCAACAGCCCATGAAAGCCAAGGCCTGCCGTGCCCATCTCAATTTTCATGACCTTTGACACTGAGGTGCATGAGAAGATGATCGGGTCAGGTGGACAGTCGGACGCGAATCCCCCAGTGTTTAGATCCTAAGCACGCTTGGTACTCATTTATCGACCCACTGAGGGATAAATAGCTGAGTCACTCTTGTCCAAACCGGGGTTTGCTTGAATCATGGACCTGTGGTGGGAAAGCGTGATACGCTACGCTTACCACTTGGTCATTGGGGCTTACACTTACGGTATACGAATACCCTAAAATTGTAAATTTTGCCAAAAATTAACAAAAACTTTTATGATTTTATTTTATATGCCATGTTATTAGCTTTATAAAAACACCAAGTTTATTATTTTCGGTTTACTAGAAGAAAAACTACAAGTGTTTTAGTAAAAGCAGATGCCATTACTTTAAGCAAGATGTCATACTTCAAAACGCGTTTTTCCCAAAATGTGTTTTTTTTTTAAATGCTCAAAGAGGACAGCGATTGCTCAAAAAGTTTTGAAATTAATGAACTGGAATTTTTTATGTATGTTCTGTATAATAGTAGAAGTGTTTTAACCTTCAGATTTATCAATCACTGTTTTACTACAAAATTTATAGTCCCTTATGTTAATGTAATCACTGTTATTTTAAGCAATTTCATATAATAACTAAGATAAAGTTCTCTAGTGTTTGTAAAAATTAAATTATTCTGAGGTCATTTAAAAATTAATAACATATAGCAACACATCAGAATTGGAAATTTGAAAATTTATTTATAAACGTTTGTTACAGAATGGGCCCATTTATGTTATTTTTTGTAAATTTTTACCCATTTTTCCCCCACACATTTTAGTAATAATAATTTCTTTTTATATTCTTAATTTCAGCATGTTTTTCTTAAAATGTATTAAACAAATCTAAAAACCTCAAAATAATTCCCATATGTTCATTTTTCTTAAAGTTGTCTCAAGTAGTCGGATACCTTAAGTGTAATATTAAAATTATACTATTTGCTGCCAATAGATGGTCCTACCTCCTTGCAAAACCTCAGACGCTAACGTACATAAACAGCTTTACCACCTGAGGCTAAAAACACAAAACGTATATATACGTCATATCCTCTCTGAACTAGCTTTTCAGTGACGTATATATACGTCATTACCGCTGAAAGGGTTAAAACTAAATGGCATATTTTCTTAAAACTGAAAGTTATTCCTTTCAATGTGTTTTTGTTGACAGGATATGGAGATGCTGTTGACGTATAATCCTTGGGGAAAACCTGGAGCTGGAGCTAAAGGGGTAAGTTCCCTTTAATTTATTGACTACGTTCAAAACTGTAATTTTACAAAAGCATTGAATTTCTTTTTTTTTAATCTTTAGTGCCACTCTGTCTTAAGAATATTATTATAATGAAAAATAATTTCACTTGTGAATTTTTGGCTAAAAATTAAGAAAGAATGACATATTTTCAAAAAAATTTCTTTTTATGAATAATTTTTCTTAATATTTTGCCTAAATATAACCAAAGGAGATTCTATACAGAGTCTAAATTAGGATTTTTTGAAAAATTAATAATTTTCCCCAGTTACGATCAGTTGAAATAATTAACCGATGTTCTGTATGAAAATTTATCTACTTTCATTTATAGTTAGACTCCGATTTAACGAATTCGTTGGAAATGAATACTGTATTTGTTAATATGGGGTTATTCGTAATAATCAAGATCCGCCGAAAAGAAATACAAATTTTTGTTTTTACATTTTGGAAGTTCTGTAATAAATATCTATACAAGAAATATTTAAAGTTAGAGATTACATACTTTTATTAAGCAGCTGAAAATAACATCACCAAATTAATACACGCTAGTTAATTGAAAATTTTAAAATACTGACTAATAGATGTTTGATAATCTTTTTAATTCCAGACTCGAAAGAGTTTTTTCCCGACTTTATGCAAAGAAAATACCGCGTATTTTGCATACTGCTGCACCAGGTATTATTCAATGGTTTCCAAACAATGCAAAGCGAAGGCCAGACAAACAAGATTCAACTTTAGGTGGGCCGCAAGAAAAATCAATAATCATAGAAACGTAATTACGTAAATAAAAGAAAAAAAATTATGTTTACGTCCTGACACTTTTCTCTGCTACTATCTTTCCTATTTCGAGAGAAATTTTGATATTTTTTTATATACGGGGGTTGATCCAAAATAAAAGGTTACAAGTCGAGTAAAAAATTACTAGACTGAAAATACAATAGGGAATTTAGAGGTATACGGGACTATCACATTTCGACATAATCACCAAGTCTATTTAGGCATTTATTAGAACGCAGGACCAACTTGTTTAACCCATTTTGTGTGGGAGAAATCAGGTCCTAGTCCATTGCGCCAGGTCTCAGCGGATGTTTTCACACAACTGTCTTGGAATATCGCAGCACATCAGAAACGATATGTTGCACGCTATCATAGCTCTGTCGAGATTTCCCTTCGATTATTTTGAATCATTTCTTCAATTCGTGCCGTGTTGATTTCTGTCGTTGAAGAAGTTGGATGGCAGGTCCCTGTCATATTGAGGTTTTCGACATCCTGTCTACCTGATTGAAAAGACTGACACCATTTCGCTACAAGTTGTCTGCTTACTGCAGATGCGGACACATTCTTTGTTCATAAAAATTGAATGACGGCTTGCACTTCCAAACGAGACCAATTTTCTAAGAGTTTTGCCATTTCAATCGTCCTGAACCGTCTGGGAACTTTCCCTACCTACCCGCAAACGAGCTGTATTACAAGTAGCACCATCTGTGTCCATTCTGGGGAAACAAAATTTCTCCACAATACGTAGTTTTCAAATGCTGCGGCTTGTAACCTTTTTTTTTTCCTGATCAATCCTTGTTTTATTGTTCGCCTATACGCTGGACGGCCGTGAGTTTAATACCTCTAATGTAAAGCATTAAAAATTATGACAGTTTCGATAGAAGCTTCATTATATCAGTTTCTACATAAGAATCGCTGTTTATTGGCTCCGACAAATCAACAATTTCCTCAACTTCAGTTGCGCAGATAGACTGGATAACATACAGACGTACATGATAGATGTTAAGCTTTTTCACTCGAAGAAAAACGTTTTCGTTTTCGACAATCTACCGTAATACGCAAATTTTCAAAAACAAAATTTTCTGCAAAATGTACGTATAACAAACTTCAATTCCCTCAAGAAAGAGAGGAAAGAGAAATGACTAAATATTCCTTGCGTTGTGGAATGAAAAAGAAATAAGAAAAGAATTTTCTGTCCTATTCAAAAATCAATCCAAAAGTTACACTCATAACCCATCTGCTCCTGTAAAGTCTAATAATGAGTTGCATCCTTTCCAGTTGAAATTTGCTGCTTACAAGATGACCTTTTCTGTTAAGGACGAAAAAGAATCGAAACTAATACAAAAATGTTTGGTCTTTGAAATAATTCGTTAATTTGGGGTTTTATATGCATTAAATAGGGGTTTTGACCTTTCTTTTAATACGAAAATTTAAAAATTCGTTGAATACAGGTTCGGTAAATTGGAATCCGACTGTTTTAAAATAGTAAATTCACTTCCAAATTGCATACTTCAAAAATCCTAGTTCAAGTTCTGCACATAAGTCTTAGCTATATATAGACAAAATATTAGTACGAGGGTGGGTTAAAAAAAAAGGTTACAAGCCGCAGCATTTGAAAACTACATATTGTGGAGAAATTTTGTTTCCCCAGAATGGAGACAGATGGCGCTACTTGTCATACAGCTGGTTTGCGGGTTGGTAGTGAAAGTTCCCAGATGGTTTAGGACGATTGAAATGGCAAGACTCTTAGACTCTCTCGTTTGGAAGTGATTCGATTTTTATGGGTAAAGAATGTGTTCGCATCTGGAATGAGAAGACAACATGTGTGATGAAAGGGTGTCATTATTTTCAATCAGGCATACAGGATGTCGAAAATTGCAATATGACAGGGATCCTCCAGCCAAGTTCTTCAACTACTGAAATCAACACGTCACGAATTGAAGAAATGATTCAAAATGATCGACTGGTAACTCTGAGTGAAATCTCGTTAGAGCTATGGTAGCGTGCAACATACCGTTTCGGATGTGCTGGGATATTCCAAGACAGTTCGGAGAAAACGTCCATCGAGACCTGCCTCAATGGACTGGGACCGGATTTCTCCGAAAACTGATTAAACAAGTTGGTCCTGCATTCTGATAAATGCCTGAATGGACTTGGTAATTATGCCGAAATGTGATAAGCACGTATACCTCTTAATTCCCCTTTGTATTTTCTGTCTAGTAATAAAAAAATATTTTTATTTGACTTGTAACATTTTTCGGATCCACCTACGTGTTTTAGAAGCATTTTTCACAAAAGGAGAAGGTTTTGAAATTGTTTCAAATTTTTCTTCATTTTTTGCCAAAAAATCACAATGAAACAATTTTGTATAGTAATAACATTCTTAAGACAATTTTATATGCATATTCTAATCCAAGCGATATCACATAACAAAAATGTATTCATTTATACGCCTTTACGAAATAACATTTCCAGACACAGTCAGATACCTTAAAATAATAGTACATAATAAAAGCTGTTATACCGCAGTTGGAAATACTTATTAATTTTTATATATTTGGGGGGGGGATTTTAACAATGGGACTTATCTCCTATTAAATCCTGAAATTCTTAATTTCAGGAAGAGACGAAGCGTCAAGTCTATCCCGAAGGCCGGATACCGGAGGAGACAGATGAAGCCTCAATGGAAGAGTTCATTAAGAAATTCGGACGTCCGGGAAATGGTGCTCCAAACCGTACAGAATCAGGCCGGATAAGAACTCAGATAACTGGCGATCCAGCAATCCGGTTCCAAGACACACAGCATGTCCGGCTTAGTATAGAAAATCATCTCAGATATAAAAATGAAGATAAGGAAAACTACAGAGGAAATCTTGGTAAGTGCTACAATAAAACTATTTCGTATGGTGTCGTGTCAAGTTCAAATGATCCGAAGTGGGAATTTAGGGACTTTGTAATTAAATATTAGCTGGCGTCCCTTATATATGCTAATTTAATAAATCTTCAATTGTTTTCTTTCAACCATTATCAGTATTTTGTGATGAGTATCGTTCATATTAACTTGGAACTGAGGATTAGTTTTCAAGTTCGTTAAAAAGTGAAAATCATTAATATTAATGTGTATTCTACCTATGATTATTGATAGTATGCAAGCCTACCTGCATCTATTGAACTCTGAAATGCTAATATATTCATTGACTAGGCCAGCGTTTCTTAAACTGGGGGCGCGAGAATATCAAAGTCAAAAATAAAATATTATTTAAAAATATTATTAATTTACTGAAAGGAAGAGCAAAATAAATTACATTGACAAAATAAAAAAAAATAAAACACGCATTTACATTGATATAATACACATATAAATGTATCAGTACTGCACAATGTATTTCATAGTTACACTGAAGAGCCAAAAAAACTGGTACACCTGCCTAATATCGTGTAGGGCCCCCTCGAGCACACAGAAGTGCCACAACACGACGTGGCATGGATTCGATTAATACCTGAAGTAGTGCTGGAGGTAATTGACACCATGAATCCTGCAGGGCTGTCCATAAATCAGTAGGAGTAAGAGGGAGTGGAGATCTCTTCTGAGAAGCACGTTGCAAGGCATCTCAGATATATTCAATAATGTTCATGTCTGGGGATTTTGGTGGCCAGCGGAAGTGTCTAAATTCAGAGGAGTGCTCTGTAGTAATTCTGGAAGTGTGAGGTGTCGCATTGTCCTTTTGAAATTCCCCAAGTCCATCGGAATACACAATGGACATGAATGGCTGCAGGTGATCAGACATGATACTTATGTACCTGTCACCAGTCAGAGTCGTATCTAGACATATCAGGAGTCTCATATCACACCAACTGCACTCGCCCTATACCATCACAGAGCCTCCATCAGCTTAAACAGTCCCCTGTTGACGTGTAGGATCCATGGATTCATGAGGTTGTCTCCATACCCGTACACGTCCATCAGCTCGATTCAGTTGGAAACGAGACTCGTCAGACCAGGCAACGTGTTTCCAGTCATCAACAGTCTAATGTTGGTGTTGGCGGGCCAGGCGAGGCGCAAAGCTTTATGTCGTGCAGTCAACAAGGGTACACGAGTGAGCTTTCTGCTCCGAAAGCCCATATCGATGTTTTTCGTTGAATTGTTCACACAGTCATACTTGTTAATGGCCCAGCATTCAAATCTGCAGCAATTTGCGGAAGGGTTGCACGTCTGTCACGATTAATGATTCTCCTCAGTCGTAGTTGGTCCTGTTTTTTCATGATCTTTTTCCGGACACAGCGAAGTCGTAAGTTTGATGTTTTACAGGATTCCTGATATTTACGGTACACTCGTAAAAGGGTCATAAGTAAAAATTCAAATTTCAGTGTTCCTCGGAGATGCTATGTCCCATCTCTCGTGCGCCGACTATAACACCACGTACAAACTCACTTAAATTTTGATAACCTGCCATTTTAGTAGCACAGTAACCTACCTAACAACTGTGCCAGACACTCGTTGTCTTATTTAGGCTTTGCCAACCACAGCGCCATACTCTGGTTGGTTTCATATCTCTTTATTTGCATACGCATGCCTGTACCAATTTTTTTTTGGCTATTCAGTGTAATTTAACAATACTGTAAGTTAAGAAAAAGCTTAATATATAAATACCAGCTTGTCATTTTTAAAATTATGTACAAAATTTAATACTTATCTTGATAATTTGTACGGTTAAAAATTAAAGTTGCAAATTATAACTTCAGCTTCAAAGAACATTATTATTGAATCCAATACATTGTTATTGTATGGAGCGGGGGAGAAATGAAAATAATGAATGAAAATTGGGTCGGAAATAGTGAAAGTGTGAGAAGCACTGAACTAGGCAGAAAATTTCATCTGGGATAGTAATTAATTTATAATTAAATAAAATTACAGTAGACACATACTGTAAAAAAGGTTTAAATAGAATAAATGAAATGTAATTTTAGAAAAAGGTAAAAAAAATACATTTTAAATATATTTGTTTTGATATTTTTTATTTTAACAATGACGAGGATTTTGATTTTTTTTCTCCTTCGAAACCATATGGAAAAAAAAACAATTTTTATTTCTAATCTTCTATTAAGTTTGTTAAACTTACAAACTGAAAAGAAATTTCTACCCTGTTAATTAGTTATAAATTCCAATATAATTTAATATACATTACTAATACTAGTTATTATATGTATTTGATTAATTTTGTGGAAATTCTACGAAAAGATAAGTTTTTGATAAAAGAAAGAGTTACCTAAGATTTAATCCATTGACTTACACCTATTGTTTAGAAAAATATGTAACAATAACTCATTTCAAAAACAAATTTCATTCACGGTAATGAATACGATGAAGTAAAATGAATTTAACTAACTTTAAAAATTAAAGAAATTATATCATTTTAAAAATAAAAGTACGAAATATTTTCAAAAAATAAAATTTGCAATCCATGATGTTGGAGAAAAAACAAAAGCATATCTATGAAAATTTGCTAAAAAAAAAAGATTGTTTTATTTTTTTATTGGTCCATATACACATCAGAATAAATTCACATTTAGAAAAACACAAACCAATGCATTTTATTTGCCAAACGATTTAATTTTTTGAAACTCTGCCATTCTTTGAAAATTGTGTTTGCTATGTTTACTGGTCGATTCAAAAACAATGATTAATTTCAAAGCATCATAAATTTTTATTGAATTAAGTTGCTTACATGAAATTTTCAACGTGGATTCCTTTAGCATAGAACACTTTATGAAAACGTTTAGACAAAACCAAAAGAGCTTTTTTGACCATTTTTGGTGGCATTTTTCTAATTTCCTCTTTGATTGATTTTTGAAACCCTTGAAGTATTATTACTTAACGTCTATTTAACTGTTTTTAAGTATCTCCATGAAAAATAATCGCAAGAAAAGGAGGAACAAAAAATATTTTTTTCTCTCATCCATTTTATAGTTGATTTTGCATTTTGACTTGGTGCAGAATGTTAGTGAGAAACAAAGTTTCCTTGAGAAAAAAATTTACTTTCTTTATCATGTGTACTTCAAAACTTTATTCAGATAGTATTAAGCATCAGTTTTAGCATATGGTTCAACAAAAAAAGTTTTGTTAAGTCATGAGAGGACATTTTCATCTATACCATAACACCTGACAGCCAACTTGCCTTTTTCAAAACAATTGCTTCTTTGCGACGCTTTTCATGTGAAATATATTGTATCTTCATTTTGCCAGTTATAAATGGCAGGTGGAACAGTGCTTCATCCGAAGTTATCCACTTTTTGTATCTACCTTTGGGTAATATTAAATAAAAAAGCCACAAGATCGTTTTCTTTGTTTTCTTTTGTCTTTGGTGACATTTGATGACAAACTGGTTTATTCACTTTTTTATAACCAATTTTCTTTATCAACCGACAAATTATTGATTACAAAACTTGTAGTTTATTTGCTAAAGTTCTTTGAGGCAGAGGATTTTCTATAGTGATAAGTCTTTTCAGCTTCTTTTTTCCCCACTAATTATTTCCTTTCGTCCACTTTTTATTCCTGGAGCGTTTTAATTGCCAGCCAAATTTTATTTATTTTCGAAGTTTATAGAAAGTAATACACACACATAAGAAAAATACCTTTTCTGGTTTTTAAATGTTTTATTTATAATAGAATTTGAAGAACTATCCTTCAAAATATTTAAATTTTCGTTTTTGGTTTGAGGATCTAATTCCGGTGCCATATGTTACTCCCACTAATAAAAATATTTAGATGGGTAATTTAAACATCTTATTTTAAAATATAATTGGCAATAAAGCAATTTAAATTTACCATAAATAATTATATGCTTTTAAAATTGGTCACACTTACTTTTAATCAAACTGTAATTTTTATGACGCTATCAAACTGATGTTTTCAGTCCAAACTGCTGTATCAAAACTTTTAAGCTAACTTGATTCTGCTTTTTTAAATCACTTTTGATCAACTTCTGTTTTAGCATTCTGACTCTTTACTTGCCATACTATAAGTGTAACTCTCACTTCATTAAATGATAAGTTTTAAATTTAAACAAATCCAAAGTCATTGACCATTAGATCATCAAGGTCAACGATCTCCTTTATACTAAAATGATAAGTAAGAAGTGTTCATGTGTGGTTCAAATAGCAAATCAAACAGCTTCTGATTGATAAATTGCTAAAATTTTCTCTTAATTTTTCCATAATAAGCAAGAATTGGGGCTTTTTTGTATGCTATCGCTAAAGTGTAGAAATCAATTAATCTGCACATAAACTAGGGTGATCCGTTCAAGGGCAGAAAATTGTTTAATTTCTCATATTACCCAGGTAATCTGCAAATTATCTAGATAATCTACCCATTACTTACTAGGCACTCGTTAAAGTGAAAATAAGACCTTTAGGGGAACAACAAAAACGTTTCTGTCCGCTTAAATTAAGTGTAGTTTATTTTCTGATATCTGTCGGAGATTAGAACCCGCGACCTATGGATTTGTAGGCCCGTAACATACCACTAGACAAAAGTGATCACTCCTGTCCGGAGGCTGTTTACTGGCTTATTTAGATACCACCACATATCTACAGAATCAAGTTAATACAATCGAACATTCAGCACATTAGATGTAGAATAGAAGAACCATCAATTGAAAAACCACAGTGCAAAGAATGAAATGGTATAAATATTATTGCAATTACGGAAATTTAGATAATGCTATTTATTTATTTTTCGATATCTAAAGAATCACAATGATGCAGACAAGCAAACAACAAATTAGTTGATATACTTTGTAATATATTCAAACTTCTAACATTTAATATTCCAGAAGATACTGAACATCGTAATTAAATTTATAGTAAATTAATTCACACAACGCGTCTTTTATCGAATACATTTACTGCCTGCCACTCTGTTTCTAAATATTTAGGATGAATTATTCTGGGATGAGCCACCGTTCAATCAAAATTCCTAACGGAAAGGATATGAAAGAAACACACTTTTGAACCTTAACCCTACGGAAACTGCTAAAGTGAAGATTGCCTAGTTAAAAAATGGACAATTTCGCACTTTAACGTAGTAAATCTGTTATTTTGCACATATTAACGGTTACATATTTATTGATTCTATTGGTTCAAATTTCATTTTCGGTTACGAGTATTAGATGTATATCTTGTTTCAGACGAACTAATACAGCAGAAGCTCCAAATTCAAGAAAAAGAAAAAGAGTGGGAAAATAAAAAGTTAGAAGAGATGGTAAGTCGGAGCAAAATTTCTTCAAACTTTTGAAAGTTTAAAAGAGAACTTGTTATTGCTATTTATTTTTTATTTTAACATTTTGTTAACTTTAAAGAATGTTTTCTTAACTTGCTGTTCCATACTTTGACCCTGTATAAATAAAACCTATATAATTGTATTTATTTTCCTATTTAGGCTTAGTAAAATGTGGCCTTTTAAACTGGAATTTAATATTCCAAACAGTAATAAGTATTTAATAATTAGCAATACCTAACAAAAAAAATTAAATTCTATTTTTAATTAATTTATTTATTTTGCATTTACGAAAAATGATCTAATTTTAATTGATGAAATTAGAAGTTTTTTTTCTTACAATTTAATTCAAGTTAAATTTTAAAAAATTTATTGTTGTTGCTAATGTTACCTGATCGGCAGTGGTGCCAGATCGAGGCCCACGAAATTCATCATGGCAAAGGGTTAGATTGCATGCCTGTCGTTAGCCGTAGCTTAGCACCATACAGGTGACAGTACAATTTGGCTCTTTTCCACCCCAGTTTTGAGGGAGCGAACCCAGGAAGTGGTCAGAGGCCTCCTACCTCTCTTCCGACCTGTGCGACTTCTTCTCCTATACGAGAAATAAGAACTGTGCATATATTTTTTTTTACCTACAACATTTATAATTGCACAAAAAAAATTCTACGTACATATTTCATAAACAAAGTATAAATTTTAAAGAATTATATTAAAAATTAATTCTAAATTATATTAAAAAAAATTCTTAAATATAATTTAGACAAAAATTAAATCACGGGATTCGTTATTTTAATCTCAGTATTTCGGGATTGGAAAAAACACCGGGATCCCGGGGCTGAAAACCCTACTAGATATCTTCGGAAAATTCTAATTGCCTCTGCCCAAGTTAACTGACACCGGACATTCTGAGGGTTGGAGAAATGCCCATTTTCTGATCCCACTCGCGATGGGGAGAAAGTTACAGAAGAAAATAAGAGAAAATATATGATTTTAACATAGACACCCGCCTTGAACCCTTCAAAATTCAACACATAAGAAAACTGACATTAAACGTATACAGTACAAAAAAGCAAATAAGATATATTAAATGTAGTACCAGATTCGAACACTTTGGAAAAATATTCAAATTGTAATTCAGACAAAAATTAAATCCCGGAATTAGCTATTTTAATCCCGGGATTTCGGGATCCCGGGCTGCAAACCCTAATGTAACCGCGATCCCCCGCTAATGCACATGCTACAATATTGCCAAGATCCTCCAAAAACATTTTTTTTTCTTGCAACCTATTGGCTACGGAATTATACTCTTAGACATATTAGGACCCTTACAGGCATATTAGGACTCGTTTTTATTATTTATTAAACTTATAAAAAAATTTTATTTTTCTATTTCTTTGTTATTTTTCAAATCCACATAGTAACAGGTATCACTTCTGACATTCAAACGTATTGATTTCTGTGTCTCATTAGTTTTTCTTTTCCAGAAAGAACTATACCCCTTCGGCAAAGAAAATAACAATGGTGGGTCCTTTCTGTCTCATACAGGTACCAAAGACTCTTCCCGCCTGTGGCAGTCTCTCCACGTGTGGCTTGTTGTCAGCACTTCTTTCCTGCACTCTTTTGCCTTATTGCTCACGCTTCAGTGCTCACTCACGATTCGCTTGTTTCTCGCCATGCTGCTCCTGTTCGTAGTCGTTAGACAGTAGTTAGAGGTAGTGTTAGTTGTGTAGCAGACTTGATTATTCGTGTTGTAATTATATTTTGGAGAATGAAATTTTATATATATGTACTAAACTGTCCTAAATCTAATAAAATAGTGCAAGGTAATAAAACAAACAAGTATAGGTCAAAAATAAATAGCCTCAGAAGTGTAATAACAAACTCCTAGCCTTAGGAACCAAGATTGTAGGGTTAAACATAGTTTCAAGACCACACAGTTAACTTGGCCCTATATTTGCCCAAACCACTGAGCAGCAAAATTAACTACCTAAATATAAAATAATACATAAATATGAAATACTTCGTCGAAGATGTTATGCATTTTGCTAATTAAGATGCTTGTTGTATTCGTACCAAAACGAATGAGAAAACCTGATGGTTGATGCATCTTGCTTCATTAATTTATGAAGAACATATTGACAAACACGGAACATATACACACAATATATCCCTATGCAAAAGTAGACTTTGGGGTCCCTACACAAATATAGACCCCTCTTATAACCCTTAAAAGTATACAGTAAGTAGCATACGTTGTCAAATACTCGTACATACAATAACGCAAAACAAATAATGTACATAACTTGCAATCATACACACGAGCTCGACCGACTGCCGCCTTTTGACTGAATGAGTAATAAGGGTGTATGGTGGTAGGCCCGAGAATGTACATGGACAATGGTCATCACATGTAGCCAGTTGACATAACGCCAGAAATTCCCAGTTTTTCGGAGTATACAACCGTAAATAACATATTATTCGAATCATGATCTTTTTTAAGGCTGAGTTGAGAACGGGACGAGGCCCCTATTGTGCTCGAGGCTCTAGACACCCATGCCTTAAGACGTCCTTCCATACACACTCACACAAAACTACTATACGTATGACAAAACATTAACGGTTTCCATGCGATTACTAAGCAGCTTAAATGTTCCAGAACATTCTAGTTTTGATACAAAATGATGACGACTAGAAGTATATAACTCCTAACTAAATTACCACGCGAAAATGGAAGAAGATTACATACAGTATTATTAGAATTATTACATACAGTAGAACGTCGTTTATCCGAATCAATTGGGACCGGACACCGTTCGGATACGCGATTGTTCGGATAACCGAAAACCGAATGCGATCCATACAGTATATGAAACCGGACTCTATACGAATATTGAAAATCCTCCCATACGGGAAACGTGCTGGAAGAAAAAGCAAAATAGGTGCAAAATGTCGCAATTTTACCATTATTGTGGAAAATAATCACTTATTTTTCGCTGTACCATTGTACATCTTCGATTTTTCGCTGCAAGGAGCAAAAAAAAAAAAAACTGGTTCGGATATTTGACGTTTCGGATAATAAACGTTCGGATAAACGACGTTCTACTGTATATATATAAGACCATCTAATAATATAATTTTACATAGTTCATACAAGATTCACTAAATAAAACAAAGAATCAAAAGAATTTTGTGCATGTAGAAGAAAAAGGAATTTGAAATTATCCCAGTTAAAATTTATCGTTAATTCAACAGTGAATAGTTCATGTACAATAAACGTAAATTCTATTTGAACCCATTTAATTGTATATGTTCTGTTAATAGCGTAATTTTATATAAGCATTTTCAAAGTTGATTTAAACAGCCTATTTATGCGCAATGCACAAAAACATATGAGATGTTAACATGGGCGAAAAACTTATTCTGTTATTTGAATGGAAATAAGGGACAAAAGAGAGGAGGAATAAATTTAATATTCCTAAGAAATTTAATTTAAGCTGTTGTTATTAACAGATATAAATATGTTTACAAACATGTTATAAGATTATCATGTTTACGACTTTATATCTTAATGATGCTTTGAAAGACTTTTGAGTAAAAATAAACGTAAATCGTATCCTTGGAATCTCGAATGTACGTATGTATGCAAATAAATTTCAGCCTATATTAGTTTTTGTATTTAAAAAAATGAATAGCTTATATAATATTTTAGTCAATAAGGTTCAGAATGATTTGAGCCAATAAACACAATATGTATTTCTCATAAAATTCACTAACAAAAATCAAAAGTAATACAAACTGAAAGGTCAGGGCAAATTTTACAAATCAAGTATCAAAATTTATTTTTTTCGCTTGAAAATCTTTTTTGAGCAATTAATCCTGAAGTAGCATAGCTTCCGCACGTGTGTCAAAATCCACCTTCAAGCACTTCGATAATTCAAATGTTTTGAAACATTTCTTTTTGTTAATTTGTTTACAGACCCGATGTTTATGCAAACGAGACCGAAGAAGGTCGTCATGAACGATGACGTAAGTTTTTCTTTGATGCTCTTTAATTCTTAAAATGTCAATTTTCCTTGTTATCAAACACGATTTTAAATGAAATTTTTATAGATGATTAAAATTCTATAATGATAATCAGTTATTAAAATATCGTTTGGAAAAATCGAATTTTTTTTAATGTTATTTGCTTTGAAAATGTTACATAATTAAATCAACAAACGATTTTCTTGTAATTTTCAACAGGTCTTGATAAAAGAAAAAAAAATTTGAGAATTATTCTATGTTTTTATTCCTTATTTTCTTCTAATTTCTCTTTTCACATTTGTATTTTTTGGTTGTCAATAGTTTTTGTCGATCGTATAGTGCCCAAAAATGTTTCGAATTTGGACCGAAGAAGATAATGTTTAAATTGTTGCCACTTTTTTATTTTGTAAAATTTCACTTCGTCATTTATTGAATTATAAAATTGACTTTAACGATTTATTTTTTATTAAAATTTACATCAAATGATCAACAAAATGTTTTTTAAAAAGAAATTATTATTATTATTTGTGAATGAAAATAAAATAATATGATAAATTAAATATCTTCAGTAAAATAAGCTTATTGTCAATTACTTTTCAGATATACATTTATAAATGTGTGTGTGTGTGTGTGTGTGTGTGTGTGTGTGTGTGTGTGTGTGTGTGTGTGTGTGTGTGTGTGTGTGTGTGTGTGTGTGTGTGTGGTGTGTGTGTGTGTGTGTGTGTGTGTGTGTGTGTGGTGTGTGTGTGTGTGTGTGTGTGTGTGTGTGTGTGTGTGTGTGTGTGTGTGTGGTGTGTGTGTGTGTGTGTGTGTGTGTGTGTGTGTGTGTGTGTGTGTGTGTGTGTGTGTGTGTGTGTGTGTGTGTGAACAATAATTGAAAATTTAAAAATTTTACTTAAGTCGAGTGAATACATTTAGCCCTAAAAATACAATGGGAACTATTTGTAAGAAAATATGCTTCGAAATGTAAAATGGCTTTTTTTTCCCTTCTTTGAATCCTTTATCATCATTAAAATGTAATTGGTACTAACGTATTATACCTTTGATCAATAATGTCAAATCAAAATCGTCGCTAAATGCCGCAATATGCAGCCAATAGAGGAAATCGTTTCTACGACGAAAATAATAATAACGATGATAGCATTTGGGGACAATTTTAAGTTTGCGACATTGATACTTATGTATTATACCGTCAATCAATTTCAACAAATTAAAAGATGTATCCAATTCAAAAAAGTCGCCAAACACTGTCGTCGTCAGTATTATTGTGTTCGAATAGGAGAAGAAATGGCTTTCACTATTGGCTGCATGTCGTGGCATCTGACCGCTTCTTTTGATTTGATGAAATTTGTGGAAGGTATAAGACGTACCAGATAATCCTTCAAAATACTATGCTTTGTTTTTAATTGCCATGTGTTGCATTAAATCATCCCTAAATTTTTTTCTTAACTAAAGTTTTACGATAGCAAAATATCAACCAAATTTATATATTTTTGAAAAATCTAAATGATTCCATCTTTCAGCTGAAACAAGTTTTGAATTTAAAAGATGAGTTTTTTAAGTAAAATTTTTCCTTTAAAGTTATTTTTTTTTTATTGAGAGACAAATAATGCATAATAAAGAGCATGTTTAAGAACATAGGGGACTTTCAAATAAATCTTAAAATAGAAGGAAAATTTATTTTCGAAATAGTTAATTATTAAACATTAAATTTGTACAACATGTAACAGTTAGATTTTCAAGTTGAACATGAAATCGAAATAAATACACATAGTGAACAGTGTCAGTAAGATAAAACTAGATAAGTATTTTCAGATTATCGTAATGCTTCTGCTTTCTATTTATTTATTTTATATCTAATGGGTTGCATTTTGGCAACTAAGCCTTTACACACATAGCAAGTCCCCAAGTGTGGGAGCAATTTCAGTGGTGGTACCATCTAGGGGTGGCTCCCGCTACCAAATTTTTGACGCTTGAATTTATTTAATTCAAGCTCTTGTCGGATATTAAATATTGTCATGATTTAATTTTGCCGAGAGTTCCAGAGTCGAACTAATACTCAAGGAATCTTTCACATGCCACATAATCATATGATATGCGTGGATATGATTTTCGCATCCCTAAAATCTGTTGACTCTAGACGGGACCTTGGCTGACTCGCAACCTTGGGCCTAAGTCACCTAGCAGACACATTTTATCTATTTGCCTCCTGATGAATTCAATACCTTTTTCTCTCAGATGTGTTTTTTTTTTATTTCTGTAGGATTTTGATCCCTGGGGTAAGGGCTTCGGTAACCCTGCGTGGGACCAACAGGGGAATGTTCAAAGATACAAATTCGCTCCTTCCGCTGAAGAAGGAATTCCAGATCCTCCATCTTCTACGGTGAGTATAAATTGGGAAAATATACCCCAGCAAAATGAGATTATAGATTCATTATTTTGTTGCCTTGTTTAAGATTCTTGTTTTTATCAAAGCGACGAGAACTTTTTTCGGATGTAAAAATACGAGCGATTCAAGGGATTGCACTTTTTATTTTCAAAATAATGACTTTCAAAGATCATTTAAAAAAAAGCTCAAGAGTATAAGATTTTGAGGTAATAACATCAATCGATATATAAATCTTAATATAAGAGTAACAATGATGCTCTGGTCAGCCGGAAGTTTTATTTCTGCATAATTTTCCTTTTACTTTTTTCTGCGTTTAAGGGGACCCTTAACAGATATCCATGCACTCGGAAAAAAACATCCTTCTTCAAACCAATGTAACGTAGCAATAAAACAAAACAATCATTTCAAATTTTTACCACATGATAATCATATATGTTTACATTATTTCTCAAATTTTCAGAAACTTTGAGAAAAAAAAGTTATAAAATATAAATTGGACAATTTTTTAAAAATATGATTTAAAAAAATCAATATTTTACACCGCGCATAATTCTAAAGTACAAAATTGATCAAAATTTATAAAATTAATTTTACTCGGTATAAAAATGTTCACTTTGAAGTTATACTAACTTTTAAGAAATATAAAGGGAAAAAAAATATTTTTTAAATACAATTATAATAAAAATTTTAAAATTTAAATTCAAACAAAAAAGTTTTATTAATTTTTTTTTGAAAATTTTTGTATAAATTATGAAGAGCCTTATTTTGAACACTTGTAGGAAATTTCAAATTGATATCATAAATCGTTTCTGAGAAATCCTGTGCACAAGTTAAAATTTTTTGTTTTCAGAAAAATGAAGTTAAAAAGATAAGGAAGAAAGAGAGAGAGAGAGGGGGTTTTTATTTCAGTTTCACTAGTTATTTTTCAATAACTTTGGAAGTTTTTACAGTATCAACAAAACCTAGGTATCAAAATGCTCAGAAATGTTAAAGCTTTAACATATATTTTTTTCCAAAAAATTTAAAAAAGTGCTATTTAAAAGTCCTTAGACCCTTTAATCCATTGTATATCCGGATTATTTTTAAAAAAAGAATGTATACTGTCTGAACTCTATTTAAAGAAGTCGCTAAATCCCGAAAAAAAGTTCGCTGTATGGAAGATTCGTTAAACATAAATTAGCCTTTTAACATATTTTATAAATCACATAAAACAGATTTCTAGGCAAATTTTTCTAGTTCCCTTGCCACGATGAATAACTTTGGAGGCCTCAATCTGACACTGTAGATCAAGTGGCATTAGTAATAGCAATATGCCCGCGTGTGTTATGTTTAAAAATAATTAACTTAAAAGATGTATAACTAATATCTCTTCCCCTCAGGGGGCTCACCTTCTTTAGGTGAGTACGGGTGTCACAATCCCGAGGTGCCCTGGGGATCTTTTCCTTTTCCCAAGGGGTTTACTGTCTTTGGTAAACACGGGCTTCACGAACCCGGGGTACCCTAGTGATCCTTCTCTATTTTCGACCCTCTTTCTTGTCATTCAATTCATTCTTTCTTTCTCTTTTAGTCTAGACCACAGATATTAAAACAAATGTTTGGCGCAGTATAGTCGAAATCGGCTCTTGCGCCAATAAACCCCAAATTCACTCACTCACTCACTAATATCTCTTTTTATATAATTTTTCTTAGGATATGACCTTGGGCTTGAGACGGAACAGGGGTGGTGACGGAGCTCCTCATTTTACAGAAAGTGGTCATCCAAGAACCAGGCTTCGAAATACTCTCAAAAATATCAAAGCCATGGGTGAGTTGAAATCCATTGATGAAACAAGTCTTTATTTCACTTAAAGCCTTTTAAATGTTTCACAAACACAATAAACTTGTTTTTATAAGGCAGAGGCTCCAAACTTTTTGTCTCATAAAACCCCTGCAATGTTTTTTGGCTTGGAATATTGGATCTTTGCAAATTCATCAACTTAATGTCTTTTTAGCGGCTGGTATAGAGTTGAAATGGCGCGCTTATCCGGCAGGATAGAACCCTGGATCTTTGGATCCGAAACCGAGTAACTTAACCACTATACCAAAATGATCACCTTTGTACGTAGGTTGTTACTGACTTATATAGATGATACCGCTACACACTCCCTCACCAGTGATTCGGTGGATAGGCGAACGAACGATGGAGTTGTTATGACGAGCGTGTTGCGTGAGCAGTTGTTTTGCTGGTTTTTTTATTGTAGGAGTTGCGTCAAGTGAGTCTGATTGCTTTGTTTTGTTGCGCCAAGGGAGTCTGGCACGTTTGTTTTGCTGCACCAAGGGTGAGTTAGCTGCATCAAGAAAGTTTGATGAGTTTTGGGTTGCTCTTTTTGCGGGTAGGTGACGCTACGACAGTTCAGAAGGTTGCCTTTTTCTGAGTACATCCAGGGTCACCAATGAAGTGACGAGCTTATCCGGCAGGATAGAACCCGGGACCTTTGGACCCGAAACCGAGTAACTTGACCACTATACCAAAATGATCACCTTAGTACGGAGGTTATTACTGGCTTATATGGATGATACCCGTACAGAGCTACTAACCTTAAAAGGTTTAAATTTGTAAGTGTAGTAAAGAAACACATGTTAATTAAATTAAAATTTAATTAATACATACAATAACTAACCATCAAACAAATCTTTATTATGGGAGGGATGAATTGGGTGCTCCAACACCAAACCTTTGACATTTGGCATAATCTTGTCAGGTTTAACCCTAAATTCTTTTCAGTTAGTAGTGCCCAGTCTTTATCTTTCTTTTATTATTATTATTTTGGAGATTGGCTATCGTGCTGAAACTCCTTCTCACTAGGAAATCAATAAAAAAAATCACAATACTCTATAATTCGGGACAAATAACATGTATGTATATTTAAAGCCAAAATTACTCTGACAACCGTTGCTAAACATTCCTTTAAGATCTCTGTTGTTGTCTATTCCGATCAGTTCCTTTTGTAATATGACATTTTTTTTTCAATATGACCATATGAATTCATTGCCTAATGTGGTAATTACCATATGTGGTCAAAGCATTCTCAAACCTGGTTTCAAAATCTGGACAAAGGGCATTTAAATGTTGGACGTAGTTTGAAACGTCATTTTCCTGGCAGATTGTCTGCGGCCAATTGGGAAACTGGAAAAATTCGTGACGTCCACTATTATACTCCTTTAGCTTAATTCTGATAAAAAAAAAAACGCTGAAATGAGGTTAACCTCATTAAACTCAGTAAATCAATCTGCTAAATAGGTAAAATCTGGTTTCCCTTTGATTAATTTTCTTTTAAAATTAAAATCACGATCTAGTTTAATGAGAACCATGATCGTAGACCCTCATTTATAACTTATGGACCCCCAAATTATTATTATTTTTTGCTGACGTGGACTCCTTGCAGGTCATCATAGATCCCTTTGGGAATCATTGTTTTAAACAATTACTGTTCTTATATAACGGTTATCATAATAGTTTTTAAGATGTCAGAATGGTTATCCATGTTTATTTTTTTTTAAATATTATTCCCTTTCTTACAAAATTTTGGATTCACAATACAGAAAAAAAAATTAAATTTTTACTAAATATAAGCTGACTGCAATTCAAAGTTGTTTTTGTTTCCATTTATTATTCGCGCGTTTTGTAATTAATTTTTTGAAATGAAATTATTAAGCTGAAACCTAGAATAGTTTGTATAATAATATAGGAATGCTTAAAATATCTTACCGTAAAATCCGGCTTATAACGCGCACGTTTAACACCAAAAATAGGATCGAAATTTACAGGTGCTCGTTATACGGCATTGGTTATATAAATGATAGCTTTAAAGATAAAAAAAGAGATGAACATAAAAAATTAGACCTTTACACATATCGAAATACTGCTTAAGAAAATGACATAACGTATAAACTTAAGGAATATTATAGTTTTAGAAATATACTATTTTTTCAAAGGCCTGGGGTAATACTTCGAATAAAGGACTTAAAAACATAATAGCATTGAATACGTTCATGTTTCTTCGTAAGAAAGGGTGTGATGGATCTATACGCGTTTATCCTAATATTTTCTTTTTCCCTTTCATTCAAAATATTTATTTCAACCAACCTTCATTGAGAAACCAAACGTGATTTACGTAAATAAGGAATATTATATAAATTCGGTTTTCGCGAGTTGAAGGGAACGAAGTGAGAAGTCAAGTTAAGTAAAATAAAGTGAAGAGAGTGAAGGGTCGACACGTAGTTGACAAGTTAAGCGAGGTTGATACGTTGGATGTGCGCAAAGAGAAGTGGATTTGAAGATTGAAAAGCATTGAAATTAAATATTACGGAGCGGGGAGTCATCGTCAATTCATCCAGCTAAATAGAGTGCCTAAAATTCTCCGTGAAGGATCTGCAGCATTAAAAAACAAGGTACCGTAAATTTGATTAAGTAAAATCTGATTATTAGTGTGCGGCGTAGTTGTAAATGTGCGCGTTTAAGCTATCTTAGATTCAGTTGAAGTTCTGTAATATTATCCCCGTATTTATATATCTCACCTCTGCACTCTACCATAGTTATATACCTTAATTATAATTGTGTTGTGTCTGTTCGTAATAACTGATAAGAATCAATAAATCAGTTTGAATTGGAATAATGTCTTTGGATCATTTAGTTCCTCCTACACATCTAGCCGGGTTTTCAGATAAACAGGAAGGTAGGAATGTAAGGGGTGACTACAGGTCACCACAAGGGGGTACGCGTTATACCAGGGGTAATCAACCTTTTTTTCTGTCAGGCCACGCACATATGCTAGCTATTTCACGCAGGCCGCAACAAGAAGATTAATGGAGGGGGGACGCTTTAAGACCAAAATAACATAGAAAATTTAAAATGTCGAACTTGATCAAAATATTAAATCTCCTATTTCGCTTTTTTGAATTATTATTTTTATATTTTTTTTTATTTTTGTCACTAAATTTTTCTAAATTGGAAGCATTTTAAAATCACTCTTTCACAATTTCTACATTAGTAAAACGGTTTCTTATGATTACCAATGACATAACAAATTTCAGAGGATACCTTTGTTATCGCTGTGTGAATGTTGAACGTAGGTTAAAACGTCCTGACGGATTGTGAAATATTGAGAAAAATTGTGACCTCCAATATTATACATCTTTAGCTTAATTCTGGAAAGAAATGGTTGAAATGGTTTTTAATATAATAAAATTTATGCTGTCACCTTGTAACTCCTTACTAACCTCACTAACTTTAGTTAATAAATATGCTAAGTAGGTAAAATCTGTTTTCCACTTGATTAAATTTTCTTTTAAAATTAAAATCACGATCTAGTTTAATGAAAGCACTATCATTTACACCTCATGAACCCCCAAATTATTTCTTCACTGACGTGGACCCCTTTCAGGTTGTTGTAGACCCCTGGGGTCGATATAGACCATTTTGGGTACAACTGCCTTAGAATATAAGCGTTGAAGTGTCCAGTCTCGGATAATTTCCCAAGCGAAACTACATGACCATTGATACGTCACTAGTTCCCGAACAGGAATTGGGTCCTTTGGTCAAAACCGCCACAAACCCTATTGAGTATCGTATGGTTTTTTTTAAATATTTAATGATGCTCAAAGGTATGTCAGTTCAATGTAACAGAAAAATAAAAAAAATATGTTTACAAACAAAAAAAATCATACGTAATTTTCTTAAAAATCCCTTTTTGGCGCTATCTGATGCAATATTCTACAATAGTCAGATCCTTTCTATAGTTCAGTTTCTCTGTTACTTACGAACTATTTTAATTCTACTTTATTTAAATTACACATATTATATTGTCTTGTTTTCATTTCATTTCATTTTCTAAATTATCATTGGGTTTGTTTTTTTTTATTCATTTCGGAGCTTAAAACTTTTTCCTTTTTAAACTTAATGTACCCTGTGTCGTTGTGTGAAGGTTGCATCTAATTCAAGATTCCACTTAAATAATATATACAATTTAAATTTTTCTTAACATATATACAAGTATCATTGACGTTACTATTTGATGTCACAAGTCAGTCTGACTCCTCTCTCTCTTTCGTTCTCTTTCTCTCTCTCTCTCTCTACAAACTCCCATCATGCATCATGCCTCCTTTTTTTATTACTACGCCCTCTATAGGTGGGCTCTAACGGATGATCTTTTTTTTATTTACGCTTTCTATAATGTTCTTTAAAAACTGTTAAAAAATTTCTACTGATAAATTTTTTTTCGTTATTTTTAGCCAATGACAATGCCTTCACATAAACATTATGATTATTTTGATTTTCTCTGTCATGGATAAAAAAAAATTATTCTTTTTATTGTCATCCATCACAAATGTAATCATGGTTCACTAGTATTTTGCGAATAACTTTTTTTTTAATTACAGTATTTTTTTTCTTTGTCAATTTTAGGTCCTCATATTAATGATGATCAAGAGGTATACAACCCATGGGGAAGACCCGGTGCTGGAGCACCTTTCCAAAGAGAAGACGGTAAACCTTTAGAAGAAAAACTGGTAGGTACTGATTTTTGATTGAGAGAACTAAAACGGAGGGGGGGGGGTCGTTTCCCTGAGTAAAATGTTTGTGATGATGAGGCAAGTAAATTTAAGCTGAGACTCAATTTATTTACAAAAAAGCTTCAACATAGAATGAGATTGACTTTTTGCCTATACAGGGCGTTGCCAAATTCGACCGACCAATTCAGATGTGTGATAGTAGGCAGCATGGGGCAACATAGAACATGGTGTCGCAAACCACGTTAAGTCGGAGTAATTCGTAAAAGTAATTATGAAGGGTGTGATGTATAGTAGAATGAAGAGGGGCAATAAGGGGTAAGAAATACATTTATTAAACGTAAAAGCGTGTTTACAATACGAACAATGCATCACAGCTTAACGTCAGAAATGAAAAGCAAGTGATTGTAACACACCTTCTTCTAAGTTGCAACCGCGTAGGTCATAGTACAGCAGACGCCGACGGACGAAGGGTTGTCGGACGCATTCAAACAAATTGGTATGCTGGTGGTGTCAGCTTAAACGACATGCCGTAAGATCCTCAAGCGATTTCAGGTTGCCTCAGGAGAATAAATCCAAGAGAGTGAGATCCGGGAAGCGTAGAGGTCAAGCAACAGGTCCACCGCGTCCAACAGCATGGGGGTGGGAATTTCTCACAATCAAAAAATGTGCTGGTGCACTATCGCATGCTCGAAGCATACGTTTTTGTGTGCAATGGCCTATACTCTCTGTAACATCTCCGGGAAAAGTGTGAAATTTGCATACCTGTAGTTTCTTCAACTCTACTACGGTGTTCTAAATCACCTTATTCGTATTGTCACTCTCCTCGTTTAGCTTAGACGACTCCAGACGACTATTGATAAGGCAATTTTCACCGATTAAACATGATCTGCGACCCTATGTTCTGTGTTGATTTGTCGTTCCCATCCATCTTACTATCACCCCTCTGAATTTCTGGATCGAATTCGGCAACACCCTGTATAAACATAAGGGTATTTTATATAAATATTATTATTGTTTTCCTGAAAAACAATATGAAACTTAGTTCCGTATTAAATGATGACGACGTGATCTCCAACATTATTCAACATAAAATTTTATCAAAATATTTTTAAATAGCAATAAAAAGTTTGTAATATGATACAGCCGGACTTCCATTTTATGAACATCTTTTTTTTTTGCGAACTTCTCTACTTAGCTATTACTTTTTACTGGAACTAAAAACTTAGTTAAATAACCAAATAGCGAAGGATTTTTATACTTAACGTACTTTTTCCCTTGTGATTCGATTATTTTTCCTCCTTATCTTTAAAATATTTCTGAACATTTCAAATTATTTTCTTTCTAAACACATTTTATTGTGATCAATGACCTTGAAATGGTTTTACTAGCGGTCTAACTCATTAAGAGCAATAAAATCGTCTCAAACAAAATTAACAGATTCTATCAGCGATTAAATTTAAGGATCCGTGTGGTAATGTACCGTGTGGTAAAATTACTCGTTATAAAATAATGTATGTTTAAAATTACTTTCAGGCAAAAAATTAGAAAAAAATATCATTAAAATTTATCAAATATAATTTTTATAAAGCTGAAAACGCAGTGTATTTCTGTACATTTTTTGATGTGTAACTTCTTTCCTGTCGGTTGCTGAAGATTTGTGGGAGTGATTTCATGAAAAGGGACGGAAATGCGTAACAGGAAGTTGGGGAAGCGCGTGCTATTTAATTTGACCAATCAGCGCGCTTGGTGGTGACTCTTCGCTACCCTCGGAGTGAAGTTCTGTTTCTTCTCTTCCGTTCGGGAGGGGCTCAGCCCCCCCTCCCGAGGCGGTCTAGGCCATTGGATCTTTGTTTTTGTTTTCTCACTTTAGGATTAGAGAAGAAGCCAATTCCTTTAGCTGGATCTTGTAAAGATATATCCACGTGGGTCCAACTGTAGTAGCAATCAAACCACCAGCTTTTTTTATATTGTTAAATTTAGCATTTCAAAAGATTCTAATTCAAAAACTCGGTTTCGTTTGCGCTCGCTTGACTCTAAATCCACTTCGCACATATCAACAAGTCTTATTAGACTTCACCAAGGATAAACTTGCGATGCTTACGCTCAATTGTCAAAGTTTGAGAGCTCACCAAACAGAGCAGCTGGTGTTGTGATCTATCACAAACAGAACATCTCGCATGTTGTGGCTCCACTGGACAAACAGTGATTTCGGTGGTCGTATACATTTCTCCGAATCGAACGGTTCAAAAAATTGAAGATTTCTTGCATTTTTTAACTTTTACCATGCACCGAAGTTGGTTCTACTCTTTTTTTTTTTTTTAAACTATCACTCGCTTCCCATGATTTTGAGTGGTGATTTTAAAGTTAACTTCAGTTTGTTAGAAGCCGAGCCACTCCTAGCTTTTTTGAATGATGAACTCAAGCTCGAAATGAACGCAAATCGAAATGTTTCGACAACTAACAGTGGTACTGTTATTAACGCTATTTTTCAACGGTTTTTAAATACTTTGAAATCACAAGCATGAGTGAGCCATATTTTAGTTATCATTACCGCTCTTCCCGAAATTGAATAAGAATAATTATTTTTGATAAAAAATTTCATTACTCCTTGTGTTAATTAAATAAAATTTTCATTAAAGATATAATTATTCCATAGAAAATTATTTCCAATCATACTCGATTCATTTTTTTCAGGATTTAAGTTGCTATTGCGAATTTACCACGATAACATGTCAGATGTTACACATCGTATGCGACTACTGTAAGGCTCGTTTCTTCTTCTTTTTTTTACTTGAAGATTTTATTTTTGACGGGTAAGATGTATAAAATAAAAAAAAGTATTAATTTACAAAAAAGTGCGAATAATTACTTTTTATTAATATATAGTTTTTTATTAATTTAAAATTTGTTTTGTGTGATTTAAAAGTATATTAAAAGATTAATTTATGTTTAACGAATTTTCCACACAACGAGCTTTTTATCAGGATTTAACAACTTCGTTAAATAGAGGTCGACTGTACTTGTTCATATACAAACTATATTAGAGAATTGTTTTAATTTCTTATTTTGTTAAAAATTCCAGGGATGGTCCATGACTGGACATCCAAAGAAAAGAAGTAAAGACGCCAAACAAGAGTACATGAATACTCTTCGTAAGTATTTTTCTAATTTACATTGTCATTTTAGAAAATTGACATTATGCTTTCCTTTATAAATATATACTGTTACGTATATCGGAGTTCGAAGACTTTTCACTCCGGAGATAGAGTCACAAAAAACAAGACAGTTCCTTAAGAGCGATGAGAATTTACTGTTGAAAACAATCCTTGAAATACAGGATTCAACAGCAATATTCGCAGAAAAAATCTCAGAAAGCCTTCACACCTTCTACAGAGTTCAGACACAACTATCAGTGTCTACAATACAAGTGAAAGATTATTCACTCGTCCTATACAAAAGCCAAAGAAAAATAAATCGCTTGTCGACTCTTTAATGGTCAAGGCAAGACTACTAATCGCTAGTCAAAACAATACTAACTGTTTCAGCGAGCGTCTCCCTATTTATAGGCCCGCGGATTCTTCTCGAAAAATCCGCTCGCGTCATAGATCGTGATATTAGCGGATTTCTCCTCTAATTTCCAGAAAAATCCATAAGGTTTCCAACTTGCCAAAAATATTCGCCAACATGGTTGCCAAAAATGATGTCAACTTGACTCCAAACTTTCACAAAGTTTCCATTGAATCACCGTTATAATGTAAAGAACGCGGCGTTTCTGTCGAACATTACAATTTTTAACATAAAATGAATACAACAAAGATTAATAAAAACGTATTACACATCAGGTATAAATTATTTACACCATTTTAACTATTCTTTACACAAAATTCGCTACAATACGTTTCCCGTGAATTCAAATTACCATCTTTTGTCAGAGACTAAATATCAAGAAAAATTTTTGTTAATTAACACATTTCTATAATGTATAGTAAAAAATGCAAAAAAAAAAATTAATAATAAATAATTTTAAAAATAATAAATGTTTATATATTAATATATTGTTCGGTATTTTATTTTATCTTTCAAATCGTTTAATATAATTCTAATTCGTTTATGATAAAATTAGTTTTGTTTCAATGTATTAAATGTTAAAATAATAAATGTTTACATATTATCGTTTGGTGGATTAATTTTATGTTTTCTTATACAAGTAAATATCGTCCGATAGTTATAATTATTTTTTAATTATAATTTTAGTTTTGTTTGATAATATAAATTTTTTGATAAAATGTTTAACTTATATTTTTGTAATTGATTAATTTTAGACTTTGAGAAAAGGAATAATTCTTTTTATTTTTTTTATTTTGCCATTCATGGAACTAGTGGAATTTTTAAAAATTTCCTTACTAAGAATCCGTAAGGATACGGATGATTAACACAGAAAAAATTTTCACATTAATCCGCATTTGAATCGCATTATTAATCTAAAACCAACTAATTCTTAGTTCTTATAATGAATGACTTATTTTTTTTAAAATTATTCATAGAACAAGAAATGGAAGAACGAAAAAAGAAAGAACAAGAGGAGAGACTTCAATTTCAAGAGCCGGTTGGTATATTTTTCAATATTTCTAACTGATATTTTCTTTTTATAAGATAATTCATTACATTAAAGGTAATAAAACAGAAAATTTTATAATAAAGCTTGCAATTTTTTATCATAGATGGTAAACTATTTTAATGAATAAGTAATTCAATTTATAAAACAATAAATAAGTAAATATGTGGATATTAATAGAAAAGTAATTCAATTTCTAAAAGTGTGAAAAATAAACTGCACAATTAAAAATTCATTTACATGCGTTAATAATTTATAATTTAAAGCTTTGAATAAGTATTGTTAATTAAAATATTCATACAAGAAGCTTAGTTAAAACAGGATTTGCTTTCATTAGAAGATTTTTTTTCATTTATATAATTTTTCAACTCGTAACATCCTACAATAAAATTTATAATCCCTTAATATGTGATTCAATTCATATTATATCCATATGGATAAATGTACTAGTTTGACTTAATATTGCAGTTTAAATGAACTGCATTTTATTGCAGTTTAGATTGTTCTATTTATAGTAAAATCAAAAGATTTATATAACTTTCTTGCGATTCTTAGTAATTTGAAATTCACGACCTATGTAGCTCGTCATTATGTTAAATTATCAGTGGTTCTCCAAATTTGATTTTTAAGAGTGTTAATAAAGAAGTTAAAAGTAAAGATAAATACACTGCGGATTAGATAAACAAAAGAAATCAAAACTTGTTTTTGATCTTTAATATTAAAATAAAATTGTATCCATTTCTCAAAAAAAAAAAACTTAGTTTCTGCTCTAGTTTTCAGTTTTTTTGTCTTAATTTCTATATAAAGTTCACAATTCAAGTATTCATGCAAATTAGAATAAAATTTGTGGTTACGTTACATTGAAGAAATATTTCATCATAAATTTAAACATCTTAAGACTTTAAGACGGAACTCCCATTGTGATTTCCAATTTGTTAACTATATCATTTTAAAAACCAATCATAAAGTAAGTATTAAATATCTTTGTACTCAGGTGGTAACATCTAAGTTCGCAAAATGTAACTTTAATTGTGAATTATCAATGTTCTTCTAGATTGTTCGAATTCGTCCGCCTCAAAGGATGAACAAAGGGCAATCGGTAACTTAACAACTCTTTTATAAGCACGATTCTACATTTGTTCTGCCTCTTTTTCTCTATCTTCTCTTACCTCTAATATTTTTATTCATTACATTATTGGTGTGTTTATCTTTTTTTTTCTCCCTAATTTATCTAATATTTTGGTTTTAATACACTCATGGACAATGAAATTAGAGCACCAAGAAAGAAGTATCAGAAGATAAAAAATACATTTTATTAAAAAAAATACATTTAGACAATTAGAGTATCCAGCCATCTTTAGTATCATATGCTACAAGACCACCTAGTACAGTGATACAGGCTTCAGCATGGTCTAATATTGAATTGAGTAGACGTCTAAGGTTGTCCTAAGGCAAATAAATGGATGGTTGAAGAGCATGGAGATACCTTGCGTTTCAACTGATCACAGATATGCTCGATAAAGTGCATGTACGGGAAGTTGGAAGGCCATGGAAGAATTCTAAGGTTGGACGTCCTTCAAAACTGGAACCGTTAAAAACTGCATTATCCTGACAGCAAATTACACCTGAAATATCAGGAATGTTAGCCAAAGAAAACATAGAATATTATCCACATCTATCGCATGACCGTTAACATTCAATTTATTGCAATCAGAGAAGTGACTGTCTTAAATGTTGTAATCTCCCAAACTATTATACCTTCATAGCAGTGCCGGTTTATCCATTGGGTGCTTGGGGCGGGGGCCTATGGGTCCCGGGGCCCGGATAAGCTGGGCTTAACCAGGTATTCTGGTTATAAATTTCAATCCACTAGTGCCAAGGGGCCCGTAGATCTTCTGCGCCCAAAGCCCGAAGTTAGCTTAAACCAGCACTGTTCAATGGAGAAACTATATTGGTTGATAGCGAGGATGTGGTACTACACTATACACCTGAATGTATCCACATCTGCTCACGATGATTATCTACCCTTAAAATGAAATGGTATTCATCACTAAGTACATACCCAATACGTGTTCTGCCCCACCGCACTGGCTTGGCACTCCTATAGCGATGGGTGTTCCGATGTTAGAATGCACGTAAAAAGTGCTAGGGTAGTAGATTTCTTTCTACAAGGCATCTAGAAATGGTCCATGATCAAAAAGAAACCGTACAGCTGCTTTTAAAGCTGTATGGGTCATATGATCTGTAAAGGCTTGTACCATCGGTCGTTTCGCCTTGTCGTAGCTTTTGACTCTGTTGACTCAGTACGTCATGCGTGGGACTATCGCACACCCAATATCTTTTGAATAAATACCTAAAATGATTGACAAGGCGAGAAACACTGCGAGTCTACTTCCCTGGGTCTTGAAATCAATTATGAGGGTTTTCGCTAACTTAGCTATTTGAGAGAAATTTCTTCTTCTACATCTGTTTGGTATTCCATCCAGCACTGAGATGATATCTTTTCGCTTATTGATCTTCCAGTATGTGTAATTTATGCAGATCGTATTTGTTGATTGCAGCGCCAAATTACAGCGTGTGTGGCTATATGCATTCGCATTAAACTTGTATAATTTGCTTTCTGGGCCTCATTCTATTTATTTGCATAATTTTGAGGTTGTAGATTATCTCATTCTTGGTGCGCTAATTTCATTATCATGGAAAGTATAATACGTAACGCAGCTTAATGCATACAAAAATTTTATGTAAATGACTATTTTAAAACTTTAAAATTGCTTCCACATGACAATTTGTGAAAAAGTTCTTGCTTTCATAAACAGGAAAAAGTTTTATTTTGATGAAATATAGACGACTTTCATTCTATTTTGTGCATCTTGTGAGTTTTTTATGTAAAAAAAAAATGAACACTGTCTTTTATAAAAGTAATTAAACTCAGTCATTTTTTGTGTGTGTTGCATGAGTATGTTTTTTTCCTTTCTTTTTCAATTCTATGAAAGAAGATCGATTAATTATAATTAATTAAATCTTTTTTCCTACATAAATCTGCAAGTAATTCCAGATGAAATTGTCATACTAATGTCACCACAACTTTCCTAATTTTGTATTCTTTTTTTAAATTTTCAGTTATGGAAAAACAGTTAAGTGTATTAATATAATAATGCTTTAAATATGTATAAATGCACGGTGTCGTATTTTGTAGATGGATGCATTTATTACTCGGCTATTGAAAGAAATGGGGTTTGTTGAGCATAGAATGAATATCAAATTTTGTGTATTTGGGAAAGACGGCTACGGTGACTTACGAAATGTTAAAGCATGCGTAAGGCTATGATACATTATTGCGAATGCAAGCTTTTGAGTGACCTCGACTGTTCAGAAAATTCAGGCAAAGTGTCGAAGACCAAAATTTCTTTAGACGTCCGCAGACTTTCCACACCTCTAAAACCATCGAAAAGATTTCTGCGGCGGTAAGTAAGAGCATGCTTCAAACAAAACGCAAATAGCAGAATCATTTGGGAAATCCGAGGCCACATGTCAACGAATACTAAATAAGAATCTTAACATGCTTGGGGTGTGTCAACACATCATTTCATACATGTTAAACGAAGACCATAAGTCAATTCGAATGGAAATGGTTGGAGATTTAATCTCGTTTAACAAAAATCCTAACCGTCTAGAAAAGTTGTTGCTGGAGACGAGAAATGGTGCTTTTTTATACGACCCGCAATCCAAGAGAGCATCAGCAACGTGAAAATTACCACTTTGTCCACGCAAACAGAAATTCCGCCAGGATCACTCTAAAGGGAAGGTTCCGCTAGAGTTGTTCTTCGATATCCTGGCCATTGTGCATCTGGAATTTATCCCTGAAGGACTGACCATAAACAAAGAACTCTATGTATACATTCTGTATCGATTGCATGAGTCGATCCAAAAGAAACCAAACTCGTGGGCTTAGCAGTCATGAGTACATTTGCTTAACAACGCCCCTGCACACTGATCGCTCCTCGTCACTTTATTTTTTGCGCAAACGAAAAAAATATCTGTATGTGTGTTTTGCCACACCCTCCTTACTCCTCTGATTCGCCTCCTTAGATTTCAGCCTATTTCCTGAACTGGCATGTCGCTGGTACAATGGTCGATTTCAATCTGCAGATGAAATTAAAAGTGCATCGCAGGCTGAATTAAAGGACATGGCTAAAATGGTTTCGAGAAATGCTTCGACAATCTTAAATTATTAAATATTTTTTAGTGTTATGTATATAGTTATGGAACCTTTTTTAAAGGAATACGAGGCTGTTCAAAAAGTATCGAGACTGAATTTATTATGCAAAACATACATACATAAACACGTTTGAGTCAATCTCCTTCGAAATATGCTCCATTGGCAGTAACACACTTGCCCAACGATGTTTCCAGTCCTCGAAACATTTCTGGAACTCAGACTTTGGATGGCCTGAAGCTGCTGTGTCGAATTCTGTTTTATGGTTTCAATGCCTGAACCGGTGTCCTTTTTTTTTTTTTTTTTTTTTTTTTTTTTTTTTTTTTTTTTTTTTTTTTTTTTTTTTTTTTTTTTTTTTTTTTTTTTTTTTTTTTTTTCTTTTTGAGACGAAAAATAGGAAAAATCAGACTAACCACAGCCTTAGACTATTCTATGTGCAATCTTGTTTCTCAATAATAAATATTCGATATTTTGAGTTCGTTAACTATGATTTAGATATAATCTTTTCCTCCATTATATAAATAGTTTCAGGCTGCCTTAACAAAGTTAGATATGGAATCAAATATCAGATGTTTACGTTCTAAGCCAAATGAAGCTATGGTTGTTGTCTGCAAATAATCTTTAATGTATAATCTCTTAGAAACAATAGATCAATTTTTAGTTCTCGACTTACAGAAAATAATTTTAGCCGAACTTGTAATTTTTATTCCAGACTATTTATTTCGTGTTAGAAATGTCTTCTAATACATTGTTTATTACAAAACAAGAACTTTTAAATATAATGCATGGTTATGGAGGCAATAGCTTCGAGCAACAACATGAATATTTGATAAAAGAGCTGTAAAAATAAACAAGTTGCCATGTCGAGAATTAAAAAAAAACAATTTAATATATATAATTTCAAGGTTCAATATAAATCAAAATGAGCGAAAGCGTGAAGAATAAAAGAAAAGTTTAAGTAATAAACCCTACATTATTTTAGTAAAAAAAATTCTTTAATGTGCTTTTTTAATGAAAATAATGCCCTTTTCACCAAAAAAAAAATTCTTTCTAAAAATATGTATCAAAATATTCGATCTAGTTTAGAAGCTTTAGTTTATTTGATGACAGTTATGAGAGTCGAATGAAGCGTTCGAATACCTTGCCTTCCATAAAAGAAATCTTTTAAAGGTAGAAATTATTTGCGGTCAATGTGGCCTAACATTATTTAGGGTTTCATACCGATAAATGCATGACTAAGAATATGAAAAGAAGCAGCAGTATTATTCTTATAATTGATAATTAATGTTTCTACGATAAAAATTCTATCAATATTTAAAATCCAACTTTCACACATTTCATTTGTTTTTATTGTCTTTTGAATGATGAATTTTTCTGCATGGTTGTCTTTTGCATTATATTCCTTCAATTTCTGCTTTTTTTTATTATTGAAGTATCGTATCTTTTTGTTTCTTTAAAATACCTTTTTTGTGGTCGTCTTTATTTAATAAAAAGAATTGCTAAACAGCACATGCGGTGTGTGAATGCACGATTTTTTTAAATTATTTTTACTTGCTTGTTTTCTTTCAAATGTATTCCGCAAAAATTATTCTATTTCTTATACCAAAATTTAAATATATATATGGCTGAAAGAGTAGATTACTTTAAAAATACATTTCTTTTACTTACATACTGAAGTAATTTCAGTTTTGACTTCTTTTAGCCCACTGGGCTAAAAGCAGATGTTATCGTTTGTCATTTAACTTGTTTTTTTTTAAAACTTAACACAAAGCTTTGCTAAAATCTTAAATCAATTAATCAAATTCATTTGGCTTTATTTAATAAATATCCACATGATTATTTTTAATTTTTAGGTCAAGTTTAACTTAGATGAGTTTAATTATAGCCATATTGTAATTGTAACTGTGTCCTTTAATTTAATAGCATTGGTAAAGTTTACGGGTGTAAAAAAATTTTCTTAATTTATTCTCAATTGCAGTTATTTAACAAAACTATCTTTTAAACGGAGTTTAAGATTAGATTTTAAAAAAATTATTTCCATACTCATTATTTATTTTAAAATAACAATTTTTAATAATTATGGAGTTTAATGAATACTTATTTAATACCAAATCTGTTCCTTTTTTAAAAATTTTAAAACAAGATGAGATAGAAAGGGATCAGAGAATAGAAAGATCATGAACTGATGGGCAGTAAACACGTGACTGCAGTCATGTGACTTTGATGTCCCATGAATTTAGATAATTGGAATGAATAAATCCAGACACTAATCAAGCATTTTTGAGAATGAGAATATGAACATTTTTATGCAGAATGCTCCAAGAATCAAGATAAGAAAAATTGATACCAATTACAAAAAAATACCAGTAGAAGATGGCCGAATCTGATAAAATTCAACATTATAAATTAGGACTTTGTTTCCCCCCTTCTTTCCCGCCGGTCGTTCCACTCTTGCGGGCCGCCTCGCTTGTGATCACTTCCTCCGCCCCTCCACACCGGGGGGCCTTTTGATTTGTATTTATTTCTCCTCTCATGGATTGAACTTTTTCGCCCATCCTACTGGGTAAAAGCGCAGTGCGCTGCCGCCCACTTCATATCTAATTTATGCAGAACATTGTTTGCTAAAAGTAAACATTAATATAAAACTTTTATGCCAAATAGGATTACGTAGCATCTACATGAAGGATGAGCTAACTAATATTGTTCAAAAGAAATTTTTCTTTGTTTAAAAAAGTTATATTTATGAAACATCTCTGAATTTTACAGGTGTAGTATATCAAATGTATTTAAGCATTATAGTTACATGCAATACTAACACTTTAGATTCTTTTATATTTGAAAATGTATTTCAAATTTAGGTTTAGAAAGCCCTACAACATAAGGTAAAAGCAGCCTTAAACATACATTAAAATGTAATAAGGCTCGCATTTATAGCTGAGACATTACACGTGCTTTTAATAGAATCAAAATAAATGTCCAGATCTGAGCACATAAACATATAGTGAAAATCGTTTAACACGAAATTGAAAAGACTGATATATTTTTTTCATGTTAAAGGATATTGCAAAAAAAAAAAAAAATGCATATATTTAACAAAATTAAATTTATTAAAGTACATTTTGTTTAATAGATATGTATAAATGCATGTATTTTATAAAAAATCAATGAAACAAAAACATTCACAAGAACTTAATGAAATTTAATACAAAAATTTTTGAAGTTTTTTGAAAAACATAACATTTATTGAGATTTGGAAAGATAATCTAATATATTTCTTTGCATTGTTTTTTTAACATCAAATTGTCAACAAATTCTTTGATGTCGTCCATTTCGTTATTCCTTTCACCTTTGGAACGAAAGTCTAAAGAACTGCGCTTATTTTTCCTGATGTTCTTCATTTCAGATGACGTGGGAACTGGAGCTGCATTATTCATTTCATTTTCGTCGTCGGAATCTGCATCAATTATATTTTTTGAGTTTTGAACAAACTCCAAAATGTCTTTGTCTGACATAATTGGTGCTGTTCACATATAAATACGTGTTTCGTGTTAACCGATATTTTATTTTAAGTGTTGTCGCGTTAAACCTATTTTACTGTGTAATTTCTTTTTTTCACCGCATGTGTGAAGAATTAGAGTCGAAATGAAGCAGCTTTTTTCATCGGATATGAATAGTTCCATAATTTACCATTAATAGTACATTTGAACTAAATCGAATAAAAGCAGCAATTATAAATACCAGACTTTAATATAAGTCTTTTTTTTTTAAGAATAATGCATTTAAATCGAATCCATTACTCTCCCTCAAAAATTTCCAATGGACATTTAATTTCTAGATGAGTATGAAAATCGTCAGAGCTATTGATAAAATAAAACTATTTTTATCGGTTTCAGGGAGCTGAGTTAGCAAGCATTATTCGCAGAGGAGTTGGAGGTCGACCCCGGAAAAACCCTGTCACGGGAGAGCTTCTCCCAAATCCAAGACAACTGACAGATGTTACTCAAAAAGTAAGTGAAACATCTTTTCAACATGAGTGTGTGAATTTAAAAACGAATTCTCCATCAAATGCAGTTAGAACTGCATATACCTCTACAAAATACAACATGACTTTTGTGTTTAACATATTCGTGTCCAATTTTTACTATACAATTTTCAACTCATGAAAATTTTAGATCAAGAAAAACTTAAGTCAAATAGAATTCACGCTAATTTAGAATACAAAGATGAGAGGTGAGTAATAATTCAAGTTGTTTTTTTATCGTAAATCGTTGTGGATGATATATTACTAGTTGGGCTTGAACAGTACGCGTTGCGATTGAATATAATTCATGTTGGGTTTTATCAAAAGCTATTTGAGGTTAAGACATGAAGTTTACTTTATTATACAGGGTGTCCGGGTTCTTAGAGTATCTAAAACTTACGGCTTGTTTTCCGGAACTACCCAACAGAATATAATCAACTCTTCATCTGTGGATTGGAAAGGCCTCCGAGATTTTTTGGGTCTAGTGCCGACAGGGACGTCTTAAGACTTCTTGAGGCCCTGGGCCCCCACACAAAAGTAGACCTCACTTATGACCCTTAAAAACAGACAATACATAGCATACATTGTCAAATACTCGTACGAATAATAACCCGAAACAAATAAAGGGACATGACTTACAATCGCAGAAACCGGCTCGACTGACTACCGCCTTTTGTCTGAATGAGTAATGATGTGTATAGTGGTAGGCCTACGCCTATACATGGACGATGGTCATCACATGTAGCTAGTTGACATATCGTCCGAAATTCCCAATTTTTCGAATTATGATCTTATTAAGGCTAAGTTGAAAACGAGACGAGGCCCCCATTGTAGCCGAGACCCTGGACCTGGGCCCATGCTTTAAGACGTCCCTGAGTACCGATCGGCCGTAAGTGCACGAATTGTTCGACAATCGCAGACGATAAACTTGTTGCACTGACTTCATTAGTAAAGATTAGGACGCCACAGCAAAAAGTGCAGTGCGTACTTTGATTAACCGGAATTTAAATCACTCACGCGCGTACAGCGACGTGTTCGAACAGAATAGAATATCGTTACTGGCTTGCCTAATAGACTTGCCAGGACTCCTACAAAATGAATCACACACGCGAGATCAACAGTGTCATCTATCACGAAAACTTAAGGATACTAGCCAGTTTGAGATACCAAAGTTCCCGTCTCCTTTAAAGTCCTTTCCCATAGATGCATAGATTTTGTTGCTGGGGGATCTATATTTCCTTCTGTTCAAATACTTTGCTGTACACGCGTGACTGATTTACATTCCATTAACCTAAGTACGCACTGCACCTTTTTGCTGTGGCATCCACATCTTTACCAAGGAAGTCAGTGTAATAAGTTTATCGTCTGCTATTGTCGAACAATTCGCGCACTTACGGCCAATCGGACTAGACCCAAAAAATATCAGAGGATTTTCTAATCAACAGATGAAGAGTTTATTATATTCTGATGGGTAGTTCTGTAATAATAAGCTGCAACTTTTGGATACTTTAAGCCCGGTCACCCTGTATATGTTCCAGATAGGTGGTTTCTCTAAACATACTGCGCCTATGGACTCCTTATACCGAAAATGTTTGGCCTTTAACCTCCAAGTGAGAATATTTCACACACAATACATAGTAGAAAAATTACACAAACCTGGTTTTTTTTTTTATCTTCTGAAAATGGTGAATAAAAACGAAAATAATTTTAAGTATATTTTATAAATGAGCCTTAACGAAAATAAATTTATGTACAGGTTATTAATTGTATTTAAAAAATACTTAGGGAACGTATTTTGTCGTCTTAACGATACAAAGAATAATACTTTTTCGATTCAAAAACAAGGGAAAATTTACTGTATTCACTTTACATCTCTATCGACTCTTTAATGCAGCCTTATTTTAGAAAAGTTAATGCATGTAGCTGCGATATTCCATTCCTATTTAAACCTCCACATACGATCGACCCGAATTTCATCGCTCAACGCTTGCCATTGCTTATACAGGGTGATTCATAAAGTATACACTATAAATCAAGAATAATGTAAGATATTGAATGTAACCTGCAACCGAACTGTATGGGACTATTTTAAGTTTTGTTAGAGACAGAGTCACAGATGATTTATGTGAGAATCCTTAGTCTTCGAGTAATTTCCAATCAAACGTGTGTTAAGGTATCAAGTTCATTGATACGTTGTTTAGCTTCATCCGGGACATTTACTTTTGTACAAACAGTCCGTAGTCGAAAATTTTTCATACCATTGTTAGATAGATTTACTAGTATGAGGTTCTTCTCCAAACCGTGATCAAAAATGCCGTTATGCAGCATTTGCGGATTCCATTCAATAACACAAAAAACCTTTTCCACTGCAGAAACCGTCATTTTGACTGACTAATCACGTGACACGTATACTATTGCTTACGCCACTTCAATCAGGGTCTAGCCACAAACTTTAAGAGTACATCAACCTTACGGTTTGCGTATGTGGTGCCTGTCTTTAACTCTTACTATTTTACAGCCTCTGGAAAGTGTTTATGAAACATCCTGTACTTTATTTACGTACCTATGTAATTTTACTCTTAATTTTTCAATTTTTACACTAAAATTTTTAACACTTCAAAATTCTAACTTATTGAAACCTCCGTGATAATAAAAATGTGTCCCAAGTATTTTATTTTATATTAAACCTTTCGCGAACCCCCTTGAGTTATTCACACACCCCAAATTTATTTTAATTTACCATGAACCCCTTCAACAGTCACGAGACCCCCAGGGGTCCGTAAGAACCACTATAGGAACCTATGTTCTTGATGATTCTTGAATTGTGCTGATTTTGATTCGAATTATAAAGAAGGTTGACGTCTTTCAAAGGCAAAATTCCTTTCGTGGTTGCATACTCGTAAATCAAATAATTTAATGATGATCATCTCTGATTCTGTCGGAGGAGAAAAAGATAATCTGTGCTCGTTTTTCCCGTGCATATTGCGAATAAATTAACCAGCGTGTGGCTTGTGGTTTTCAATTATAGTTGCTTCCATTTCTCTTGATCAAAAAAGCACCATTTTATTACTGAACGCTCACGACATTATTTAAGAATACATGTTTTCATGCATGTCTTCTTGAAAATCCGTCTTATTGTCAAATGAATTATTTTACAGACGCTAGACATACGAAGAGCGAAATCTCAAGAAAGCCTTATGTACTTCAACGAGTTATCCGAGCAGGCGGCCCAGAGAAAACAAATGCGACAGCAGCAGAAGCAAGTTGAAAGAGTCCAATCAGAAAAGGTAAGTGTACTGTCGATCCTTTTAACAGATTTGCAACATTTAAACTCCACATAAAACCATTCCTAAGCGAAAAAAAACATTATTTCTACAATTGGATTACGTAAAATACGAGGGATATTCGGAAAGTAACATCCGAATCGCTGTAAAGAACTAACTAGAACAGAGGGGGGGGGGGGTATTTACCTAACAGAGGTACAACTCTCCTCTATTTTTCAACGTAGTCGCTCCTGTTATTCTAGCACTTGTACGATTTTGCCAATTTTCCAATTTCTTCTGTATAAAAAGCGGCCACCTGCGATTTAAACCAATGTGTCACAGAGTTTTTAAGTTCCTCTTCGTCACCGAAATGTTGTCCCCCAAGCCACTTCTTCATTACAATGATTAGATGGTAATAGGATGAGATCACACTCACTACAGACAGCGTTCCACTTCGTGATTATTCATGGATGTTTTTATTCTTCAGTCCTTGAAAAAGCGCATCAATTGACGCACTACACCTTCACTCAAAATGTTTGGCCCGTATACGGCACACAATTCACGATGGGTATCCGCTGTTGACAGCTTTTTGGCCCAAAGAAACCTTATCACTCCTAGCGCCTCACATTTCACGGGATTTTCTATGGCGACACACATTTTGTCACGTTATAACTAGCAAACGCTTGGCCCTACGACACTCTCATTAGTCGACTGGAAGCTTACTGAATCAGAGATTGCTCGTGCATTCGATTGAGGGCGCTCCGAACCGTACTTCCAGCGCCATGCCTAAATGGCAGTTAATTTCCGAATTGCCTTCGTACATCTTGATAGGCGATTATACACTGCTTACACAAGGATGTAGTTACAGTTTTTGATTACTAATAAATTAATAATCATTTGTCGCAACTTAGTCGAATATGGTCTTTATCCCATTAACCCTTTCGCGCCTAACGGGACACATACGTCCCAAGCAAATTTCAACAATTATTTGGGGGGGGGGATTATTTCTCTGTTTAGTTGGAGACTTTCCCACCAGTCCTGCCAATATTTTTGAAGGTATTTTTATTCACAGAACATAGGTGACACTATCGTACAAAATGGAATTCCCGCGAAGTGTTGTAGCGACTCATTCCATACCGTATGAACGTAAATAGTTTAGTTTTGGAAAATACCGCCTATTTTCGATTAATTTTTGATTGATCCATAAATCTAAGGTCAGATAAGTTACTCACGAAGCAGGTAAATTCTAATAAACTGGTAAGTGGCAAAGTTTTACTTCCGTTTTTATTATCGGGTCATATGTGTCCCTCTCCTCTTGGATAGTGGGAGCACATTGCCCCAAAATTCTTATGTGAAAAGTCCTATGTGCTAAGTAATTGCCACGAAGTTAAATACGCAAAAGTAAATCGCATCATGAAAGATGAAAGTAAAGAAGACCTGTGGCAATCGAATTCTACAGACCTTGCAGACCAAATGGCAAATGTCTCTGAATTAAATCGAAAATCTTGCAAGTGGAGGGAAAAAAATATTTTTTTGTCTATTAATGAGCGAAGTGGTCAATTTATGGATCGCGTATGCTGTGGACTCAAACATCGAAAAACCCCAGTTCTTGATTTCATTGTACGTCTTGCAGAACCCTTGATGGCGTCCGGAAAGCTCAACGCACAGTATCAACACATTGTGCATTGATTGTTTCAAACCATACCATTCATAATTAAATTTTTACGACTAGAAAATCATTGGTTTTTATTTACAAAATTACTCCCTGAAAACTACAGGTACACATATGTTTAAAATGTCTAAATCAATGTGTAAAATTTTCCTAAAAATATAACATCTTAGTTTTAGCATTCTAGTGTACCCTACTCATAGTTTATGCTACCAAAATTGTTCTGTTGCAAGAAAAAAAAACTCGTCGCGAAAGGGTTAAAGTCGAGCAATTAACCAAGGTTGCCGCGATCATCACTGCAACTATGTAGGCAATAAACGGATCCCGAAAATAAGAAAGGAAAGATGATGAGAGAGGTAGAGAAATTTAAGATTTTCATTAATTTAAAACATTTTTTGGGGATTTTTTTTTATGGAAATAGCACTTTGTATTACTCAAATCAAAGCATCTTACATTATAAAAATAGACAATCTAAAACTCTTACACTAAACAGGATCACGTGCTTCAGTGGGGTAAGCAAGCCTCTTTCACGGGGGATTACATTCTAAGAAACACGTAAACATAAGCGTGAAGGGGTAATCTCTATTTTGAAAATTAAAAATGTTAGACAATGGGGGGGGGGACCGCCAAACTCTCCCCTTGTGTCCGCCACTGACATGACATCAACATGAGTACTAATGGTACGCAGCAATGCCAGTTTATCCTTTGGGCGTCCAGGGGCTAAAATAAGCTGGACTTAATCAGATTTTCTGGTTATAAACTTCGATCCGCCAGTGCCAAGGGGACCAGTAGATCTTCTGCGCCCAGGACCCGTAATGAGCTTAAATCGGTACTGGTACACAGGATTCAAAATCGTTATTAGTAGTAGCCATTTTCACTTGATCGTGATTTAAACTGATTTTGGTGTTCTATCAACATAACACTGTTTAGCTTTACAGCAACATTAATTTTTGTAAAAAAAAAAAGAAAGAAATTTCTCTCGAAACATTAAATAGGTTAAAGACTTAAACCTGCCACTTTTGTTCTATATATCTGTAGAGGTTATTAATTAAATTTATACAACACTTTATTTATTGCTCATTTTCCCCTTTAATTATTTTAAAATCATTTATCCAGGGTGTCCCAAAACGACCGCATAAACTCTGCACAGCTAAATTCCTCGTTGGGAGTACATAAAAACTCCCCAAAGAAGCATTCCTGTACGATCCATAGTTTACGAGAAAAATACGAAAAACAGTCCCTAGTCGAAATATCCGATCTGTCTAAAGCATTACCTCAGCTTAATTTATATATCATTAATTGGGATTTATATAAAGGAATGTCTTAGGACTTAGTAGGAAGTTCGATTTGTGGCAATAGTTCGAGGCTTGGATGTGCTTCCATCTAATGTCCAAATTACGTGTCATCAAAATTAATTCAACAGCGAACATTGTTGATAAAGTCGGCTGTACAGTACGGATTTAAGTTCATTTCGGGACCTGGGTGCAAAAGATCTACAGGCCCCTTGCACCAGCAGATCAAAATTTGTAACCAAAATCTGGTTAAGTCCAGCTTTTCCGGGTCCCTGTGCGCCCGCCCCAAGCACCCAGTGGATAAACCGGCACTAAGGCTGTATGATTTGAATTGTCTTTTTGAGTATTCGAAGGCAGGCCATTTTACAGAAAAGATAGAAAGAGATTCTCTCTCGAATCAGTCATCACAAGTGCTTTTATTCATTCCTGTCGATTCTTTCAATTTAAGGAAGATTTTGCCCTGGACTCGATGAATACCCGACTAACGATATCGTCAATCGGTACTGGGAGGCTCGGCATCAAATGGTCAAGAAGCCAAGCACGGGATTAGATAAATAAAATAAAATGTGGAAGAAAGGTTACTACCTGTATCAAATGTACTCATATTCCTCAAGGTTTTTCCTTACCTTTTATTAACTTATGCAGTGAATTTTTTTTTATTATTATTTCCAATGGCGGATTACAAGACAACTGCAAACAAAATGAGAAACAGGGAATATTGACAAAAAACAAAGGACAACACAACAACAAAAAAAATAACTGGAAAAAAAAAAAGGAACACAAGAGTTTACAGTTTTGTCTATAAATCATACATTTTGTGTCTGGCCTCCCAATATCTGCTCCACATGGATCCAGAGCTGAGTGCACGGCAGCGTGCCAAATGAATAGCGTCCAGTTCTTCATTGGAGTCTCACAGTTTACAAAGAGGGCTCTGGGCAATGCCTATCATGTTTAGATGCTTGGACAGGCAGTCGTGGCCAGTGGCGATTCGAAAATCAGCCACAGCTCTATCTCGTGGTTATTTTAAAATATGAAGGAGGTTCCTAAGCCACACTTTTTGTTTATTCTTTTGGTTGAATTTAGACCAGAACTGTAGTATTTCTTTAAAATTCTTTTGGTACTACAAAAAGGAACTGTATTGTTAGAGGGTTTGAAAGATTTTTGTCCCCTTCGTCAAGCAATCGACATTTTCATTCCCATCAATGCCACAGTGCGCAGGAATCCATTGCACGGCAATGTCTATATGGCATTGAAGTAAATCGCCAATTACCTTTTATTAACTTATGCCGTAAATTAGGTACCAATATTAGAAATACATTGATTTGCTTGTTTTTTTTGCAGCACATGAGCACGTGGGACTCATTCTGGGGTCGACCAGGCCACGGTGCACCGATAAATCCCGACAACCACAAGAAAGAAAATTTAGTTAACTTGTTACATTCAGAAGCTGTAAGTAAATACTGTTATTCCAGGATTAAAAAAATATAAATTAAATTGTAACTAAAAATAATAAAAAATTTTTATTTAATGTGAACACATGTTTAGGGTCAAACAATAGTGTAATGTGGGCCCTGTATATGAATTCTTTGAAGGCCCTTAACATTTTACGATTGTCTACATACTAAGTTTGGGGCCCCATATCATTGATACGGCGGTAGCTACACCCCTGGTCCTAAATTATCTGAAATTAAAATCGCAATTGTGACTTATTTTAATTATTTGCCATTCTTTACTTGAGTTTTATAGGGCTTCCGAACCCCATGAAGTTCGGAAGCCATATAAATGCCCCCCCCCCTGCCTATGCTATTGGGCTCTCTAGTATCTTCTTCTAGAATTCTATTCATCTATATCCAATACAGGTAAAAGAAATTGTTCTGATGTTTCAGAAATTAGATATGGCCTTTCATTTAATTTGATGCAAACATAGCTACAATTGCGAAAACTTTCTTATAAGAAATATATGTATTAAAGTGCTAAAAATAATTAATACCTAAATATTAATATCACACCGTAACTAAGCCATTGGTTGTCTATTATTAGTCAACATATTTTTAATGATTTTGAGCTATTTTTCAAAAAACTTTGTGTTAAGCAAATTAATAATATTTTTACTTGTGTGATAATTCTTTTTAGGCGCAACCTTACGTGAAACACTACGTCACAGAAATCGTACCGAGCAAACATAAAAACAGATACGAATACCCAACTAAAGATGTGATGGGTATTAGGGTAAGATATATAATATAAGTCATTATTATTGTTATTATTATTAGATAAATAGTAACTGGATTATCTTACCTATTAAGCCGTTTTTCCTGAGCCTTTTTCCCGTTTCCAAAAAGCAGTTTATGCCGAGATGGAATGTATAGTTATAATAAACTGTTGAAAGGTTAAAACCACCCTAATGCCCTGTTTTAAATTAATTTTGATTAGATTATAAACTTGCATTTAAGTTAGAAATTTCTCAAATTTTTGCAAAAATAATACATATATATATATATATTTTAATTATCTTATCTCAAGCTGTTTCAGATACACAATATTACGTTGACCAACCTTAGTGGGAGAAAAAACATTAATATATTATGGGCGTGCTTTTTTTTTAAAAAAATCTTCAATAGGCAATCGAAATGAAATATTTTGATTTAAAAAAAAAAGAATTTTGATATTTTTTGAGTTGCTTTTACATAAATTATACTTTTATTTATAAAATATTATAAATTAGCTTTTAATCTAATGATAAGCTTTTTGTTACAAACATTAAAGTAGGAAAAATTTACTGATTTAAATCTTTCTTTGACATACTGAAATAAAAATTATTTTTTTAGAAAGACTACGAGTTCCGGACACCATTTCCAGCAACAGAAGCTTGACAAGATCACGAATTGTGTAATATAAATTTAAATCAAACTTGATTAATATTGTTTACTTTATGGAGGACCTCACACAATCAAAATAAGGGTCCAAACAGACTATGGAATTGAGACTTCAGGAAATGAACAGCTGAATGAATCCATAAACTGTCAAAATGTAATTAAAATTTGGGAATAACTTATACATAAATGAAAATATTTATTGTATGTAATAAGAAGCTTATGTTTATTTCTTTTTTTGCAGTTGATATCTTAATCACTTAAATTTGCATATAATATAGAAAACAGTAATAATCAATCTTCTAATTTTCACATGAATTTTTATCTGTGTGCATGAAAATTATTTGATCTTATAAAGCACTTCTTAATTTTGTATATTTTTATTTTATTGAATATTATATGAATAAAGTACTGTGTGTATTTAATAAATTAATTGTATTTTATCTGATAAAAAGAAAACAGTTTATCGATTTGTAGCTGTATTCTTTCACATGCATTATTAAATAATAAAGAAACACATTGAAATAGATCTTCATGTAAAATAAAATTACAGTATAATTGCATTGAAAGAAAAAGAAATGTAAATCAAATCACAAACGTATATTGATTCATATTTCTGTATCACTTACATGCAATTATCCATCATAAATTCAACTTATTTTAAATATCAATATTTGTAAGTAAACAATAAAATATCATTGAATTAACCATTCAATAGCAAATATATTAAAATAAATTGGAGATAGTAAGTTACAGATAAAAAAAATTCACTTAAATGGTATTTAAAAAAATAATTCTCTTAACGTAACTCTGATACAAAAAAAAATTCCTTCATTTAATTTAATTTTTTTTAAAACCTCAGTGAATTAATACAAATTAACTCTGTTTTACCTTGCTCATTTCGCAAGGCAAAAATCAGAGTTATTATTAAAATTTTAAGAAAACAGCAAATTTCACATTTAAATATTCCAGATTGTCACAGAATTGTGACAATTCGAGGAATATTTCACTGAATTTTTCTCAAATGTCTCAATTTTCATTAAATTTTCTCTCCTTTTGTTGATTTTGCTTAACATTTCCCCTTCATTGATGACCCAATTAAAACAGTGAAAATTTAAGCATTAGCTGAATTTCTTATTTTAACATCCATACTACATAAAATGAGTTATTTTTTTTCATTACAGCAATGTTTCAAAATCATGTTCTTTAGTGTGAACAACTTTTTCTATATATCTCTTTGTACTGAAATAAAATAAGTTTTGTAATTTTGTGTTTCTCTCTTCTCATACTTTTTCATATAATAAAATTAAAATTTCCAAACATGTTATTTAATTGCAATTTAATACAGTAGCAAATTTTTCTTCTGATGTTCAGTGAAGATACAATGTCATTGCTCTAAGTCCTCACATGATGTGAATGTTTGGACATTGAAATGCCCACTCAGGAGTTGTCCTCGGAACTTGACAAAATTTAAAATTAAAAGGTTCATCCCCAAAAGCCATTGCATTGTGTTGAGTGAAACATTAGTAAAAAATCAATCAAAAGGTAACTCGGTATTAAATATACTTCCAAAATGTTGAAATAATTAGTATTCAAACAAGGAAGGAAAGATTATTGGGAAAATCAATGTACTTACGGATTATTAGCTAAATATTAATCATTATTAGCCACTGTTAAAGTTTGTTATTTTTAATTTTTGTCAACATTTTAGACACACAATGTGGTATAGAAATTGAGTTTTAATGCAAATCACAAATTTTTGCACAATGTGGTGAAAAAGGTTACAACAAAAAGATGCCACCTTAAATATCATCCTTTTTATATATTATAGTTCCAGAATTATAAGGCCCCTAATTGCTTGAATACTTATTAACATTACACTTTGAATTTACACAAGCTCTGTGCATTAGAAGTTCACTAGGGCTAATGAATTCAATTTTACAATTTTGAATCATGATCAATTCGCAGGACCAGGGCTTCGAACCATAATTTTTTTCATGCCAGTTCAAATAAAAAAGATCACTTCAGCCCCGATTTTCGTTCTGCCAAAAATAATAGTTTTCGATTCAGTTTTCAAAGAATAATTTTTATTTTATGTAAATTGTTATTTGTACTAAAAATATAAACAAAAAATGTAATTCTACCAAAATTTAGATTTCACTCTTTTTTTTTAAGTGGTACACTAGGTGAATCTATACAATAATCCAGCATGTACGATACAAGTGGTGAGCAGAGAATGATGAGAATTTGGTATTGTTATCCATTATCAAAATTGCATTTGACAACTACATTCACGATTCAAAGTTTGTCAACCTAAACAGTCTATATAAACATTCATGGATAATTGCCTTCTGAGATGAGAAAAATATAACAGACTGATTTTTCTTAAATCATCTAGTTCATTTGATTGAATTAAATCTGCCTTCTACAAGTAGTTTCATGTGAAACAGAAAAGTGCTAGTGAATATCAAAACAGGAAATCGAGAAGCAATGTACATGTATTGATAATTATATGGTTGACATTAAATTAAAAAATATTGATAAGATGGATACAGTAAAAAAATGACTAAAAATATTCCTGAACCAAAATAAACTGATATTTTTCTTTCGGTAAAGTTCAAGTTTTCATTCCAGCCAAATAACAGTTTGTTCGGTTTGATGCCCTGCACAGGACGACGCCTGACTTCTGGTGGTTCTCTTAATTTCCGTACAACACCATTTGTACTAGACTTTCCACAATAGTCTTTGGAGGAATTGAGACTCAAACCCAAGGCTCGTTCAATAGATCACCTGTGCAGAGCCCTTTGATAAATGGAATTTTGAGGTCTCTTGATAGGGTAAATAAAATAACTCACACTCTGCCATAGACTGATGCAAAAAGTAATGTGTATCTACGACTTTAAAAAAAAATCTAGACTTGGTAGAACTTTAATTTTAATTATAGTTGATACTCTTCTTAAAATAATATTTTTATAGAAGATTTATGAATTGTTTAACATTTTTGTTACCAACAAAATAATTAACAGAATGAAATAAAACACAGACACAGTATTTTTAGTGCACCCTTTACTTTGATAATATATAGCCACAAATAAGTTAACCATAGATTCTAAGTATATATATATATATTTATGTGTATATGTGTATTAATATAAATCAGAATCTTCATTATATAATTAAACATACTAGGCCTTTGTATATGTATTTGATCACATTTGGAAGAGTATTCTAATCACTATGTACAAGAGTGTCCTTGAATTCAAGGTTTGTGCGGGGAGAACTTGGGATTCACAGGGCCATGTGTGAAAGTTCGCAGTTCATAAGGTCGCTGGCCATGCACAGTGGCTGCATCTAAGTCACTTTTGCGAAAGATTATCAGCCGGATATCTGTGTGCAGGTAGATTCGGCCAGATTTTGAACTCATGAACCTATAGCCAAAAAATAAGTTTGTTAATTCTAAATGATATACACAAGAACACAATAAAGTGACAAATACAAAATGAGAACTGGATTGCTTGAGTGGTTAATTGTAAGAGAACCTCTGTAAACCAACCATCTAAGGAACTGGACCAAATTATTTATATATAGAGGTGGTTGATGCATAGAAATAAATACATTGAATGTATTTAACCATTTGAACAACAGCTTATGCATAAAGTCTTATACTCCCCATTGATTTTTCGACAACCCATGCAGCTACAAATTTTATTTATAGCAAAATTACTTTATTTTTAGTAAATTACAACATTTTCTAATTAAAAAAATTTATAAATATTTTTTCAAACAAATGTGCTTTTTAAAATTGTATTGTTGACAAGATTAAGAACTTGATGATTTTCCAAGGATCATCTTTTGATTTTAGAAAATGAAAATATTGTTATTCATTCATCAATTTATTTTTTAACATACAAAAATGTCCTAATGGCTTAATTCTTTTTTTAAAAAGGGGTTAATTGTGTGTGTGTTTGATGTGATTTATTATTCTTAATAATAAGTTAGTGGAAAAAGCTTTTGTAAAATTATTTCAATTATTGAAACACATTCACTATTTTCACCTAGTGACTACATTATCAAACAAATGACATTTCCAGTTTCTATTAATTTTTAACAGATTTATATAAAACAATAATAAATTCTTTAAAAAATAATTTAATACAATATGATTGCAAAATAAAGTTCTCTTCAATTCTTTAATGGTAAGTGGTCTTGTTAATTAATAGAATTCAAATAAAGGTTAATATTAATGAGTGTCATAATGCAAATGATTCAAATACAACTAATAGAAAGATTCCACATAAATCGGTCACTCTTTCTTTGAATACAATATTGCACACGTTGGGATTATATGTAGATTATATTAAAATACTCTAAAAAAATTACAAACAAGTTTTTTTATATCCTTACATTTCTGGAACCTTATCAGAATTACACTTATTTCAGCATATCCTTCTTTAGGATCTATACATTTTCACCAAACCTACTTCTTTAATTCGAATAAAAAAGTTTCCTCCTTTTTCTTCTCTAATCCAAATAAACAGAGCTTGAGACAGCTAAGTTTGTACTTTAGAAAAGATGTCAAAATGTTTCCCAATGAAATACCTTTAATTTTTTGTGTTACACTAACACTATGAAGTCTTACATTGTCCAAGAGACAAATATTCTAGTTTAAATTTTTTCAAAAGGTCATAGTCACATATGAGAAGAATAAAACAATTGTTTAAATTTAAATAACTTATTGTTATTAGAATATAAAAAAATCATCTATGTTTTTCAAACTTATCCCCTTTTTAATAATGGAACATAATAAAAATTTGTTGCAAAATTATATATTATGTGTAGTACTTTAAAAAGGGGTTGGTATAAGAAGTGAGAAATTACATATACTAAAATAAAATCCATATTAAAAGGTGTTAAATCAGAAAAACTTTAATCTGATTCAAATAATTTGTTTTCAGTTGTCTCTGATGTATTATCTAAAAAGAATGTTAAAAAAATGGTATATCTTAAAGTTTTCATGAGCAGCAACACTACAAAAAACAGGCATTAAAAAAATATTGATAAAATAGAGCATTTTCATTCGAAGAAAATCTGTATGAATTAGAAACTATGCTATGAAATAGAACAGTTTTTTCTATAATCCTTGCAATATATTTTAGTAGATTTTTACTGAATTAGGCTGGTGTAAACAATTTTACTGCAAGAGTTAAAAGAATTTTTAAAGAATTTTATTGTGGCACTATTCTGTTATTATAATCATAGTCAACATTTTTTAAAATTTAATTTACAATTTACACACAGAGATAAAGAAGAAAATTATTTTAAAATATCACAGGATGAAAGTATTAAAAAAAATTAAAGCTTACCTTAAGTGTATGAGATACCTCAACCACTTTTGTGCGTCTGGGTCATTTTCTGATGCATCAGAGGGCATATAGAGTGTTCGTTGGCGCAGGAAGGTTTGGCAGTTGATTGGCATGTCACTCAGGTCATAGCGAACAACAAACATCTTCACCACAGTATCGTGAGGGTTAAAAAGTGTCTAGACACAAATTAAGGTTATGTGATTCATACATATTTATAATCTTTCACAAAGCAAGCATTGAGATAATCCTTTCTGAAATCCTTCATTTTAGAAATGCAAATAAAAGTATAGATTTTTGTTTTTAAATGAAGAAATTTGAATGTAGAAGTCAATGACAGAGTGCATAAAAGTATGAGCAGACTAAATTAAAAAACATTTAATTTAATAAATCCAAAGCAATACTACTCAAGCATTTAAGTAGCAACTGAAGTAACAAATTTGTATGCATTGCAACTAAACACAGTTACAGCAATTGGGGGGAAAACACATCATACAATTTGAGAATTCAGGAGATTAAGAAAGCAATATGATACAATATGCTTAAAATCAGAAGAATAATGAAGTAAATAAAATACCTTATATTTAATTTCAAAATATATAATAATTTGTTTTAAACATTGTTTTAAAAATCTGCAGAAAACTAAAGATTATCACTTAATATATGTATACAACTAATAATGCTGTAAATGTATAATAATGCTGTAAATGTAACATGTTATACACGAGTAAAAAGATGTTTTTGAACATTGCTGAACATGCATGAATAATATTTTTAACTTACCACTTGAACAGTTCCTTTCTTCGGTATGTGATAGTCTTTACTTCTCAAATTTATGTGACCCTTTAAAAGTCAAAGAAATCATATAAGTAAAAATTTAAAAATTAATTACCATACACATACAGCAACTTTCCCTTCCCATACAATTAAATATTTTTTAAAAAATCACAATTTTTGTTTCTACAATCTAAAGCCACATTTACACACGAAGTGGGAAAAGATGAACATATTCATGTTGGTTCTTTAAAGCTTAGTAAACACTTTTATTGAATCAATTATCACACACAAATATATTGAATCAACATTCCATATATTTTTAATTAAAATAAAAAAAACCCAAACACCTAAAATATTCTTTTTTAAATATATTTTGAGCAGCCAATTGGAATGAGTTATTTCAAGGATGATCATACAAGTACATTCATGTTAATTTTAAAACAAATAGATTTAAAAAACTGGATATATCTAATACACCATCAAAGTGGAAAATTATGAGATCCAAAACCAATTGAAATTATTAACAGCTCAAACCTCCAATTTAATAAATTTTGAAAACAAATAATGTATCTGTTATTAGCCCTATTTTAAATTTATATTACTGTATATTAGTGAAATGAGCAGAGGCAACGTACAAGGTTCATTGATACAAATAAAGTAAATTTATAATGTATTCATACATTTAACTATACGTAAACACAGTGGCATAAGCAGACTTCTTCTACAGAGGAGAGATATTTTTAAAAACATGTCAAAAAAAGCCAAGGTGTAATCCTTATGCTACAAACCAAATCTATTTCTGGGAGGAAGATTGAACCTCCAAATCCCTTACTTGTTTACACAATTATATCTAGATAATTTAAGCAGTATTCCTCCAACTTTCTGAATAAGCAAAAATGGTATTCTGCATTCATTTTGTTACATTAAAACGGTTTTAAAAATGACTGTACACAATTTTTTATAAAAAAAAAAGTTATACATTTATAGTTTATTTAATCTACTGTGGACATTTAATAAGACAAAATTCAAAACATATGTCAAATTGATTAATATATATATTTTAAATATTTGATTGGTTATATTAAAAGATAAATGAAAGGATCATTAATAATTTCATGAAAGGATCATAATAACTGTGTGTGCATACATAGTTAAACATTTTATTGTTTGAAATACTTAATGAAAAGTTTACTTTAAACATATAAAGATTCGGTTAAAAGAAAATAAAGCATGTTCATCTTCTCCCTATTCTATCTACATGTCAACATGCAAAAATTCATGCTTTTAAAACACTAAAAAAACTTTTAAAAAAATAAAAATTTAAAATTATTTTGTATTTTTCAATTTATAGAAGGAAGAGATGGAATGCCATATTTATTGATATTAACAGACAGTTAATTCTTTTTCTTCAGTAGTATATGAATAAAATAAAGCATGCACATATAATGCTTAAATTATTCATTTCTTTAACAACCAAACTGAAGTTACAGTACATATATAATTACTTACACCATTCATGTAATATGTGAACCATCCCATTGATTTTTGTATGCAGATATGACCGGAATACACACTGCAAAATGGTTTGTCGCAAATACTATCATGATGCTACACTATTTATTGAATAAAGAAGACACTGAGTTAGTGATCCTTTATGATACTGATGGTCTCTTCTTTATCCAAAATTAAATGGATTCTTCCAGCTCAAAATACTGAGGTAGATTTTATTATACATATGAAAATTAGAAATGAAATCTTGTAATATGACACACATTTCAAATATTAATTTTCTTGAATTTGGAACTGTATCAAAAAATTCTAATATAAAAAAGATGGTACATAAAATTAAGTTTTAAACATTTTAAAAACATTTAATTATGATTTGTATAACACAATTCAGCTTTACAATAAAATATTAATAAACATAAAAAATATGTTTATTAATATTTGATTTACTACACGAGACACACCAAAATTTGTAGTTATAAATTTATTTTTACAATAACTCTCTCTCTCATTCTGTCTATATTTTATACATTATTAGAAGGCTTTAATATAATAATGAATAAGACCCATATTTCCTTTTACATAGAAAAATGCTCGAATATTATTACCTTTCAACTTTATATTACAGAGAGCAGCCTATTTTCTTTTAAATTTCCATGTTTTGGTTTCTTATAATTCAATACTTTTTTTTATAGATTTTAATTTTATATATTAATTCCAATGAGAATAAAAACATGCAATATTTTTTAAATTTAATTTTTTTCCCCAAATTGTTTTATTTTTTACAAAGTATGCCTATATATTCTACCTTACAATAACATAATTCTAAATTATATAATTATATACTTGTTCAATTACATTCTACAATATATATTTTAATAAATTTAAACAATGTAGTTCTGCACTCTTAATATGAAATTTACTCTTTACATTTATATTAGTAACCCGCACAATATAATCAAATATAACAAAAAGATATCTTTAAATTAAGAAACTATGTAAAAATTTATATTTTTAACATGGTCTGTGTAAAAGCAATTATAGTATTAAAAGAAAGTATATTATTGTACTACAAATAATACATTTAGGGCTCTTTTAAATGGCCTCCATAGGTATTGGGGAATGAAACTTTAAAAATTTTAAACCATTTTTGGCATGAAAAAAAAATTTGAAAATACAGCATTTTTTCCTACTGCATCTACCACTATTTTCATAGCAATTTTATATAACAACTTTTCTATTACTTTCACAATTAATTTTAAAAGTTAATCCAAACTAAAAACAAATTTTTGAGTTTATACTCATTTTAACAAGTCACTTATCTAGGAGTACAAAGAAACAAATGCCTTATTTTTGAGTAAATACATATAGTTCATAGCATTATTATTTTCTCAATTGTTTAATAATTGATGATATTGGGCTAATTTTACATATAATATCAATAATAAGTCATTAAACTATATGTAAATTTTGTTTTTACTACAAATATGTTACATAAATTAATTATACATGATATAAATAATGTTCATGACAATATATAACATAAACAAAATATATTATACTTAAAGGCATTTCATAAATTTTGTATACCTATAATATAAATACCTTAGAATTTAAAATGATACAATTTAAATTAGGACAATCAAAAATAAAATTCAATATATAATGCAATCACATGCAATCTAATAATATATGACTTTAAAAATAATGATTTCAAATATTCATATAAGATCTAAGCAAATAAATCTGGACAGCCCCCCTTTTTTTTGTCTTATACCTATATTTAACATTAATTCAAATTTGAAATTTTACAAGTTTCTTTGTTCACAACTTTTGTTTAAATGCTTAAAAATGCATCATACAGTCAAAAAAATTAAATATATGAAATCCTTGAAATGACAAATAAATTAACAATCCTCAAAGTCCTTTCATAGAACATTCCTGATTTAAATACTATTTTAGCCAAATAAAATTTAATAACAAAATGATATACATTCTGTGCTTTGCTAATACTAACCATATAAGGAGAGGCAACTTTGTCCATGTCGTGTAAAGTATAAAAAAATACAGTTACGGGCAATTTGATGTGACGTGGACAAAATGACCCACTTGCTCCTATTTCTGCAGTGAATCCTTCAACTGTACTGACTGGTTCCAGGCGCCCATTTAAAACAGATTCCTATCGAAAATCGAGAGAAAATTTAAGCTCATGAATGTAGTTTGAAACAAAATTGTTTAAAAACATATAATAGAAATAAAGATATGCATCTTCAATAAATGTTTTTATATTCAAACATTTATATTTATCATCACTACCTTATCTACTTCTCCACTTCAAATTATTACTTTTGGCATACACACAAACAATAAAACTTTCATTATAAATTATGTTTATATACAGACAAAATCAATCTTCCAATATTACATTTAAAGTCAATTTTGATTTCTCTGCATCATTTAAAATAATCTGAGGGTATTTTAATGCATAATATGCATTCATTATCTTATTTAAAAATGCTTTCCTTTTGGAAAGTATGTCTTCTAAAAAATTTCTTTAACACTAGAACACCAAAAAACTTGCTACACACTAAATTGCTTGCCAGATATCATTTTGACATTGGTTTATCTTTCGTATGTTTCATTATTTTGCTTTGCATAAACATTTATTTGTCAAATGTCTGCATTTCTTACACTTGGGTGAATTTTCAGTTCACAGCTCATCTTTTCTGCTTCTTTTACTAGATATTTCAATGATTTTTCAGTTTTTAATTCTTCAACCAATATAAGGTTTGGATAATTCCATAATTGAGTACATAAACAGAAAATTTTATTACAAAATATTCTCTGTAAATATATCTGTAAGCTCTGGATTGGAAGTGTGTATGCAGTTTTCACTGAAATGACTCCATACTTCCAAAATTATAGCAAATTTATCTTGCTTTGCACAATAATAACACATTTTTTAATCTGATGTAAATTTTTAAAAATCTTGATATTTCACAAGATTTACCTCTGATCATGGTTCCAGCACAAAAAATTTATATCCCATGTAAGAAACCATAGTAAATGAAATTCTGGATTCTTAGCTCCTTAAACTATAAGCATACAAAATCAAAATGTAAGTGAAAAACTTTTTTGAAAGAAACCAAGTATCATACTTTGATAAAAAGCTTCCATGTTTGTGCATTTTATAAATGCTTTAAAGCTGTTCTGTCGAAAAAATGAAATTAAACATTCAAAACATGGTTGATATTCACATATTTTTTTCCATAATTTGTTGAAACACTATTTTCTCACAAAACATCTAGGATTGTTAACATACTTATAGCTCTTCCAGGAACATTCTTTCAACTGAAAGTTATCGAAGACCACAAATTCTTTCTGATTCTGAGAATCATTAATTCCAGTGTTTTCATTTTCCCTTCAAAATGATACAATAGGAATTAAATACTCATCAGATTCATTAAGCCTGTTGGATAAATCTCCACCTTCTAATTTATTATCCAAAAATTGTCTCAGAAATGCAATTATTTCTTTTACACTAAGACTTCTTCCCAAAGAAACAAATTTGAAATCGAGCAATTTACATTGCTGTTGTGTCCAACTGACAATAGACAGGCACATTGCAGATAAATCTATCCATAAAATAAATTTTAATAAAACTAATTCCCCAAAACTTTTTTTTTGTCAATTCTCCCTATAAAATCAAGTTAAGTCTTGGTCCTGAAATGACACTGTACAATGCTCTGGTGTTAAAATAAAAGTCATTCAGTATTCACTGAATGTTCTAAATCAGCAGTTCTTAAACTTTCAATTGATGTCTTTCAGTCTGTCAAGAGAAAAATCTAAATATTAAATAGGAAACTTTTGCGGAACCCCAGGGTCCACAGACGACAAAAGTGCCACTGTTCTAAATTATACACGTATTGGTAAAAGGATTTTCTAAATTACATCAACAATCTAATTTATAATTATTTTCAACAACTAGAAAGATGTTATTTGGTTGTTTCAATTTTTTATTTTGGAATTTTTCCACTTTATCATATTTATATTCATAGTTATTTAAAATGATAGGTCTATTTACTTCAATTGTTACAGAAAAATAATTAAAATTTTACAAAATAAAAGTAAAATTACTTTGACAAAAAAAAAAGACAGGTTTTCTAGGTAGCAAAAATATCCATAATGAAATCTACTATATTTCTCACTTACATCTCATAACAAACATTAAATAAAAACAGTAACAAAAGTATATAAACATTGTATGTTATGTATTCTACATATAATACATTCACTTCAACCAATAAATGCTAAGAAACTCAGAGAGATAAAATGAACTACAGATATTCTATTTAGATTTCATTAATTAATAGATTCAGTAAAAATATTGCACAATTTCCAAAAATATAAAAAAAATTAGTCAAGTATGCTTTTCTTTTTAACACTGAAAATAACTAAATTACTTTTAAATGTTTGTACTCACTTCAAATGTTCCTAAAAGACTGCTGCTAAATATTGAAGCAGGAGCACTTGTGCTTAATTGAATGTTTGTTTCTTGTACTTGAACACCTTGTTCAATTTCTTTTTCAAACAGTAATGCTCTGTCAAAATATACAAATATTTATCAAACATATCCACAATAAATAGTACAACAAACTTTTTTTTTTAAAAAAAAAATTCGATTTTTTTTCCTTAAAAACTATAAAGTTGTTAAAACTCATTTGATGAGATTATATTTTTCTCAGAACTCTTTTGCTGAAATATTTTTATTGCTACATATTAAAGTAATTCACACAAAAATAATATATTCATCAATTCATTGGGTAATTTGAAATTTATTTTAGAAGCATTAAGCGAAAATTTAAACGAAAGTTCCAAACTAAAGGTTTAAATTTACCTCAGAAAAGACTGTAGCAGGTTCAACTTTTTATTATTAAAAAGACTGTAGTTCAATTTTTGCAGGTTCAAATTTTTTTATTACTGAAAAAAATACCTTTTAATGGCAGATACAGATGTAAGTGTGCTGTCGAAATCAAAACATGTTCCATTCTTCCTTGTGGGAGCCTAGAAAATAAATAAATAAGATTTAAAAAGCTTTTAAAGATGAACCTAAACTAAGCAATAAACTTAAGCAATTATAATTGATAACTTGATTTTAAAATTAAGGCAGTACTTTAAAATTACTATAAATAAATAAAATTCCAGGCAGAATAGTAAGTGAATATTATAAGTTTTTATATTTAGAAATAACTATATTTTATTAACTTATTTCTTTTGGTTTTCTATAAAAGTCTGTGCTTATTGAATACAATTTCCATGAAAATTTTTGATTTGCACAAAATCTTTCTTTCATTAAGATACAAATTGTTTATCCCTATTAATTTATGTTTCCATTAAATATTTTAATAAAATGACTTTTATCAGAAAAAATTTATGCATGAAAAAGACTGATGACCAGTCACTTATAAAAACCAAAAATAACAAATTTGCAAATATTTTTGACACAAAAGTTACGATTGCCTAACATTTAAATAAGTCAATTTTTCAAAAAACAACTAAAAATAAAAGTATGATAATATGAACTCCGTTTTAAGCTATGAGAAATCGGCATCAAGAATTCATTATTGAAATGACATTTGAATCGCAAAAGATAATTTTAAAATGATACTCAATAATAAGGCAAGTCAAAAGACTTTTTGAAACTTGAGATGAAATAAAATATGGTCCAGTATCTATCTCACTGAAAAACTAATACTAAAAATATATAAAGATGCTTTTCATTCAATTATGCTGAGCAAAGAGCATACCAAAATTACAGAAAATATGAATAAAATTCAATTTTTTAGTTAACAATTATTTTTTAGTTCAATTTTAAAGTTTTACATCATTTTATGTTCTTAAAATTACATCAAACTATATATTTAAAAAAATTAAGAAAAATTACTTTTTTTAGCGTTTAAATTTATTTTTAGGCAGATACACTTTGTGTTGTTGTTTCTTATCCCCCACTTGATCAACAGAGAATCAAGTCCATGAACCTGTGTGTTTTTAAAAAATGAAGAACTGCAGCAGGACTTAAGACCAGCTGGCTCTTTTGGCAACCAATACAAGCCAAGACATGGGCAGGAGCAGCTTGGATCACATTGCAGTTCAGACAAGGAGGGTAAATTTTAAGACCCGCCACATACTGCTGAGTTCTAGTGTGTCTACTGCGAAGCCTAGCAAGAGTAGTTTCATCTCACCTATTGCTTGTCCCAAGCAAAGTGGAACCATGTCACTCATGAATAGAAGCCTGCCCACAAGAGGAACAGATATCTTGTTTGAGCCAGGTAGCAATTTCTGAAAAAGTAAGGCAGCCACCATTTGTAGAATCTTTATAGCTGCCCTCATGGGCCAAACCATCTGCAATCTCATTCCCACAGACATTCATGTGCAATGGTATCCACTGAAAAAAGATCTTACCACTGGAACTCAAGCCATTTAATAGTTGGACAATACTTGTCGTTTTGTCACTATGCCTCCAACATTCAGAAAGATGCTGAATAGAGCTTCGGCTATCACTCAATATTTAAATATCTGAATTGACATTCTCAGTAAAGCTAAACTTCAAAGCCTCTTCAATAGCGAAGAGTTCTGATTACAGAAAAGTGAGATACACTTTATAATGTTAAAAACCAAGAAATTATTTTGTAATTGCTTTTGCCCCCCCCCCCCAGAAAAAACTGTACGAGTGTGTATGTGTGTAATAATTCCCTTTAATTTCTTCCTGAATAACTTTTTAATGGTCTTTTCTTTCAGGACCCATGTTTGAATTTTTAACTAGCTTTCCTGCATAACCGGGATTTAATCGTTATCGAATCTCGGAAGTTAACAGCTTGAATCTTTTAAAAGTAAGATTGCATCAGAAACTTGAGTGGTAGTTTTCCCACCACAATCATAGCATCTGTCAGAAGAAGTCATGCGAAATTTGCTGCCTCATATGAATAGCAAGAGTTCTTTGTCCCTTCTTTTGTTTGCTACGAAGCTTTTGTCTGTTTTGGTGTTAGTGTCTGCTTATTGTGAAGTCCAAATGCAATAATTCATTAATTGTTATATGTGTGTGTGACCATTAATAAAAGTTGGATGTTAACTAAAATGTATCTTTGAATGGAATAATACCTCATCACTAGAACAACCAGGATAATGAACTACATCATAAAACCACCACACTTGACACCATTATATATATATATAAATTACAAATATTTATTACTATTTTAAAAATAAATTTCATGCATAAACTAAAAACAAAAACTGATGAATGTCTCACAGGGCTGGAGGTTAATGGAAGACCACTTCTTTGATGAAAAACTAAGCTTGTTGCACTGTCTAAGGAACGTCTAAATATTGCTTTCTTTTCCGCAGAAGGAATTTCATGAATAATTGCACTAGCCTATAATAAATCAAGAATCAATAAATATACAAATAAAGATAGTTAAAATAAGACTTCAATGCAAATAAAGAAATAAACGTAGAAGAAAATAAAATATTTAAATTCTTTTTTTAAAAAAAAAGAGTTACCTTGATTATAAATCAAATTTTAAAAATTAATATTAAAAGAAAAATTATAGTTTAAATGAACACTCTTTAATAATATTTTAGAATTACTAAATATTTTTAATCTAAACTATTTTTCAATTTTAAAGCAATAGTATAAAAAATGCAATAAAACATCAGGCATGGATGATATGCACACATTAAAATATTTATTTTGGTCTTGAGACAAAGTTTTTCTTTAAAAAACAAGCATAATTGTTACTAAAAGTAGAGAGAAAAATTCCAAATAATACACATTATTTGATATAACAATACATATTATGCTTTTTTAAAGTTGACTTTTCTCTCCACAAAATAATGTTAAGAATTCCAACTGAAATATGAATAAAAAGCATGAAGAATTATATCGAAGTATTAATTCATATATAGATGAAATGCACAATGAAGTAATTTGGATGCAAAAATACCTTTTTAATGCTAAAAAAACAATTTCATGGATTTTTCTATCATTCAGATTTTTTTGGTTCGAAAAGAATTATTAATTTCCCTATCTTCAACTCTTCAATACTAAATCAAATGTATAGATTATAGTTTCTAAATATATACATGTAAGATTTAGCAAGTTTTTAACACATTAAAAAAGAATCAATCATTCAAATCACTAGTTCTAACAATTATCCAAAAAGATATATTCTAATTCTACAGCTACATTTGAATTATAAATAACTAAAAATCAAACAGGGTATTTTAAAGATATTAAATACAAATACCCCTTCAAGAATTTATAATCAAAAGATAAAGATATAAGGATTAATATTAAAAAAAAACTTATGCTTAGAAAAATTTTCCATGCTGGAGTATTTACACATAGCTCTACGTATATATACATTTATCATATTCATACACTTTGATAACAGAAAATATTACTTACATCAATTTTACTTAAGTCATCCAAAGTTTGATTATCCTCATCATCTAATCCAGGAAGCTCCCTTTCATCTGTTAGTTCATCACTTTTAGGAAGGAAAGTCCCACACTTCTTTATATTGACAGTACTGCATTTTGGATGGATATTTAGTTGCTTATGATTTTTACTATTGCAACTTTGTTGATATGTTTTTTCCACTTCATGCTTGGGTTCTTTTGGGATTGCACATTCTATTTTTGCTTTTGAATGTTGAAAATTACTTCTATTTTTCTTATATTCTGTATATAATGCGTTTTGTATATTTAATTTTTGTGTTAGAAGATTTGCTGATTGATTTTCTTTTAAAGAATGAGTATTATCACTGCTCAGCAGGCCATCACTAACACTAGGGGGAGAGGATAGTTTTTCACTAGAAAGTAAAGGTTTTGTCTTTTTATCACAATTTCTTTTGTTGCTACTGTCTTCAGTTAACCACACTGGCTGCTTTAAAATGGCTTGCGAGCTATTTCGATTATGAACTTTAACAAACAAATTTGGTTTAACATCCTTACTTTGGTCCAAAATACCAGGATCAAGTTTCATTTCCTCAAGATAATTTTCAAGGGGTTTATTGTGCAAATTTTTTACTTTCTGTACATCAGCCCTATCAGGACCTTGTCTGTTATCATTTACCGAACTCTTCCAGCAATGTCTACCACGAAGCCTTTCTAAAACTCTATCCATTTCATCTCTGGGAACACATTTCATACAGTCTTCAATGGAAGAGTAGCTTAAAACAGCATCACGCTTTAGAGATAAAATATCTGGTGGTTTATCCCTCGTCACAAGCTTTTCGAAAGTCCTCGTTTTGCTTTCTGGAGGATTGCAAATAGGACTGCCCAGATTCTTTTTCAAGAATCTTTCAACAACTGGCCGCCTTTGCGGTCGGCTTCGTCTTTGTGGTGGAGGTTCCTCCCTTTTTATGATGGCTTTACCAAACATTAAATGCTCTGGGACTTCAATGCTTGGACTGCCACACCGTGAAGGCGATTGATACCTCTTCGGGTACATGCATAGAGAATTTGGTGGATCTAACAAACTCTCTCCAAGCATTGAGTCAGCAGGGCTGCTAGTTCTGGAAGACGTACCAGAGGGAAGAATTCCATCTAAAGCATAGGATCCCCCAGGCAAGGGGTTGTGCATTTCAAAGACTTCAGAGCTCCCTTTCAATGTCTTGAGTGGCAGGTTTGGTTTGGAATGTTTATGGCAAGGAACGGAAGGTATTTCTCCACATCTGGGATGGCATTTCATGAGAACTTTCATGGCAGAATTACGTCCAATATTTGCCACCGGAAACATGTGACAGTCTGGCTGTGATGAGAACTTGCTTGAGAAAGCCTCACCAGGGACACATACTCTGTGGAACACAAAATCTAAATTAGTACAGAAGCACAAACAATGGTTTGAAATTTAACAAAAAGTGTTATAGTTTTAATAAGGGGTTTAGTTTAATCATAAGGCAACTATACAAAAAATTTATACATTTAAATAAATCTGTATGTCTAACTGAGCATAATTATATATATTTTTAGAAAGGGTAAATTTTAAAAAAATCATGATTATAAAAAGGAAAACACTTATTTTAAAATTTATAAGCTAGCATTGCAAAAACAAATAGAAATTCAAAGACTACACAGGCATTCAACAAACATTTTCTTAATGAACACACCACTCATGATTTATAATTATATTTTCAAATATTCAATAAACATTTTCACAGGCATAAACTAATGTTATTGGTTTTAATTAAAAAACCTCAATACAAAAAATTATTACAATTCATAATTCAGGAAAGCAAACATTGATAGAGTAATATCTTCAACAAATGTAGACAGAAGCTTTTTCTAAAAATAAATAGAATAAAATTTTTAAAGACTGAATATTTACTTTAAAATATGCACATAATTTATTTGAAAGAAAACATTTACACAACTAAATCAACTTCAAAATACATATGATCAAGATAATAAAAACAAATTTAATAATTTAAAATCCATTCTATGTTGCATTTATAAAAAAAGGTTAGAAACACAAATTTTTATGGCAACAAAAATTAATTTTGATGGTTGATTTCTATTATATAATCTGAACCTTAATTTGAGAGAAGAAATAGTTCCCAAATTTTTCATTCAATACTGCCTACAGAATATACTCTTAATTTTACAGGTCTTATAAAATGTAATACTTATATATTCATGGCATGCACAATTGATATGCATATCAAGTTTAGTAACTATATATAAATTTGCATTAATATGTTGATATTTTGTTAACCCAGCACTACTCGCACAGGGTGTGTCATACACATCGTCTAATTTTTTTCAACGCTCCTTCTAAACCTTTTTCGGAAAATGGATAGTTTCTCACGTAGCTGACTTTAAGGTCATATCCTTTAAGCGGCCGTAGCTTCTAGGCGAATTTTAGATATATTTTTGGATATCACCTCTTTGAGTATGTTATACCCTGGGCACAAATCACTGTTACAGTTCTGAATGCATGAACATGTTAAAAATCTTCCTTATTCTATGGCGTATTATTGTAGTTATGATGAAGAAATGTGATATTTAAGTAATTTAATAAATACAGTATTTAATAGATATAGTACAACAGTATTTTTGAATGAAGAAATTCTCTTCATGGTTATGATGAGGAAAAAGCAAATGAAGAGTATAACAGCAAGTATGATTCCTCCACTGAAATCGATCCAGATTTAGAAAAGGGAGACACTGTTGAAAATAAATGTTTTGTATGTAGAGACACAAAAACATTTGAGAAGAACATAATTTTAAAGGAGATAACTGGTACACATCTTATGTACATTCAGATGAACTTTTGGAAAAAAACTATTGCTGGAACAAAATAAGAGAAAATAAAAAAGATATTCCAAAACTTTTAAATTTAAAGAATAAAGAAGTTTACTCCTATATGCTTAGTTTGAAAAAGATACAGATTTTTAAAAAAATTAAGATCCAGTAAAAACATCGCACTCACTCACTATGCGATTAAAGGAGTGTATAAACAATGCACTGAATGTCCTTATAAAAAGAACAGAAAAACTAAATTTACATGTGAAAAATGTAATAAACATATTGTACTTCCTACTTTTCTTCCTTTTTAACCTTTGTATACAAATTTTACGGTAAAAACACAGTGTAAACACCCTTGGATATGAGGATATGACACACCCTGCGTGAGAACTTAAGGTTGTTTTTTTCACGCAAGTGATGCCGGGTTAATGCATAACAAGCTAATTTGAAATGATAAGATTCACAAATTTTCATTTTAATTGATCTATTTGCAAAATGAAACAAACTAAAGAATATATAAAAAATAATTCAGACTAATTTTTGCCAACTTGAGGTTCATCATATTTTCTTAAAGATACTAATATATACTATTAATTCGGCTATATACAACAAGTATAAAGCATGAACTTATAAAATCAAATAGATTATAAAATTAGATTTTTCCTTTCAGAAAGATAGAATACATACCTATAGTGAACATTCTGCGGAGATTTTCCTCCTGTCAAACTATACCAGGCACATAACTGGGAGAAATAGAGGAAAGAGCGAACAGCTTGAATCAAACCTCGGGGACTGATGCTAGCATCGGGCACTCTAAAACATATTCATTTTAATAATTTCAGATTATTAAGTCAATCATTAATATTAAGTTATAATTTCTTTATTTCTTCCAATAGAAGAGACATTATATAGAAAAAAGGTAATAAGAAATTGTTAGAAGTGTTCATATACAATGCATTTTTCACATAATTGTGAATAAGATTTCTTTTTAAAATTTATATGCAGTTATGTCATATCTTTTAAACAAATTATTTTCTAAATTATTATTTGTTTGGAATGCAATTTATACATGTATATATCTAAATTGAACCAAATGGAAGTTAATATCGCAAATCTCGGGCATAACTAGTCCTGAGTGGGCCCTGTATTAATATTTCTTGAAGGGTCTTTTTTTTTTGAAAAATAAAAATGATTGCAAAAATAAAACTTTCAAGAAAGTGTCAAAATGTTACACATTTAAAGGCCCCTGTGGTTTGGGGGCCCCATACAATTGATACAGCTCTGCTGCAAATACCCTACAATTCGCTGATTCCATATTCAATTATTTTTTTGTGCAGTCATCAAAACTCAAAATTCTCTTGTCAATAGCATTTGACATTTTCAGGAACTTTATAGTATATTGCATTTAGAAATGATGTTCAAGTCACAGAATTATATATTGCCAGAGCATCTTTGTACTGATACAGTAAATAAAAGATTTTATGTGAAAAATCCTTCTATGTCAGTTATTCTTTAAATATATCAATCCTACAATGTGGTCCAAACTTTATTGCAGTGTTTCAAAACATTTATCTGAGCACAATTTCCTTCCTACACAATTTATGGTAAGAGGAAAATAATACAATAAAAATATAGCATAAGCATTGCTAGTGATGTTTTTAAAACCATATTTCTTGTAGCAAAGGTTCAACTATAGTAACTTTTTTCTCCTCATCAAAACTAAAACTTTATGGAACAATGTAGATAGAATTTCAAGATTTTATGCTGATAAATATAAGTGATTAGCTATACAGTTTAAGATTATTTTTTGAAATACAACAACAGAAGTAAAAAAATTTTAATTAGACAATGTGGCTGATAGTGCATACAAAAATATAGCTCAGGAATTTAATTTAAAAGTCCAACTTTTGAAAATTATGGTGGTTATTACAATAATTAAATAGGTAACATTTTCATGCATCAAGATTAATTGTTCCAATTAAAATTCTTAAAAGAACAAGCAACTATGCCTAATTATGGAGCCTTTTTTGCTTAAAATTTTTAGAAAGAACAGAAAATTAATTTTGAAGTGGAGCAAATCCCATCTTTAATAAAAATGAAAAATTCAAATTCAGTCCAAATTTTAATTTTGATGAAATTGTTAAGTAATTGGCTTTGAATGCATTGTGTTCTTAATTGTATAAATATTATAAGTTAATAGAGGAAGAATTATAGGAAGATATACAAATTCACTAAACACATAAATATACAACTAAAAAGTCAACTTAAAATTTTATTTATTTATACTCGAAATTTAAAAAACTTTAAAACTAAAAATTTTCTTTTCATATACTTCAATGTTAAATAAACTGGAAAAATTCCGAAAAGAGAAAAAGATTGTTAGTCAAATACACAGTTTACACTTTCACATTGGATATTATACATTATATACATTTGTATATAAAAATTGTTTTCTGATGAGATGGGAATTTCTTCCAAAAAAGTACTTATGCTATAAATTTAATTTTAAGCAATGCTAATGAACTTCCGAAACAAAATAAATAAAAATTTCAAGTTCCAATTAAAACATTAAATAAGTACTTTTTTCGTTATATTTCTTTAACACAAAATGTAGTTATACTTAATTTTTAAGGCAGAATTTTGGAACTTATACAAACGAAACCTGCTAGATAATTTTTTTAAGTGAAATGATTAACATAATGACAGGAAATTGAAAGTATTGGGGGGCATCTCCACAGTTTAAAGAGAAATGGCTTTCCCTAATACACACCTTCTCGGAAGCATGTGTATAGTCCACTGTTCCAGCAGAAGGTATGGCATATCAGGTACTGAATCAACATTTGGAAAAGGTGCACAGCAGCTGGGATACAGTAGAACCTCAATTGTCATAGGGATTCCATTCTTCCACAATAGCAGCATGTGCTTCAAAATTTGTTCATATTTTTGACACTAAAAAAAACATTAACAATTACTGTACTGAATAAAAATTCCTTTCAGACAAAAAAATATTTTTATTTAAATAATTCATTTATGCAAAAGAAAGCAAATGTATAAAGTAAAGAAAATTCCTAATTAGTGCAACAAAATGTGATAAATGAATAGATTGTAAGTATATTGTGAAATGAGAAAAATATTCTAATGTAATTTTTACATTCAGATGAACTTTACAGTAAAATAAGTCTAGTAAACAGTTAAATCAGAAATATTATGAAAAAAAAAATAGATCTTAATACAAATCTCTTATGAGATATAATATATGAAACTTTTATATTAAAGTTAAGAATGTAATCTTTTCAAGCCTTGAAAAATTTATAAATTACCAGCAATTTGAAGTACAATTTGTTCCAACAAACATGCAAGGAAGAGTATATGATGTTCTATTTTTCAACAGGTAAAATGAATAAAAAAAAATTTTTTTTTATAAAAGTATAATCTGGGATTAATTGGCTTACTTACAAAATTTCTTGCATCTACGAAGTTATTTGATTTTTTTAATAAAGCTAACATTTAACTTGTTTTTGTGATATAAATGAATAAAAAATGTAACACTTTTTTTTTATATACTGTGTAATAAAAGCAGCCAAAAAAAAACATTCAGCAATGGGTTCAAATTTTCTAAAAATTCGAATGATCTTGCATAAGAATTCAAATAAAGCTATCAAGCAGAAAGACAGGCATCTGAAAGTACATTAACTTTAATGAAATAAACCCCAAAAATCAACAGAGAGAATTATAACTACTAGATTCGAAGGATTTCTTATTTTAGAAAAAAAGTTAATCTCACAATTAAAAGTAGAATACGAAGTAGTACAGTCAAAACAATTAGATGGAAACTGTCCACTATCTAAAAAGTTATTTTTTTCTAATATACAATTTGAAATGAATATGAAATGGAATACTTTTATGAAATAAAAAATAAAGAGTTATTGACTACTTTGACTTTTATAATTAACAAATATGAACAGATAACGTTTCCTCAATAAAATCATAATACATTTATTAGGGAATAATAAAAGCACTAACCTCTGGTGACGATGGGTCACATTGATGTCTATTTTGGCCATGAGGGCTTGAACAATGTGGGCTTTCTCCAAAACCTTTGTCACTGAGTCCAGGTACCCTGCCTTCGACAATTAACGTACCCAGATCAGTATACAGATCACAAGGATCCAAATCCACTTCTTCAACTGCAGCATGCATCTCTGAAATATGCAAATTTGAAATAAATAAATTTTGACATATGCTTCAAATATACATAAAAAAAATTCACGTCTCTTCGAAATAAACGATAGAATGCACATTAAAAATAGATACCACAAAATATTTTTCCGAAACATTCAAGAAATGCACATACGTATATAGGTCATGTTTCATTGGGGAAAACTGCAATCACTGAAGAAATCCAATTTTAAGTCAGCTAGAGAAAAAATTTAGACTGAATAATCAAATAGTCCTTTAATTTGTTCAAAAGAAATGTTTTGCTTCACTTTATCATTCATAGATGGCAGCATATGTGGGTCAAAAAGTTTGACATGGAACATAACAGTACCGGGAAAAGTTGGTAATCAACTTGTCAGTTATTTTTAAATGCCTTTATACGAAGGGAAAATCAGAAGTTTTAAATAATCACGTTTTCGCATTTGTTTTTATCTGCAAGTTTTTTTTTTAAGCTGCGACTGGTGAATCTCATTTCATCAGTTCACTGCGCGAATGTCATCAGCGTTTGTTTCAATGCCAAAAAATTGGGGGAGGGGAGGGGGGACTGTTTAAAATTATTTTCTTTACAAAAAGTTGATTCTCTCATAATAAACTAAATCAATAAAAAAGAATCTAATTGAGATAACAGTCAATTTTAAAAATAGAATGCAGAGGGGCTTTTTTTTTTAAGGGCAGTGATGAATATTTCATTTTCAAAAGTTATAAAAAATAAGCACACACACAATGCATTTCATCTTCCTATTGTTCAAATTTAATGGCGCAAAGTAGTAAAACAAACATTTAAAAAAATCAATCTTGTGATTTTTTTAAATTAAAAAAATTATTTAAAGTAAAACAAATAAACAACAAAATGAGTAAGACGTTGAAGTGAATCAAAAAAAAAAAGGTATTTAAAAAAAGCTTTAATCGAAGGGTTTTCACCAAAAAATAATTTAACCCCGCTTTTTCCCATTTTACATTTTTTCAATGAGATGAGAATAACATTTTTTGGAGAAAGAAAATAACATTTCAAAATAAAAGCCGGTATTTTTTATTTTTTGAGAAAAAAATGTACATTTAAGAAATATTAACTAATGAACAAAATGCTAGAATTATAAAATTATGAACGTTGTTTTAAAAGTTGAGTAGCGTCGTTGCTTATCTAAGTATTTCCGAAGAAAATCAAAGACAAAAACTTTCAAAAGGGAAAAAAATTATTCTTTTTAAACGGTAATATTTACAAAAACATCTGCGTATATTCTGTAGTTTTTCAAAACGCACTGACTGTACATCTCGATAACATGGGGTTAAAATTCTGGGTTTTTTTTTTTTTTTTTTTTTTTTTGACAAACTGCAGCAATACAGCAGTAATAAATTTCTGGTTTGCCTGATGATACAACTGAAAATTTCGTAATGATAGGCAGTTTGCCAAAGACTCGTTTCAAATTTCGTGCGATAGCAAATGCACGTGTGTATGACAAAGCACGCCATACTTGACATCATAACTTGAGCATTGGAGTAAAATTGACAGAGCCCGATTCACTTCAGTTTATTGGTACATAAAATACGATCATGTTTTCGCTTTTGTAGTAATTCTACATCAAATGGAAGTAACCAACAAACAAATCGTATAATGCAAACAAGCTGTCATTCTTAAGGAAATGTTTTGAACAAATATAGAAAATCAAAATTTTTTGATGTAGTAAAATAAAGATTTGTGCGATTAATGGCAGACAAAATTTATTCCATGAACGCCTTTTATTCTCAAAATCATTAAACGATCAAAAGGATCTCCAGAGGAATGATAATACCCCGAAAATATACAAAAATTAATTACATATAAAGTTCAACCACGGTTGAATGAAAAAATATTTTTTAAATTATCACAAAAGATCCCAATTTACGCAACATAACTTTAGAAACAAACTATTATATATCAGCAAATAAATTAAGTAATAAGATAAATTAGAATTACATGAATTACAGCAGACGATAATTTTATGGAACAGAATTTCAACTATATCTATAACTACTGTATAATTTAAACAGTAATTAAAAAATTAGTTCAAAATATTAAAAAAAAATTAAAGTAGAACTAAACCTATTCGATTTTTCAATTTAAATTTCGAAGTTCGCGAAAATACTATCTTAGGTAAATTTTTTCACCCAATAAAAAAATCGAATTTTGTTCGCCATTTTTCAAATTATAGGGTATTTGCAAAAACAATTTCTTCTATCTGGCACGGTCCAGAAAACAAAACTAGATTGATTATTATCAGACTGACACCCAAATTTTGGGCGTGTCGTGTTTAAAAATCAAACAGCGGAGAAAAAATTACCACTTTTAAATTTCTGATATTAAAAGTGGTTCTTTTGTTCCAAAATTCATGTTTAAAAGAAAGTTCCTTTTTCTGTATTTCCACGCAAATGTTATAAAAGCACGAATTGGATAAGATTTTGAAATTTGGAAAATTTATTTCTTTTATTTTAACCAAATAGAAAATAATACGTAGTATTTCTTCTTCTTTTTTTAAGAACCAAATTCATGTGTACTCACATAACAAATCGCGTGTTTCCAACCAATCAGTTCATAAATTCATGTGACGTCATATTCACATGATAAATACCAGTCATGTTTCCAGCTAACCAATTCATGCACTTGGCTGTTGCTAACTTTTGCTTTTTGTAGAAACTTCACTTGAAAAGCACGCATTTTGAACAATAATAACAGTAAACAAAATGCACTCGATTTAAAAATACACATGTAGAATAAGAATTTTTTTAAAAAAAAAAAATGCAGATCAGGTTTGAATCAACCTCGCTCCAAAGCTAATTAATGAAAAGTACTGACAACGGACCTCTTAATTTTGAGAAATGGCAAGATAAAGCGAAATCAAGCCATTTATCCACACGGAATAGGAGCAAAGTACAAGGATAACTATTTAACAATAAGTCCATTTGATTTTATTTTTATTAACGTCACAATATAAAAAAAGGGCTACTGGCGACGAACCACATTTTGAACCTTTATCATATAACGACGTCAACAATTAAGCTGGTATCCCACTCTCCAAACTTCCACTTCAGGCCAGTGTGAAAATTTCTATCTTTCACAGACATAACGGACGTCAGCCCCTCTGCACGGAGGGTCTTCAATAGCACCAGTATATAAACCTATAACTCGACAACGTCTGTTATAGATTCGCGACCAACTAGGCAGCCAAGGAGAAAAAATCTATCCAATGAGAAATCATTGTTAAGGCATATGTACAGGGACGTCTTAAGACCCTGGGCCCCTACGCAAGAGTAGGCCCTGAACCTTACACAAATGTATAGGTCCCACCAATGACCCTTAAAAGTAGACGGCACAGTCAAATACTCGTACAAACAATAACCCGAAACAAATAAATGGGCATGACTTACAATAGCACTAACTGACTCGACTGAATGAGTAATGATGGTGTACGGTGGGCTAGAAAGCATGGACGACGGTCATCACATGTAACCAGTTGACGTATTGTCCGATATCCCCAGTTTTTCGGAGAATACAACAGAAAAAACATTTGTTGGTTGAAATTTTTCGAATTACGATATTATTAAGGCCTAGTCAAAACGAGACGAGGTCCCTCGTTTTGGCCAAGGCCATGTTGTCCCATGACTTAAGACGTCCCTGCATATGTATGCAGCAAGTTCACCATTTCCAATTATTTTCCAATAAAATGTGTACGAAGTATTCACAATAATCGAACATATTTTAAGTTAGTGTGGTATAAATAATACATTTAGTTATCAATTTTTAAAAAATTATTTTAAAGCTCCCTTAGCTTGATGCTAAAGAACAGAACATCAACTCTGTAAACTTTCTGAGACAGAAAAATACTCCACTTTTCAGGTTAGACTATTTTACAAAAATGAATACATTTTCTTATTTCGTTCCTCATTTCAGTATTTTATTTATTTATTCTTGCAATTTGTGTTTTAAATTAGTTCAGATTCTTCGATATGGGAAAAAGACAACCTTAACATTTATTATACCATGTATGCATTTTTTCTTCGGGATTTCAAAAAAAACATACACCCAACTCATATCTCGAAGAGCTCAACAAACAAGACAGGGAGGGAAAAAAAACTTAGAATAAATCGCCCAGGCGCAGGAAGCGCAGAGTACCTAAAAACTCCCTCAACGCCCCCCTAACCCTCCAGGAGGGATGTCTCCCGCCTGAGGTCAAGAGGCCTATGTAAAAGCAGAATATTTTCTTCCCTCTTTTCTCTTGCAACGAGAAAAGCGAAACGAAGTGGACTCCGTTTGATTCAAAACCGAGAACTGCTCTTTCTAAACTATTGTTTTCATTGCAATCAGTGGCGTACATGGGAGAGTCGGGTACATGGTTAACATTTAATAAAACATGTAAATGAGAGCGTCCAAACAATCTTTATGCTAAAAAACTGAAAATATCTGTGTATGGGAGGGGTTTGAATCTCCAAAACCCCACCCTTTTGTGCGCCATTGCATTGTTACACACACATAAAATAACACTTCACGCAACACATTACCGACAGACTATATTAAATTCAGTCACGTGTTCTCCATTGCATGCAAATTTGACATCAGAGTAGATGTCTTAAGACATGGGCCTCAGTCGCAATGGGAGCTTCATATCGTTCTCAACTTAGCCTTAATTAGATCATAATTCGAATGATTTCAACGGTCAAAAGTTATTTTCGGTTGTATTCTCCAAAAAACTGAGAATTTCAGACGATAAGGTGAACTATATGTGATGACCATCGTCCACGTGACCATTATTACCCAATTGACCAATAAACGGCAGTCGGTCGAGTTGATTTGTGCGATTGTAAGTTATGCACATTTATTTCGGGTTATTGTTTGCACCAGTATTTGACAACGAATGCTATGTACGGTCTACTTTTGAAGGTCAGGGGCGGCAGTGGCGTAACGGAGGAGAACATTTGGGCTCCCCTGTAAAGTTAGGCTTTGGACCCCCAAGTTGGATCTCACAAAGGGTAAGTACTTGGCGGCAGTCAGATTTTGGGCCTCCTAGAGCCCTCTCCCCCCCCCTGCGATGCGGGGGTGTACGTTACGCCACTGAGTGGGGCCTACATTTGTGTAGGGGCCCAGGGCCTCAAGACGTCCCTGCTTCTGACTTATTATTCTACTTGTAAAATTTTGATAACATTTCAAATTTAATAATCGGGTACAGATATTCAAATATTCAGATACTTCACGAAGTTTTTCAAAATTAAAAAAAAATTTATATATAATACGAATACATTTAAATCAAGTGTATTCCAATCAGAGAGCAGCGTCTCAGCTCTCAGCCAGGCCAAATATTCCGAGGAAAGGATCTGAATTTTCAAGTCAAGACGCCTTTCATAGCCACGCCCCCCGGATCGCCTCCAATCAACCAATAGCCAACATGTCTCTCAGCAGAAAGTAAAACTTCACAAACGTTGTTCCCGCATCTAAGACTCTCACGATATGGGATTGAGGACTGATTTACAGTCCAGATGCCGACAGATACACCGTCATCGTCATCATCAAGTGTATTTGCCTTACCCATGTACGTTATACATGCTGTGAAGTATGAATTAAAAAGAAGTCTCTCTCCAAAGGCTAAAATTAGCAAAAGTGCAGCGCAGAAACTGATTGGTTAGGAAAACGTGATTGCAGTTTTCATGTGACAATATGATGTCACACGAATTTAGCCCATCTCGCGTTTGACTTAAAAAATATAAATCACGTGTGCAATAAAAAAAAATATGCGTTAAAAATTTCAATGACTTTCTTCCCTCTTTCATATTTTGTGATATACTTGTTTTTTAAAAAAAATCGACCGAGGGATAAAAGACCCTAACAATCGGTAAGAAATCCCTACCGTACTATTTATGTGCATGCCAGAGCACATTTTTTTTTTTAAATGTTCATTAAGAATCTAATAAAAACAGCAGTCAAAGTAATAGAAAATATTTTCATATTTTTTACAGAAAGAATCGTTTATCTATGTTAGTTGTTTACATTCAGTTTCTGCATACGAATTTAATCCTCAAAGCACGTTGTCTAAAGCCTACATTGTTTGCAGCTCATGTTTGTCACGTGATCTCCAAAATCTTAATCTTATTTGTTAATTCTTGATCACGTGGTTTATTTATTTTTGCAAAGAGTTGTTCATTTGAGACCAATTGACATTCAATAAAGGATTTAAGGATCTAATTTATTCGGAGGGGGAAGAATTTATTCTGATGAAACTTTCCAGTCATTAATAAAATCAATAAATCACTGATATTTATCGTTTCAAAAACAGCATTAAGTGACAAGAAAACAAAAAAATTCGTCTTCTCTGAAAGTAAAACATTATCGAAAGACGTACTCTATGTTATGCAATTAAATTAATCATTTAAATATTAATGCACAGAGAACTACGTCTTTATTCAAGGACATTCGTCAGGAGGTACACAAAGAAAAAACTACGTTTATAAAAAAAAGCTCATGTTGATTATATATCAACATTTACAGGTGCGGAAAAAACATTGTGAATAACAGTTTTTATTTACATCATTGCACACAAATCTCAAAGATAACTTTTTTCAAAGAGCTGAATTTATAGCGTTTGGGGGTAACTTCCGGAAATAACGCAATCATGACTAAATATTTGTTTGAACAGACATTATTTTCAGCATTTAAAGCATCACAGCGTGAAAGTAAGATGTTTTTTTCCCCATGGAGATCATATCACAAAAAGAGACGGGTAAAATACTTAAGAGAAAATATCCGCATCAAGGAGGGCAGCCACAATACGATTCAAATGACAAAAATCAGTCAAAAATCAAATCAAATTTTATTTAGCTTAAGCTATTAATATATTTTTTTTATCTCACAAAATTTGATAAATCTAAATTTTAAAAAATCCAGAAATGTTCGTTTTTATTCACATTCTAATACCAAATAAAAATTTTAAAACTGGTTTATCTCAGAGCCGAGAAAAATAATTAGATTTTTTTCATTTCAAATACTAAGGTGCTTTCATTTGTTCCAAATGTTTTGATATTTTTTCTAACCATTGCTATTAATTTATAAAACAAAAAAAGTTGGTGCGAATTCTTGAGTCAATCTTATTTTTTAAAAATACATAAATTCAGAACTTATACATTTTTTAAAAGAATTTTCAATAAGCATTCATTTCGTTATGAATCATGTAACCACAAAACCACTACTAGCTTGAATTATGCATAGTTCGACGTACTTATAAATCAAATTTCATGCATGTACGCCAATTACTGCAGGAGTCACCGCATTTTAAAATCACTTGATGATTTTTTGAATTCTTTCAAAAATTAAATGGCTAACATTTTGAGCACAAAAACTGTTTACATAACACATACATTAGGAGCCCCCAGCAAAAAAATTAATTAAAACCATTTAATCAAAGATCTTTTCATAAATTGTACCATGTCTTCTTAAATTACGGAAAAAAATTACATATTAATGTTCAATGACAATATTTCTGATTTATAATATTCTACTTTTCTTGTATGTTACGATTTTTGATCAAAATGGCCGCAAAAGAAAATCGTTAGTTTCTCCCTTCGCCGTTGAAAAAGCTTTCTTTATTAATAATAAATGCAAACTATAGAAAAGGAGGGAACTTTAGCACTTAAACCTGACATGGAACATGATTAATTGATCCATTAATTTAACAGTGATCAAAGGTTTTGCGTTTGCGAAGGAATAATAAAATTGAAAGGAATCCGTGCAAAGAAAAAAGAATGGTATCCATTTCAGAATATTAAAATTGATTTTAGTTTAGGGGGTTTTAAGCTTCCCATACGATATACGTGAAACTAATTACAAATTAATTATAATTACATAATTTATTCAATTTTTAATATTTTATTCAATTTAAGAGAAAATAAATTCATCAGTTCACTCAGCATTGTTCGATAAAATGAGACTTCTAATTAACTATCGCATAACATTTAATAAATAAGGAAAACAATAGACATTAAGGTATCCGACTACTTGCGACAACTTTTTTTTTTCCAAAAATTATGGAAATATGGGGATTTTTTGTGGTTTTTAGATTTTTTAGTACATTATATGAAAAATTTGCTAAAATTTACAAAAGAAGTAGAAAGAATAACTTTAGTAAGAATAACTTCTTACTAAAATGGGGGAAAATTTACAAAATGTAACATAAACGGGGCCCATTCTATACCAACAGTTTATGAACAAACTTTCAATTTTTGAATTCTAATGTGTTGCTATGTTATTAGTTTTTGAAATGACTTTCAGAATAAGAGATGTTTTAATTTTTACAAAAATTAGAGCACTTTATCTTAGTTATTATATGAAATTGCTTAAAAAACAGAGATTGTATTCCCACAAGGGACTGCAAATTGTGCAATATAACAGTGATTGATAAATCTGAAGGTTAAAACACTTCTACTATTATACAGAACATACCCAAAGAATTTCAGTAAATTATTTTTAAAACTATTTGAGCATTCTCTCTGTCCCTGTTTGAGCATTTAAAAAAAAACACTTTTTAAAGTATAACATCTTGCTTAAAGTAAAGACATCTGCCTTTACTAAAACACTTGTAATTTTTGTTCTATTGAACGGAAAATAATAAACTTGGTATTTTTATAAAGCTAATAAGATGGTCTATAAAATAAAATAAGAAAAATTGTCAATTTTTGACAAAATTCACAATTTTAGGGTAGTCGGATACCTTACTAATATGAACGATCAATCTAAAAATAAACACAATCAAATGTGAAAATTTATCATAAAAAAGTGCAAAACACCTAAAAAATACAGCACAAACATACAACTACTTTTAAGATTTTGATTTTAACAATAATGTATCGATAGAACTTCCTATAATCCATCTGTTTTAAAGAAATAAAACGCAAAAACTTGAAGCCTCATATAAACAGGAGAAATCTTTTCCAAGATTATTTTTCCGTCCGTAATTCGGTAACCATAGTAACGGATAAAAGCGTTTTAAATCATCTTCAACTTTTATTTTTTATTGTTATTTTATTCGGAGGACATAATTTCGCCCGTCAATTTAAAAGCTATCTCTAAAGTAACTGTCACATAATGCAAATGAAAAGATACAATCTGCAATTTGCTTTGTGGGAGAACCAGATAGTTCTGGCTTCAGTTACAATAGGAAGTCATCGCTTTTCTTTGTTTGGTTTACAGAAGTGTAGGGTACATTTTTGACATCAAAAGTGACGTCAGCTAGTTAGAGCTCGAAAGTGGACTGTAAATATTTGATTTTCAAGGCTTTTGAAGAAAAGTTAATAAAAATTCTTATTGCGTTCTTATTAAAGGGAAACCTTTCTCGCGTGGCTAAGTTTCTCTTCAAATAAAAATATTTTAAGGTACAATAAATTTTAATGAAATTATGTGCGTGTAAAAGCTATACACTTTTTTTTTTTAAAGTGGCGTTTTTACAATCAGTTTTATTTAAAGGATTCAAGAAAATTGTATTTCGATCCGATATTTTACAATATCGATTCAGAAAATGAACGTTTCGCTGAAAAAATCGTCTGCCATTTTTTAAAGAAAGAAAAAATTTTAGCAATGTTGGAAATCACTATGAAATTTTTCTTATAAAATGTTAAACTTATGGTTACTCATTAAATTATTTAATTTTACTATCAAAAAGGGAATGCTACTCGTCTAAATAACAATTACTTCTTGTTACCTAATATTAAAACTTTTGTATGATTATTGTACAGGTTTAAAAGATGGATTCCAAGATTATGGGTCCAAAATCGGAAAACCAGATAAAAACTTCGAAATGAAATTTAAAGAGTACAAATGGCAATTATATCTAGTTTTTGAAAAGAACATCAGAACAAAAATTATTCAGAATTAATGTACGAATATGCAGATTCGATGAAAGGTTAACTATACAAATATATAATAAAAAAACCGGTAACCGGATGATAATTTTTAATAAAGTCGTGTGTATAGTTTTCCCCTCATCTTCAAAAATAGAATATTTTATCCAAGGATAAGAAATCACGGATTGGCAACACGCGTAAAAGGCTAAAATCATGAAGCGAATAAAAATAGTCTTCCGTAATTTAGTTGGGGTATCTATTGCTTACGCTAACGCATAATTTTATGGGAGGAAGCAAGCTGCACGATGTTAAAAACGTGATGACCCGTTAAGTCAGAACTAAGTAACGAAGATAATAGTGTATATTTTATGGGCATCAAGTAAACACTGATAAATGTTAAGAGATGCCACTACGTTGTTTGGCAATATTGTCTTGGGGGAAAGACTACAGTTGAATTGTTTCAGATACAAAAAAAAAAAAGATCAAAATAAGGATAATATAAAAATTTTCATAACACTCCAGCATGAAGAAATGTTTACCAAATATTAAAATGCCAAAATACTAGCAAAAATTATATTTTAGGGTACTTTCGTATTATAACGTCGAGTAATTTCGTAGATCAAAAGAAATCGCCGAATTGTGCGATATGCAGCCAACAGCATGTTCGAACACAAAGACAGCATTTGGCAGAATTTTTTGAATTGACGACAGCTTTTAATTTGGCGAAATTAGTCGGCGGTATAATATGCAAGAGAACCTATTTAAGATTCAGAATAAAGCTTTAGGATTTTACTAAAATTAAAAAAAAGTTTAAAAGTAGTCTGCGCGTTATATAAAAAAAATGGAACACACATTCAATAACTTCTGCAATCTTATAACAACCCTGGAATATTGAAACCAATGTTTATGTTTTAAAAGGAAAGAATCTCTCTACCAATTTAAAGCAACAAGAGAGCTATTGGCAAAGGGTCTCATAATTTTGAACCACGGTTATGTGATGAGAACGCGACACCTGATTTGACAACCCTTTCTCCTAACTTTCCGCACCAAACCAAGATGAGGACTCACGACAGATTTAACGAGCATCAGCCCCCTCTAACACGGCGGGTCTTCAGTGGCAGTAGGGCTCGAACTCATGACACGTTGGTCACAAGCTCGAAACCGCGACCACTAGAACTGAACAATTTTGCACAAACGCGATTCGTAATTTCTCATTTTTTAACAAATGGATCGATAGTTACAATTTATACACTACTATACGACCCCTGTAAATTTCGCAATTTCTGGTCGTGCTCACACACACACACACACACACAAGATATTCAATTTCGAGTATTTCCTCAGCTATTGGAGGGAATTACCAGAAATTTTAGATTTAAAGATTTCATAACGAGAGGAACTCGAATACTTAAATCCATTATGTTGCAGTACGCATTTTTGTATGCTTTTCATAATTTTACTATTTTTTATCTCTCAAAAAAAAATTCGTGATGTTGCAATAAATTTATTTAAAGATAATGTTATAGTTAGCAAATTCAACCACTGCACACTCAAGGATACTTAGATATACTATTCGTACTGAAATGTACGGAATTCCCTGTAAGATTGGCATTTGCCATGACTATTAATAAATCACAGGAAATTCAAAAACGTCGGTTTCTGTGTGTGTAACATCAAAGGAAACAATATTTACTCATGGACAATTGTATGTGGCTCTGTCAAAGTGCAGAAGCAGACGGAATAAAAATTCCATGCAATTTAGAGGAAAAGGTGAATAGGGACATTGTTTCTGAAGAAGCCCTAAATTGGAGTACAAAATAAAATGCAGGAGATGATTACTTGAAATTTATTTATTTCCTGCTTACAATATGAAAAAAAATAGAGCTACTTAATGCATGTAAATACCAGTTTTACAATTTGAGCAATGAGTATAAATAGTTGTATAATTTGTACAATGGGATTGGTCCACCGTTAGGCGAACAGAAGGGGGTACCCCTCCCCACCTCTAGTTTATTTTTAAAAAATGTTTTAAAGTTGGAAGAAAAAAGAAATTTTATCGTTTGTTGCAAAAAGCTTTAAAAAGTATCGCGTATAATTTTTTTTAAATGTTTGAGACCTTCTGATTTAACATTAGGGTGCCCTTTTTTAAACCCTCCCATCTCCACAAACCATTCAAAAACAACCATAATTTTAAACTAACTGAAAGACAAGAAATATAATGTGAAACAAGCAATATAAAAAAAATTAAGTCAATTCCTACTTTTGAATGGATGAATAGTAAGCATTTTATTAACGATTGAAAATTTGAACACGATATAAATATAAGGGGAGAGTGAACTAATAGTAGGAATTGAAAAAAGAGCACGATTTGTATGCATTTTTTTAACAATGCACACCCGATTTGGCTAGTTTGGCTGAAAAAGCGGTTTTCGACGCCAACTTTTGTCATTGTTTTAACAGTTACATTGTTACAACAATGGAGACGAATATAAATTGGCATCGAAAACCGATAATTTAATTAATTAACCAGTAATTAATGAATTAATGTGTGAAAAAACTGTATTAACATCAAGTGTCCTTCACTCCAAGTTTAAAAAGATTTATTTGAACTTGACTGGATGAATAGAAAGTATTTTATTAACGATAGAAAATTTGAACAAGATATATATATACATATAGGGAGAGAGTGAACTAATAGTAGGAATTGAAAAAAATCAGGCTCCACATCTGAAAAAGATGTTTTCAGAGTAAATTAACTATGTTAATTATATTAATTATTCCAAAAAACCCACAATTTGGCTTCTTTCTATAATTACTAATACAACGGGTATTGCGGAAGTACTTGAAAGTAATTTTTTGACGACTGCACAATAAAACTATTGCATTTGTAAACAAACTACCAGAGACTCGATCAACACTGGCTGAAACACAAAAAGTACTACTTCATCAAGGTGGGTTTTGACCTCACATTCACACACAGGTTCACATCACTTGAAAGCAGAACCCATCCCACCTTTCGACATTTTTTTTTAAATCTTTCCATGTGAATTAACAAGTTTGCATGGCGTTTTCGCAGAGCCCTTAATCGCACTTTCGCGTGTATCGATAAGCTCTAATTGTTCATTCATTCATTTCATTCGGACAAAAAAAAAAAAAACTGTTAGTTCAGTTTTTGTCCGAAAGTGGACGGATTCGGTGGTTCACTGACCGCACCAAGGAACGTTATCATTCGGTGTGGATGACCTTTAGTAGGTAGAAAAATGCAAATGAATAAATCATTCACTGGAGAGATAGGGTTTGAGAACAGATGAGGGGGATCAGGCCTCAGGTATAATGAATTCATCTTCGTTTAATTGTAACACAATCTTGGAAGAAAAAAACGTCCAAATAGAAATATTATTTAATACATATTGTGCTAAGCACTTTTTTAAAAATTATAACTAAGACCTTGCAAAAAAATATCAGACTTGATTTCGTTTTCTATACTATAAAGCAAAAATTTCTTTTAAAAAGATTCGGTTTTTTTTTTTATTTATTTATTTATTTATTTATTGTCTTGCCCTCACTCGAATGTTACTCAAACAAATCAGATCCAAAATACAACTTTAAAAATTTCAATTTTTGGTTAATTAAACGTATATTATATCAGTGTTTTTTTTTAAATTGAAAACATTGATAAATCTCCGTGCACTGTAAAGTATCACACGGGGCTTACAGAAAGAAGCAAGTACGAAATATTACATAAGGAAAAGTAGAAAATTTGAAAGTCGTGAAAGATTACAAATGTTTACAATGAATTTACAGAAATTTTCAAAAACACTTCTGGTGGAAATAAATAGGTGACAACCTGGAGGACAATTTATGTTAATGTCCTTGAGAGCCAATCTTAGGATATACTTGGAACACACACAGAAGGAACACATGTTCTACATTTTCCTTTCCACCAATACTACAATCGCAGAAAGATGACGGAACCGAATTAAATTTGTTCAAATATCTTTTAAAGTTACCATAACCAGTGAGAAATTGGGTTATTTTGTAATAAAGTATAAAAATGATGGCATAAGAATTTCTTATTAATGGATGGAAAAAATTTCTTCGGCAAAAAGTGTAAAACAAAATTTTTTACTGTCAATCAACCTGTAGCGGTGGTATCTATATAAGCCAGCAACAGAATCCGGACTGAAGTGGTCAATTTGGTCCAGTGGTTATGGAACGTGGTTACGGAACCAAAGGTCGCGAGTTCGATCCTCTGTATCGGTGACCTTGACGCTGAACAAAGAAAAACGCAACTTTGAACTGTCGTGGCGCCATCTACCCGCCTCAAGAGCAACCAAAGCCGTAAGACACATGACGCAGCAAACAAACCGTCAAACCCAAATGAAGCAGCAAAACAAAGCCCCCCCGGCGCAGCAATCAAAGCTGCCAGACCGAACAGCGACAACTCACTCACACACTCGCCATATCAAATCTATCGTTCATTCACCTGTCCACCGAATCACTGGTGGGGGAGTGTGTAGCGGTGGTATCTATATAAGCCAGTAACAGCCTCCGGACTGAAGTGATCAATTTGGTCATGTTGTATGGTACGTGCTTACGAAGGTCGCGAGTTCTATCCTCCTGAAACCTAAAATGGTTGATTTTTACTGTCGTAATAAAAAACAAAACGAAGGCTATTATTGGCGACGGATCTCATAACGTTGAACTGCGATCAAGTGATGAGGACGATACCAGAACTCATCCCCCTTCTCCAAATTTCCACATCATTCCAATGTGACAACTCTGAGCCTCGAGGAACTTAACGAACATCAGTTCAATTACACAACGGGTTTATCAGTCACCAAAAAGTCGGATGAATGAGTGCTTATGAAGATATTAATTAGATATTAATTTTTAAAAAAAATGTGGAGATAATAATTACTTTTTAAAAAATATACAGTGTTTATGAATTTTAAAATTTGTTTTATGTGGTTTTTTTAAAATATGAACCTCTATTTAACGAATTTTCCACATAACGAACTTTTTTCGGGATTTAGCGATTTCTATAAATCGAGCTCAGACTGTATATTGATGGTTTTGGCTACTTCTAAGCAATTCTCAACAAATGTTATAGATCCAAAATTCAATAAAAGATGCTGAAAACTCGAAACTGAAGTCACACAGGAAAATTGGGGAAAAAAAGACCATGAATTTCACAGACATAATAAATCAATACAGAAGAGAGTCTGTATTGATTTACCTGGTTTCCGGTGCAGTTCCTAAAATATACTAGCAGTCGAGTGGTCATGGTCGGGAACTCATAGCAGACAAAAGAATTTTTCATGGGGAAGGTCGAGAGTCCACCCTTCTTATATCCTACCCCAATACGCTGGCCAAACATTATTTTAATTTTGTCGATTGCTCGGGATAAAAAACAGCAGAAAAATAAATTGTTGAATAAATAACTTATTAATCTACTGTGCCCGTCTCAGTTTTCTTGACCTTAGTCACTGTTGTTATTAATGCCACCTGATTGCCAAAGGCCAGATCGAGGCTCCCGAAATTCATCATGGCAAAGGCTCAGTGACGCCTGTTGTCAGCCGTAGCTTTCCAGCAATGCAGATGACAATACGATATGGCCCATTTCCATCCCAACTTTCAGGGAGGATACCATGGGGTGGTCAGGGGCCTCCCACCTCTCTTCCCCTTCCACCAACCCTACGAGAGGACCCTCATGCCGCGAGTGAGTGAGTGAATATTAACGTCACACTGTTCAGCTACACGAGGGCTTTTGGCGACGGTCCGCGTAATTTTGAACCATGGTCAAATGACGCGGACGACACCTGAGCTGGCACCCCTCTCTCCTAACTACCACACCAACGGGAGGACGTTTGAGCTCTCGACATATTTAACGTGCATCGCTCACGGCGGGTCTTCAGTGGTATTGGGATCGAACTCATGACACGCTAGCCACGATCCGATGCCTAGACCACTCGGCCACCCCTCATGCCGCGAAGGCACTATACATTTACAAACATTCATGCCTTCTCCGGGATTCGAATCCAGACCCTACGGTACAGCAGTCAGCGTCGTTAACCACTATACTGGATGGGAGGCAAAAAAATTGCACTAAAGTGCATGAGCAGATATTCCGATTAGGTAGTAAGCCTGACACGAAACCCTCAGTGTATAGTTCCTTAACAAGCTTGGTACTTATTCGTCGATCCACTGAAGGGATGAAAGGCTGATCGAACTTTCCCAACCCAGGGTTTGAACCCCGTACCTGAGGCGTGGAAGCGCGATACGCTATTACTCAGCCACTAGGCATTGAATAAATAATTAGTATTAATTAATAAAATAAATTATTAATGAATTTTACATACTATATACAAAGGATTATAATCAATATCGCAAAAACAAAATCAGGGGCTTGAGGGGGTTCCGGACTCATAGACTCCAGCCCCCTTGTGTGCGCCACTGGCCGGCATTGTTTCTAGTCTTGGCGCCAGATTCGCTGAGTAGAGAATGATCCGCGTTAAATTTGTCGAGGATCAAAGTTATCACGTTGGCATTTTGTGGATGTGTAAAGACAGTAAATATACACCAACCTTAATTTATACGACTGGTGATCCGTCGCCAAGAGACGAGGACACCCGAGCCGACATCCAAATTTCTACATCACACCAACATATAGATTTTGAGACTCGACAAATTTACCATTCTTCAGGTCCTCTGCACGTCAAATCTTCAAATATCATTTGCACTTGAACCTACGAGAAAGGAAAGAGAGAAAAAGGCAAAGGAATATTTAAGCCTTTTTTTAACTTGCTTACGATTTTTTTTTTTATTATTGTGTTAGTTTTCAAATCAATACTTCGACTTAGCGAATCCGGAGCTGAGCAATTTTCAAATCTCACCCATTCGTCTTTTGTTTTAGAGCTACACATTTCGATTACTCGCTCTTATTTTGCTAATGTAATGTTCGAACGTATCGGATACAATCGATGCTTAGTCATAATAATTTATTTTAGATTAATTATTTCTTATCCACGGAGTCTTTGTTATCATATATTATAATTGTTATACAATTGATGAGCTCATAGGAATGCATGAGGAAGACATTGAAGAACTTGAGTCTTCAGTGAGAGATTGAGTGAGTGAATATTAACATCACACTGTTCAGCTACACGAGGGCTTTTCGTGAGGGAACTCGTAATTTTGAACCATGGTCAAGTGACGAGGACGACACCTGAGCTGGCACCCCTTCTCCTAACTACCATACCACAACAAAGGGAGAACGTTTGAGCTCTCGACAGATTTAACGTACATCGCTCCCCTACACGACGGGTGATTAATGGTACTGAGCTCGAACTCATGACATGCCAGCCACGAATCCGTTACCTTGACCACTAGGCTACCACGGCCACACTTGAGTCTACAGACCCAATTCACTCAGAAGATCGAACAGTGGCGTAACGGAGAATATTAGAGACCCCCATGCAAAGTCAGATTTTGGGCTCCAAGCCCAAATACGTAATTGGCTTCAGTCAGGCCCCTACAATCCTGGCCCCACCACGCGATGCGGAGTCACGGGGGTGTACCTTACGCCACTGCGATCGAATGATGGTTGGGAATTTGACAGAGGGCCTCAGTTTATATTTGAAAAAGGGTTACAAGAAGGTTTAATTGAAAAAGGGTTTCAGAAAATATAGACTCCAACGTGAAGATATTCCTTCCATTCAAATAAGGAATAGATAAATTATTAGCATGCTACGAGGAAATTTTGCGGGAGAAAAAAAAATCTTAAGAACCGAGAGACTGCTTAGTTAAGAGATTTTATGAAACTTTCTACATCAAAATTATACTTCGGTTTGTGATTTTCCATTAGTGTTATGTAAGATTTAATAAAACATTTTCTTTTTCCAAATTATTATTTTCTTTCGTCTCCAGCCCCAACTAAAAATTATTTATACGCATTTCATACGAAATTATACAACGACATATGAGAATTGGATTTACGCGGTTATCACTCGGTCCTACATTCGTATAAATTAGGAGAACTACTGTATTTATAGATTAATGCCCGGAAAAATTTGTCTCGTTACTTTTACCAATGTTCTCTTGCCCTACATTTGCTCGCAATCGGTGGAAACAGAATTAATTCTAAAAACAGTTGGATCGTTCGAACTGCAAAGTATTCAAAGATAAAACTTTTTTTTAAAAAATAAATAAATAAAAAGAAAGAAAGATGTCAAGTTTATAGACGTAACGAATACAGAAGCACGCCTTACAAAAGCATAATTGCCTGAAACGAAAGAGAAAAAAAAAATTACGTCAAACATTCCGCATAGTTCTTTGTTCTAGCCCACGTTAGGTTAACGCTCTTAATGAAGGGTAAAAAAATCTATTTTATTTTCTTGCTTCCCTTCCCATTTAGAATCGCACTTTACATCCTCTCCATTGGGGAAAAAAAAGTAATATATAAAAAAAAATAAAAGAAAAAAAATTCGTGGGCGAAAGAAAGATGAGCGAATTCTAAAATGTTTCCTCACTTTTTGGGTAAAAGCTATGAGTGAAAAAGTTCGTCGATAAAGAAAAAGTTAAATTTTATTTAAAAATTTATTTTGTCTAAGAAAATCAGACTTAAATTGAATTATTTAGAAACCCACTTATATATATATGTACGCTGTTATAATTCCTAAATATTTAATTCCATTGCTCAGTTGGACGATTATATCCATGCTATTTATTTTCTTAGACGACACAGAACACAAATACACAGCACAAAGAACATTACATAACTGATTCTACAAGCGAAAAAAAATTCTATTCATTGCTATTGCAGCGCCATCTATTCATTTTACATTTAATTTACACCACCTGCCACTATCATAAAAAAACAGGGAAAAGATATACAGAGTATTTTACCTACTTAAAGATGCAAATGAAAGGTGATAAAATAATTTTAATAAATACAAAAAAGATTTTTTTTCCCTTTCACCTACTAAAATTAGTTTATTACATTATTAATTTTAATTAAAAAATAAACTTAATAAATTAGTAAAATAAATTAACTTCTACTGAAACAAATCGTATATTAAAAAACAATGACAATGTTAAAATACTCGTTATGTGTAGAGAAATTTTAGCTGATGCTTACCGTACAAAGAACCGTATGAATATTGTTAAATCTAAATCTGTTAAGCAGACAAATATATGGAAAATATGATTTTCAATAAATATTAATAAAGAAAAATTATACAAAAGGGACAATATTTAAACTTGATCAATTGCCTAAGCAAGATATCAGTATCTAAAATCTTCAGATTCAGTTGAAATAATACTTTGTGTAAATACTCGATTCCCCATCCTCTATTTTGCAAGTGAACCCGCTGCAAACGTTTAGCCGTCACGATAGCGAAATGATCAAGATGGCGAATTCAAAGCCGGAGTTGCTTCAGCCGAGTCATGGATACGAATCGGGATGGTATTGATTTTATTTTTCAAGAACGCTGCACATCGAAAGCTACACTGGGTCCAATGGCAACGGACCTCGTTATTTAGAGCCTTCATCGAGAGCGACATCCGAGCTGGTATTCCAGGTTCCATATTTCCACACCATGTTAATGAGAGGACTTTGCGCCTCGACAGATTTGACGTGTATCAGCCCCACAACAACAAAGGGCTTGATTCCATTGAAAGACCTGTCGTGTCGGGCAATTGCACGTTGAATTGGTGAGGGTTCTTCAGTGGCATCAGGATATGAACCCACGGGTTGACAACAACGCCAACCACGAGTTCACAACCATGACTAGCGGTTACCGCATCCAAAATAACCTTTTAGACATGATATTAAATACTTATTTCACACGCGTTGAGTCAAAATATCGGGGATCGGAAAGCTTCTCTCAGGGCTTCGAACATTATTTTTTTCGTTCCGGTTCAACTAAAAAAATATATCGGTTCAGTACCGGCTTTCGTTCCGCCAAAAATGACGGTTTTCGTTTCAGTTTCGAAAAAATAATTTTAATTGTATGTATATTCTTATTTGTATCATAAACAAAAAAAAGTTAATTCTATCAAAATTAAGAATTTAACTTTTTTTTTAATTGTTACACTAAGGGAGTCTAACTCAACCTGGACCACACCATCAAGATTTAACTTTAAGCGGGCCGCAAAAAAAATCAATATTCAATGAAACGTAGGATTATTTCGAATATAATACGTTATAATAAACATATATAAACGATCAAGAAAATTTAATGTTTACATCCAGACACTTGACGTCTCTTCACTTCTACAATCTTGCCTATTTTGGGGGGGGGGGGATTTTATTTTATTATATGTTATTGTTAACCGGTATATTGTCCGGCCCACAAAAATTATCATTGTGGGCCGCATGCGGCCCTCGAGTTTGACACCCCTGTGGTATACTATGTGAATTGATGCAATTAACTAATATGTACGATATACGAGTGGTGAGCAGAGAACGGCGAGCATTGGCATTGTTATCTATTATCAAAATCGCATTTGACAACTAGGTTCAAGATTCTGGTTTTTGTCTATCTAAATAACCTATATAAAAACATCTGTGGATGGTCGCATGCTGAGATGCGAAAAATATAACAGCCATATTTTTCTTTAAAAAAAATCATCCATACTTCTAGTACATTCAACAAAAATAAATCTGCCTTCTACGAGTGGTTTCATGCGAAACTGCAGCGCTGATTTAAGCTCAATTCGGGCCCTGGCGCAGAAGATCTACATGCCCTCTTGGCACTGGAGGATAAAAATTTATATCTAGAAAAGCTGGGTAAGTTCAGCTTATCCGGCTCCTGGGCGCCCGCCCCAAGTGCCCAAAAGGTAAACCGGCACTGCGAAACTAAAATAGAAAAGTTCTAGTGAACATGAAAACAGGGAATCGAGAAGTAATGTACATGGAATGATGATAATTTTTTGGTAAGCGTTATGTTAGAAAACATGGATAAGTTGATTACAGTAACAAAATGACTGAAAATATATCGAACCAAAAATAAACCGATATTTTTTTTTCCGGTTCGAAGACCTGGTTTCTCCATTAAAAACAATGATTTGACATGAAATGGGGGGAAAAATCATGATTTAAAACAAATATTCAAATTACAATCATCTGTAAACTTTTAGTTTCGGATACAATTGGGCAGAATTTTCAAGGATTTATTTTTTCCTTCTTGGTAATCTTTTTCCCCTCAAAAGAGACAAATGTAGCACGGAAGTTAAAATGAAAAAAAGAAGAAAAAAACTTTTTTTCTGGAAGAGGAAAAAAAATTACCATCCCCATTTATACAACGCTCGCTTGTCAGCTGCCGGGATTTTCTACATTAGGCGAATTCATTGCGCAATGCGGTTTTTGGAATGATAAGCGAGAAAGAACATAACGGGATAAAGAAAAAAGTATTCAAAATTCCATATTGTTTCATTTGCAACAAAATAAAAACCTATCTTGAAATATTTGAAAAGTTGTAAATATTCACGCGATAACGTCATAAAACTCGTATTAATCCGAAAAATTGGAGAAAATATTCACCACATTTATTTTAAATCTTAATAACGTAAATGAACACGCTACGAACGTTAAAGAAATTGCGTTTCAAGGATAAAGAAACGAATATATTACATTCGAAACTAGCCGCATACTAATGTGATTTTTTTATGTTCATAGCAGCAAAATATATGCGTATAGTATTAATTGGATAGTTCCGAATGAGTTGTAATGGCTAATAATTCTATTAGGAATGTTAAATCATAAAAACCTTAAAGTAAGCTGATTTTTAAGATTTGGCTGTGAAATCAATTATGTGCAGCTGATTCCTGATTTAGGGGTGCGAAAGGTTCCAGAGATGAAAAGCCGAGACAGTCTGACTGCCTTCTCGGAAAAGGGGCTAACTTATTTTTGACATTTGTTGGAAACATCTGGTCAAAGTGGTTCAACAGCGGCTTAGAGGTGTGGTCTTCCGAGAAAGCTATTTGAAGGTGCAATTTTGTCCCATTGACACAATGCAGAAGGTTGAGAAAAACTTTCACGTAGAATCAAAGCTATCTTGAAAAACTACCACGACAGCATTACAGGTTGAATTTCACAATTTATTCGGAAAAAAATCTTATTCAGATCGTAGAGTTAAGTTTCCATTTTATGGACATATTAAAGGACACATACCAATTGACCAGTTCTTTGGGTGGCGTAATGGAGAATATTAACCCCCTCCCCCACAAAGTTAGGTTTTTAGTCCCAAGCCATACTTGGCATTAATCAGACTTTGTGCCCCTTAGAATCCTGCCCCACCCCTGCGATGCGGGGGTGTACGTTATGCCACTGACTAGCACTTCATGCATTTTCCCTAATGAATTATACCAGAGGAGTACTCAATTTAGGATAGGGTTTGAGGATTCAAAACTCCTCCCATAGACCAAGAGATTTTTAATTTTTGGGATACAGATTACGTATCTGTGTTTTGGTCAAATATTTTATACCCTCCCAAGAAAGAAGTCTGTGTTCTATTGATAAAAACATTAATAAATTAAATGTTGAAATATTCTGAGTTTCCCAAACAAAAGATTTTTGTAACACCTAACGCCAAGTCTCATTCCCAATCGAGCAAAAAACCGTACCTTTCAACTCGACACAATTCCCTTTCTCTTCCTCCCCCCTCATTCTATTCCCCTCTTTTTTCTACTGTTTCCCTCTCCCTTTTTCGACCTACAATGTGAACTTTCTAACATAATACTTTTAAAACTATTTTCGGCCTAATGTTAAAGAATAGGACCCAAATTCGGGATATTTTTTCGTATATCAAAGTACTCGAACATTAATATAAGATTCTGGCTTCACTATCCTGTAGAGAATCTCGCTTATTTTATCATACTACTCATTTTTATCCTAGTTGACACATTTTTTTTCTTTTATAAAATGTGTTTCGCATTTTTCTCCTACACCGTAATGTTAAATGAGCCATCTCTTTACATTTTAAAAGAAAAAAACTAATTATTTATGAAATATTTTGAAATTTTAAAAACACTATATTATAAAGAAATACATAAGTTACAATGTCACAATTTTTTTTAAAATTGAGGCATTTTTTCTGTCTGGAAATGAGCTCCGCGTTAAGTTTACGTTCTCGTACATATGGCGAAAACAGCCTTAAGCCTTGGCGACTGTTGGCCAACAGTTGCCAAGCTTTAGAACACAATGACCTACTAAATGTATAATCTTATATTTGATAGACCACTAAGATGATTGGCCTCTATATGGCGGACCACTATATGGCAGACCAATCTAACTAGATCGTGACTTACATTTCCATCCCACTTCACGAAAAAGAAGAGAAAAACGGACAACGTAAAGCAATATCCACAAACTGAAGCGTTTTGCCGTCAATTTACCTCGGTTGACAACTCTCTCTCTCTCAAATATAGTTAGATACACCACCAAAATAGCTAAATGTGCAAAAAAGCAGAAAAATAGAAAGTTTTTAAAATTACAACATTCTATAAATTTTCTAAAGAAGTTTTACAATATTCCAACTCAGTTTAACTTGGCAGCGTTGAGAAAGATACACAATGTACCAATCTAAATTTTTTTTAAATTTAAATTCAAGAAAATTCACAGATATTTGTAAAAAATGTAAAACATAGTAGAGATTGGGGTTTCAATAATACATTTCAAGTCAATCACATGTTAAGAGCATTTATTTTTTTAACGAAGTTAATTAATACAGTCAATAGAGCAACGTCATGAAATTCCAGTTTGGCTGAAAACCGATTTTCAACGCCAAATTTTGTCATTGTTGAAAGTCTTTTGTTACCTTACATTGTTACGGAAAATTCTGATCCATTTTTACGAGCGTTACAAACACGAGCGTAACAATACTTGGCTTCTTAGAAAGCATCATTCAAGTTCACTGTCCAGCAAAACGCGCCTATAGAAGTTATCACTTCAAAAATTTTAAGAGCAATCAAAATTATTCATTTCAGAAAAGACAGAAAGTACCCACTGCAATCCATCATTTTGTAACATTTATACAAAAAAAAAACTTCAAGAACCAATCCTTCAATTTCCCTGACATTACATAAAATTCACCCCAAGGCTGGAAAAAATTCCCTGACACCTTATGCCTTGCTTCACGTAATCCCCCTGCTGCCTGCGACCCAAGAAGGTCTTCAATGAAGGTAAAAGTCAAGTGAACGAAGAAGTCCTGGACCCCATCCAAAGAATGCCATTGTCGTTGGTTTTTATTTCACGGTTTGGGGTTGTCTTCTATGATAAGGGATATATTGCCAGCCACTGTGAGGATTGACAAACAGGACTGGGGAGAAAAAAAGAAAGGCATAACAAAAACTTCGATGATGTAAGCGCAGGGTACGCCATTAGATACAAAGGACACAAAAAGACTTCTCAAAGTTGAAGGTTAGGATCATAAACACAGATCACCTATGGTATTATGCAACGGTAAGACTCAAAATAGATCAGTTTGTGGATGGGATACACAGAAAATACTTTTAATTCTGCAATTCTGATTAGAAATTGAAATTGTTTTCTGTAAAATAAAAGCGTAATTTTCAACACATGTGAAAAACCCCTTCCCCCAAGAATTTCAACATAATTTAGATTCACTTGATTTTGTTGAAAAGCCGAATTAATATTGATATACCAAAATGAATCTCGTATATATATATATATAAGAATTACTAAAGGAATTGTTGGCAACAATCTCCATGATTCTGAATAATAAGTAAATGGCAAAAACGAACAATACAGATTGGCAAATTCATAGTTCGAGTTGCATTTGAAGCAAAATAAGGTTTTAAACTGTATGATTTTGAATCGAAGGCGATACGAGTCAACACACTTATCAATATCCACACTATGCTGACATGAAAACAAAGCCAAAATATTACGATGGTCTCGAGAAAATACGAAACCCTTACCCGCTACCAATCCGTTACTCTACTAAACAGATAACAATGGCCCGAAACAATCGGGATATATCTCATTCAAAATACATAAAAATTAAGTGAAAGCTATGAGTAAAGAACTTATGCTCAATATATAACAGATTTCATTATCTCTAATAATCTTTGGTAGAGGTCGATATCCAAATATAGATGCCTGAGCGTTTGAATTTATAAAATTTATATACAAATATTTAAATTTATGAATTGTTCCCTATAAGGGCAAATATTTTTACAATTAAGGATCTGAAATTATACGTAAAAATGTTTTGCTGGAAATTAAATTACAAAAATGTGGATTTCGTAACTCAAAAAACCCACAACCCCCTATAAAAAAATACATTTAATACTACTTTATTCAATTCCTACACTATTAGCTTTTTCTCTCTCGCTCTCTCTGTATATATATAATACATATCTTGTACAAATTTTCAATCGTTAATAAAATATTTTCTATTCATACAATCAAGTTCAAATACATTTTTTTAAACTTGTAGTGGATGACACTTAATGTTAATATAGTTTTTCGAATATTAATTCATTAATTACTAGTTGATTAAAATTATTTACCGGTTTTCGACGTCAACTTAGATTCGTCTTTATTGTTGTAACAATGTAACTGTTAAAGCAATGACAAACGTTGGCATCGAAAACCGGTTTTTCAGCCAAACTAGCCAAACCGGCTGTGCATTGTTACAACAATGCAGACAAATTATGCTCTTTTTCAATTCCTACCATTCGTTCACTCTCTCCCTATATATATATTATTCAAATTTTCAATCGTTAATAAAATATTTTCTATTCATCCATTCAAAGTAGGAAATGACTTAAATTTTTTTTTTTAAATTACTTGTTTTAAAACTTATTTTAAAAATATACAGAAAACATTTTAATATTTAATAATTTTTTTAAAAGAATGTAGGGTTAAAAAAAAATAACCCCGGCGCACACATGCCAATGCTCTAACAATTATTTCAATACCACTTAGAAAAAGCTTATGCAAAAACCCATTTCCGATTACAATACTAGCACGAGAAGAAAAAACTTTTAACGAGTTCCATTTTTAAAAAGAAGAAGTAGGGATGCAGAAGAGATTAAACTAATCTCCCTCCTCTCCCCTCTTCCAACCCTTTCAACCCCTCAAGGTACATCTGGACAAATATTTCACTGGCATGACTCCTATGCAGCTTCCGTAAAGGCTCTTCAGCAGTTTCCCTCATATCGATCCGAGATTCCGTTTTTGACGCAGATAGAGGGGGTGCCCCAGTGTCATGAAATGGCATAGGAAATCTGGCAACAACCCCTCCTGCCGTCCCCCTTCACGTTGGACGACATAACTTCAATGGAAATCCAATTCTCAAAGTTAATAAGACTCTTTTTGTTGTTGGTTTTACTTTCGTCCAGATTTGGAATGAGCGCCTAAGCTATTTTTAGTTAGGTGGAAATGATCGAAAGGTAATTGGGACGATTCGATCTTCATTTGAAGCCTCGGTGGGTGGTATAAAAATTATTTCATTTCACAATACCCATTGTGGAACCGATGGGAGATTGGTGGAGCTATCAGAGTAATGGGCTCAATTCATGAAGGTCACGTGATAAAGACTAACACGTGATCTACATTGAACTCAAAACAGACATCAAACGAATTGTACTTGTGCGTTCTATTTGAAAAACTTAGATACAATTTCTTTTTTTATTTGAACTGAAGCAATCAGAAAATCTATTTTAAACTTTACAAATCAGTTGTCGAAAAGCCTGCAAACTCGACTAAATTTACATCCACTTAAAATGTTGATTCGACAGGATAAATATAAACCAGGAAAAACTTCAGAATACAAATTGCGGAAAGAAAAAATAGCGTGACCTATATGGGTGCTATAATTCCCACCAATCATTTATTAAAGAGATTTAATAACTTTTAATGCATCGTTGTATACAGAATACATATATTTAACGATCTAATTTGATCAGCTACCTTATTATGAGAGGAAAAATTCATTTGCAGATGGTAATAAAAAAAAAACAATTTTAGTGAAAGGTTATTTTGATAATGGAACTCAACACCTGTTGATGAAAAGAAGAAAAAAAAAGAAGAAAAAAAATTAATGCAACTAAGCGATTGGGGAACAAGCTGATATTTTATGCATACTTCATTATTTATTAATAAAAATGTTCACGATTTTTTTTTTGTATGTTTCGTGATAATTTTTACGAAAATGGTATGTTAATCAAATAAAAGACAAAAAAAAAAAAAATTCTAGGAAATTTTTCATTTACATGCTTAAAATTTGAGATTTTTCATCCGATTGCAAAAAAGGAAAATCATGCTTCGAATATTACTAAAACTTTTTTAAAAATAAAATCACCTTTTTTAGATACTGATTTTTAAACATGGTTCAAGAAGAAATGGTAAGAAAATTGGCAACACCAAGTGATTCACACACACACCAGTTACCATAGTAACCGATACATCTCAACATGTTAAAGAAAATTTCAAATATTTATTGCTTAAATCTCTTTCAGTATTAGCGATTACATATTATGTAAATACCCCATGTTTGTTTTCTAAGCCGCATTATGGGTGGGGCTCAAACATTTTCGAGCCACTTGTGATCCTCATTCTTATGCTCATTGAAAATTTATTACAGAATCGAAAGAATTCCGAGCCTTGAAAATCACATTAACAGATTTTAGAACCTTGAAAATGTCATTTTACAAGGTCCTTATCCATAAGTATGTAATCCATGCAAAACATTTTTTTTCACAGCGCGAAAGAGAGATGTAGAAAAGAAAAATGAATACGAGAGTGTCCTTGTATGCTCCAGAGGATGCTTAACTACCACAATAATCAAAACTTAAAATATGTTTATATTACACATTTCGCGTCATTGATTATGCGTGAATTATTGCAGCAACTCAATTAAATTTGTTTGCTTCTTTCTAAACAATGTCGCAAGAATTACACTTCGGATTTTTGGCGACGGATTATGGCACTTTGAATAGCGACGGGAACACACACACAATGTTTCGTTGTTCTAAGTTCCATATCACATTAAAGAGAATTTATAGGTAAGTTAGAACGTGCAGCATCTCTTGCTATTTCACATAAAGATTTTCAATGGATTTGATTTTAATTTACGCCACACACTGAAACAACACAGGAGTATTGGCGACGGACCAAGTAATTTAAACCAAAATCAAGTGACGTTGACGACATGTTAAGGTATCCGAACACGTTGTGAAAATGACCAAATTCAGTCAAGACAGATATTTTTGTTTTTTATTTTATTGAATAGAGCTATCTTTTGACTTTACGAAACATACTTTGTTTTGTTTCTACACTACCTAGAGGTCAAGTTACAATCCATTTTATAAATTTAGAAAAACCGGAAGTGGGTTTTTGATCGACCAGAAGTGGGCATTCAAATTGCTCAAAATCTATCATGGCGAGTCTGTAACTCAAAATATTACGAATGTATTTCTATAAAACTTTTTGAACCTGATATTTATGTTATTTTCTAGAGAATGTACTAAAATATTTCTTATTGTATGAATACTTTTTGAGTTATGGCTTGTTATTTAAATAATGGTCTCATAAAAAATGTAACATTTCTTATGTTTACTCAATCAGCTCTAAAATTTTCAAATTTTAATAAAAAATTAAAATTTTAGTACATTTATTAGATAAATGCATCTAATTTGTTTTAGTAATACTTTTACTAATATATGTTTATTACTTTTTTCTCTAACTGCTTTGAAGTTTTTCAAAAATATTGCTAAAATTTCACTTATAATTGTGATTTTTGTAAAATTCAGGTAATTTATTTTAAATGTTGACAGTTAAACAGTAATATTTATTGGTATTGAGTCCTAAAAGAGCATTTATAATGTTTTAGTATGCTATTTTGTTATAAAGTACTCCGAACGTGTTCGGATACCTTAACCGCTTAAAACAGTCCATGTACTTACATATTATCGCAACAATCGTCAACTTTATTAATAGCTCGCCAAGTTGGCTACTTCGATTTCCTATGCGTCGTACGCGCAGAATTAGCAACCAGGTGCTTCGTTGCATATAATGTCGCCAACAGGTTGCAATAATACAGAAGTACTCAGTCTTTAATAATATCGATGTTGTATTAACGTCACACTGAAGCAATACAACGAGCTGTTTACAACGGACTTCTAATCCCTCATTCTCTGAGCTACCACACTACTACACATTCTTCGAGTTACCACACACTACTCTTCCCGTCTAACACAGAATCTTATGAAAGAATGATATTTTACCAGAGTGATATTCACTTTCACCTATGGGGTTCAATTTCATTTGTAAAAACAGGTGATAGGTCCTGGGGCATTGAAGTAATCTTTCAATATTTTAACCCCCCCCCCCTCTTCCATGTTAAGCAATGCTTGAAATTTCTTCAACTAAAAATAGATCAGATACACCTTGTTTGGTTCCCAAAATCAAGTGTATCACTTAACCTTGAATACTCAAATGTATTGCAAAGTCTACAGCAGTCATTATAACTTCGTGTGATGGTTTTTGATGATACCACGACAAGACACGCACAACGCCAACCGCAAAGTTCGTAACCTTGTAATCCCGGTCTTCTCGCCTGTCACGGCTTACTGAAGCTGGTACTCAAACACCAAATTGTCGAATTCAACTTCATAAGAGAAAAGGCAAAAGAAATATGCATATGTAAGAACATAACCTAAATTAACACACAATGCATTTATTTAACAGTAAACATCATCGGGGGAATATTGGAAACTATGTTAAAGGTAACAGTTAACATAAATTTTTGTACCTACTAACATTATAAGATCTTTGGAGAAAAGGATCAGGGGCGTAACTGCCACCGTATAAATGATACAAAAATATCGTAACATGTTAAAAGGCCCTAAAAAGGGCTTCCAAGAAACTTGGATACAGTTCCTACTTAGGACTAACTACGCCAGGGATAAGGACCAACCTTTGTCTGGAATTAGGACCAAATACTACTGCATTCATAAAATCTGTCGATGAGGAACTATGTAATTTAAAATTCAGGTCAGATGAGGATAACGATCAGATTCATTATTTTCCTAACTTTCACGCCATAATCATGCGAGGAGGTCGAAGTGATTTAAAGTACAGCCGTTTTCATGATCGACCACAGCAGCCCAGTGGTCATGGTCCTGAACTCGAGGCTGAATTATTGCAACTGAGTCACGAGCTTGATATAAGCAATTAAAGGCCAGCTACGTAGCGAGGCTTATACATATTAAATCTATCGATGCTCAAAATCTTCTCGTTAGAATGGTGCAGAAGTTTAGAAAGTAAGGTGCCAGCATAGGTACCATCTTCATCACGTGACTAGGTTTCAAAATTACGAAAACCGTCCCCAACACCCTTCCAAATGCCTCCAAATTTCGACGTTATAAACAATCCAAACTATGATATTTGGAGGAACTAGAGCCTCCAAATGATCAGCTGGTGAACAGTCGGCAGGTATCAGTTGCAAAATTTGCAATCTTAGCCCTGCATTACTATTTCCTTATACAGTGAAAATCTCTTAACACGAAACTGAGGGGAGAAATATTTTTTTTCCGTGTTAAAGTTTACTGCAACAAAAAACCATATCAACAAAACTAAGTTTACCAGAGTTTTTTTTAAATTATTTATTTATTCAGATATGTATACATTTCATACAGACCAATGCCATTTCATAAAAATTAATTAAAGAAAAGCATTCACAAAACTCTTAGAAATATAATACAAATTTTTTTTAAAGTTTTTTGAAAAACTAAATATTTACTGAGTTTTTGGGAAATATTCTGATATTTCTCTTTGATTTGTCTTTTGTAGCACAAAATTGTTAACAAATTGTTCGATATAGTCCATTCGTTATTCATTTTAACATTTATTTAAAAAAAAAATTTCATTTCATTTGGAACGTGCGTCTAAATAACTGCGCACACTTTTCATGATGTTCTTTATTTCGGATAATGCGAGAACAATAGCTGCATTATTCATTTCATTTTCGTCGTCGAAATCTGCATCAGTGATATCTTTTGAGCTTTGAACACTCTCCAAAATGTCTTTGTCTGCCCACTATTGGAACTGTGCACACATTATCATCTACTGCAACGAATTCCTCCGATGATTGAGTAGGACAGTCCAATACGGTTGTTATTTTCCGTATTTAAGCGATTTTCATTTCGTGTTAAGAGAAAGAAATGCATGAAAATGCACAGTAGTTTATTGGGACCGTTGTATTATTTCACGTTAACCGATGTTTCGTCTTAAGCGTTTTCGCGTTAAACGTATTTTATTGTATTTACGTGAAATGGAGCGGCACTACATTCAAAAATCGGTGGTAGAATTATAACTAAAACAATAAAACAAGTTTCTGAAAGGAAAAAAATTAAAAATTAAATTGATACAAACCTCGACTTTAAAAAAAGATCAAAAACAAACAGCCAATAACTAGGAACAGAGACAATTTTTTAAAAAAAGGTATCAAAATCTAAAACACACCAAAACTAGATTCCAGCGAGATTTCCAATTTAAAAAAAAACCGAAGAGACGTACTCACCCCGCCTCAGTCGTTCAATGTTGATTAGAAGGAGTCGCTCTGTCGACAGCGTCCAACATTCTAATCCCTTCTGCCGTAAAAGAAAGCAACAAATCTCCTCTTTTCGAAGCCAAAATGATCGATACCGGAATTTCCCGACTGCAAACGAATCTGGAAAACGCCCGCTAATTGCAAAGGAAACTGAAATACTCCGGAGCGAAGGGGGGATGTTGATCTAACGGGATCTCGTCACAACTGGCCCAAGTCTCTACGGTCCTTTCTCCCACACATATGCATAACACCAGTGGCGCACACAAGGGGGTTGTCTTAGGGGTCCGGACCCCTCCCCCCAAAGCCCTTGAGTTTTTTTCGATTGATGAACATTCTCTCTATGTATAACGTAAAATTTAATTAAGTACTTGTAATTAACAATTTATTTTATTAATTAATGCTAATTATTAATTTAATAATTTATTTATTACTGTTTTTTTTTTGTTAACAAAATCGCCAAAATCAGAAGAACCAATTGGTGTTGTCTTGAGGTATGATACGAGTTGGGGGCTTTCGACCATGGACACCGAACCCCCCCCCCCTCTCTTGAAAATTTTTTGTGTGCGCTACTGTCTAACACTAATTATTTACAGAAAGAGATATAAACGTCAGATCCGTGCAAATAGGTTCACGGAGTCGGATAATTAAATAGGAACCAATGCTGTGTTCTTGGCGGTTAAATTTATGAGACGATTTAAGAAGAATCACAAGCACAACTGGTTATAGTCATTACAAACAAAATAATCGTAAATGTTGAAAATTCGATAACGATTCCTTATGTTGAAACCGCCTTAAATTCCTCAAGTGAGTGAGGGAATATTAACGTCGCACTGTTCAGCTGCAAGGGGGCTTTTGGCGACGGACCTCGTAATTTTGAACCATGGTCAAGTGGTCATGCTCAAGTTAAATTCCCCAAACCTAAAAGGTGAAAATGGTCGAAGGGTTACACTTTATATTTTCCAAATAGGAGAAAGGCGACTCAATCATTCACCAAAATATCTCCAGAACTATTAAAACTACAGACTTGAAATTCGGCAGGCATGTTCCTTTTATTGAGTAGAGATCCTTTTAGAACGGGTTTTGAAGAAATCAACTCCAAAGGGGGTTCTTGCAGGAAGGGGGGGGGACGAAGGCGTTACACATGTAAACTCGCTTTTTGAACAATTATACCAACCGACTTTTTCGTAACCACGTTTCTTTTGTCGAGTAGAGATTGGCAGAAAGTGACTACCAAAGGGGTTTACGGGGTAATTACAGCTAAACTATGAACAATAAAGCTTACAGATTTAAAAATTGGTAAGCATGTTTGTCCTGTTGAGCAGAGAACCGCTAAGAACAGATTTTGAGGAAAATCTATTCCAAGGGGAGGTCACGGGAGCGTAAAAGATAGATATACCCCCGTTTTAGAAAATTCCAAATCCTGTGCAAGGGCTATAAGAATGTTTTTGAGTACAATCGAAAACTTAATGCTAAGGCTTACGATATCAATAACTTAAAAAAGCATATAGTCATATAACATCATGAAATATCCAACGAAATGGGCGGGTAACAGTTTTATTTATATGCTTGATTTGATTTTAACGTTTTACCTAAGCCATTTTTGCAATCATTCTTTTCGCTTTGAATCAAAGTGAAAAGAGGAATGAATGATTGAATGTTTATTAACATTGCATTCCAATGTAATATGAGTGGTGCTATTTGGCAACGCACCTCTTACTTTTGCCAGCGGTCAAGTGATGAGAGAAATTCAACTGGAGCTTCCCCCACCAAATCTATACATCAAGCCAATACGAGAACTCTGAGCCTCGACAAATTTAATGCGCATCATCCCTTCAACATGGCGGATCTTTAGAGGCGCCAAAAATTAAATCCAAGACTCGACGACAAAAAAAAACCGCATACCACGAGTTTACGACTATTACTGATGGGCTACACAATATCTTCAAGAATTTTAAAGTGACATAGTTCATTTGTTTCAAATAGGCTACATTCTGACAACAAAGCCATATGCAGACACGGTAAGTCCTCAATAGTGAAAGCCCCTTCATTGGTGGCACCATCTAGTAGCGGCTTCCGCTACCAAATTGTAACACGTTTGGATTTTATTCAATTTTTGGCCACCAATAAATTCCAACTCAGTAATGACTAAATTACCATTTAAGAACAAACTTTTTTTTTATTAGACTGGTTAACTGAGAGAGCATTTAGAAGGTTAAAATATGAACTTACAATAACAACGTTCAGGCTGGCAAGGGAACTGCCAAACTGCTCGACTTTCTTCGGAAGACGGATTACTTATAGTACGTTGCGATGACCTAGCTCACTGATTTTCATGAGATTAGTTGCCACAAATTCAAACTTTCGACGGATGCCGTGATTTAATTTGGTCAATTTCATCTGTGCACAACACCCGGTACATCGAGAGACACAAAGGATGAATTCCCTTTTATAAATACCAAACCATCATAAAAACTGTTACTTTCGAAAAAAATATCCAAGTACCTCGGATACTTTCAAGGGGCGAGTCACAAATGTAACCATTTTACCACACTACACTACCAGAAGATGGATTCAAAACAAGAGAGCTTCCTTCAAGCCCCAGACGCTTCAATTATGCCATTACAGGACGACCCTACCGGAACAACAACAAAAAACGCCCACCCTCCCTGAGATTACCCGGCAAGATAAATAAGATATTACACACCTGTACACTCAATTCAAAAGTAGTTTGCACGAACGTAGGCTGCTTTATTATTAACAAAACTATTCATCTTCGCACGGTCTAGGTCAATACAGGTAGGTGTTGAGAAATTACGAGTACGAATCCAAGCGGTGAAAAATTCTTGTGATTGATGCGTCATTGAAATATGCATACTAATTTTAATTTATGATGAATACATAATATACATAGTATGCAATAACCACATCACTAGTTCCGGGTTAATTTGATTTTTTTTTTTTTTTATAATTCTGATCATCAATGGAACGCATTTTGCTAATGTCATTTTGGCTGATGGATTACTTCAGTGTAGGACTCGATCAACGTTCTTTTTGGAACAAGCTAACTCATCAGAGCCTGATGAACAATCCGATAACATAATATGTGGGGGGTAAAGAACTTGACATGAATGGTGGCTAATTACATTACTATTTTATGATATTAAAATTGCTCGTGGGTAACCCAATGGCCATGGAAAGGTTCTAGTCTAGACTTAGGTTCAAGTCCCAGTTCTATAAAAGACTGTGGGCTGTTGCATAATGAAAATTCGACTTGACCTCAAAGTTCTTAGCGAAGTAATCAAAGAGAAATTAGAGGTACCACCTTAAGTATCATCGTCATTTGACCGAGGTCCAGAGCTACGCCAGTATCCCTCAAATGCGATTTTAGAATATCAAGTACTTGATTTGATCGGTGGCACACAAAGGAATTTTTCGGGGGGCGGGGTCGAAAGTCCACCATTCTCGTATCATGCTCCAAAGCGCCGTCCAATATATATTCTTTTAATTTTGTCGATTGTCATGAAAAAAAAGCAACAAAAAAAATTAATTATAAGTAATTAGCATAAAAAATTAATTATTAATAATAAATACTTGATAAATTTTTACGTACAACAAACATAGGATTATAATCGAAAAAATCGAGGGCTATAGGGAGGGGGTCCGGACCCCCCCCCCTTTTGTGCGCCACTGGATTTGATTTTTATTAACATCTCTCTCTCTCTCTCTCTAAAGCTGCACGTAAGCTATTGGCGGTGGACTTCATAATTTTGTACCTCGTCAAGTGACGAAGACGACACCAGAGCTGGCACCCCATCTCGAAACTACCACACCAACGAAAGAACTTTGAGCCTCGACAGATTTAACGTACATCAGCGCCTCTACACGGTGGTTCTTCAGTGGCACCGGGACTCGATCCAAGTACATAAGTTTTCGACTAAAACTACTAGGCTACCTCGTAATTTTGAGAAGCTCTGTCAAGCAACGAGGAGGACACCTGGGCTAGCACTTTACTTCAAACTTCCACTCATGCCAACGTAATGACAGTGGCAAGGAGACAGATGACGTGCATCAACCCCTCTACATAGTATATCTTCAGTGGCACCAAGATTCAAACCTACGACTAGACAACATCGCCAACGATTTTACGACCATAACCACTTGGCTTCCATGGTCAAGTAATAATTAAAGAATTAAATCAGTATCATTTGAATTGAATCAACGTCCTAATAGAAAATACAGGAGAGCTATTGCATTTGTACCCAAAGCATTTAAAAATACGGTATGTCATGCATGAGTTTGTGTCGTTTTTGTAATGTACGCGAGTGTGAACGCGTTCATGCATACGAGTGTGAACGTGTGTATGACTGAGTGGAAATTATATTATTGAACCCCTGAACCTCTTCAACAAAACATTCAATATTCTGCAACATGAAGTTTGCAAATCGCAAAAGAATTATTCAAGATAATTTGACAAACGGGTTATTACCCCCTCCCTTTATAAAAAAAATTTTTTATGGGATATTGATCATATTTAACACTTATTTTCGAGATTTTTGCACTTTATCATATTTGCTCACACAGAGATTCAAGCAAAAACAAAAAAAAAATCTAATATACAAGTGACGAAAAGAAAAATATTACTTTACACACGTTGAATAAAAATGCATTTCTAGCTCTTCAGCGTGATACGCTTTTATACACCTTCCTTCTCATAAAACCAGATATTGAGCAATAGCCGAAACATGGAATTCGAAAACTGGAAGAAATTTTAATATAAATACACTTGCCGCAAGAGAGTTCCTTTTCATTTATAAATTGCCACTCAAAATTCGAATTTGGTTCGACTAAATAACAATCTGAGAAAGAGCCAAAGAATTACAGAAAATGCGAAAATCACTTTCAAAACAAAAGTATTTTGGCTATAATATGTAAATTTTTATCAGAATTTGCTTGCATTAAATTAAGTTGAATGTACTTGCTAGAAATCGAACTCGTGTAACATACACAATCACGTAATACTTTTAACACAAGGAACATAATTATTTTTCAAAGCACATTATTTTGCAAGGAACATATTTCAAATTATTTATCGCTTACACAATTTCCAAAACTTGACCACCGCAGAAAAAACAAAATCACGAAACTGAATTAAACACCATTTTTATTATCCTATTTATCGTTACTTTTTATTGCACACTCATGCCTATTCCTCTCTAGGCATATATTTTCCCATTTTCTTTTAACGAGGAAAAACTGTCATATATAACTTTACTGTGCAACTGCCGCGATTCTATGCAAATTGAAACCGTGTCGAAACAAACCCTTTTGACGTCACAAAAACCTCTGTTGCCACGTCATTTGTCTAAAAACGTGATTCGCTCGGTTTGAGACCGTCTAAATCACACATTTGAACAAAAGTCAATGACTGTGGCAGTACAAGGTACAGATCAGACGCGATTCTATAGATTTTTATAATCTGCCATTTTAAAACAGATATTTTGTTAGCATATCAGCTTTTCGAATGCAACATTCGTGCGCTAAAATTACCTCGTTCGAAAAGCAGGTGTTTTCGTGTGGTGTGTCGCAAAAAAAACTTTGCAAGAACATTTATCATGGAAACAGCTGAAAGGTGAATTGATTGTGTGCATAAGCATATTTAGAACTTTTTTGTGTGTTAATAGTACTTGCTGGCGAAAATATAAACATATTGGAACTTACAGCACGATAATTTTTAATTATAAAAGAGCTGCAGTTGCATTAACAAATGTTTCGGAGGGGAATAAGTTCAGAATCTATAGATATTCAACTCAACATGGATAGCCTTATAAATACCCGTAAATACTATACTTTATAATGACCTGAAAGCAGCTTTAAGCGAACACATTAAATTAGCATAGTGTATATATAGCCTTAATCCTAGTTTTATATAGGCTTATTTTAATTTAATGTTCTTTTTAACAAAATAAATATCACCTAAAGCACTGTTTTTTTTTTAATACAATGCTACTAAAAACTATCTATACATTAATTGTTACAGTAACAGGTTTTGTGGGAAAGGAGCAACAAAGGCTATTATCCCCTTGAAATGAATATATATGTCTTTCCCTTCTTGTTTAATATATATCAAAAAAATTCAACTTCTTAATTTGTTGTTCTTATTTAGGCATATTATTAATAATTTGATTTTATTTTCATTCATTTCTTAAATACCCGATTGTTTATAAATCAAAATAAAAAAATTAACTTAAATTTTTAAAGCGAAAACTTTAATACTTCCACACACACACCCACACAACCCAGATTTATTTTTAACATATAAAAATTTTAATTAAGACTTCACTGAGATAGTACATATTTTTTCTTAGAAAAATAAAAATGTTCATTTCTGGCAAAAGCAGACATGAATGGCAACATACACAAACAAAGCACAAATCTCTAAATTTGACCAGTCGCATAATAAATGCAATAATGTGTTTTTCATTGAATTCTGAACGAACATTTAACTTCTACCTGTAAAATTCAAATAAAATTTCACATTTGATTGGGGTTAAAATGTTTATATATTTAGATTCCTCAAAAAGTTTTCCAAAATTTAAAAAAAATCTTTTATTAAACGTGTATTTTTAAATCAACAACATTTTGGTTATCTATAAGCGTTAGTGTTGATAACTACATTGTTTTTAAAATAAAGTTTCTGTAAAAAACAAAAGTTGGCAACAGCAAAGCATATGAAATGATTGGATGGAATCACGAGATTGCACTAATGTGACCATGACGTCACAAATTTAGTCAATTCACAAACTTTCCATTTTACATAGAAGAATATACAAATGCATGAGGTAGAGGCATATAAGATTACTTTTATTGGCAAAGAAAGTCTATGAAATGAAAAAGTTTAAGAATCTGTCTAAAATGTCAGTAATTGGTTACACGAAAACCTCCGACACATGTCAAATTCATCAATTCCCCAATTCTGATGAAAATGTAGCGGTATCATCTATAAAAGTCTGTAACAACCTCCAGACTAAAGAGATCATTTTGGTCCAGTGGTATGTTGCGTATTTACGGAACTTAAGGTAGCGGGTTCTGTCCTCCTCATTGGTGACCCTGGCTGAACTAAGAAAAGCGTAACCTTTTGAACTGTCGTGGCGCCATCTACCCGCAAAAAGAGTAAGCAAAAACTAGTCAGACTCACTTGGCGCAGCAAAACAAAATCGTCCAACTCACTTGAAACAGCTCCTCCAATTAACAGCAACAACTGCTCTCGCATTACGCTCCACATAACTGTATCGTTCGTTTGCCTATCCATCGACTCACTGGTGGGGGAGTGTGCAGCAGTGATCATTTTGGTTCAGTGGTATTTTACATATTTTCGGAACCGAAGGTCGCGGGTTCTGTCCTCCTCCAAAACAAAAATAGTAATAAAAATCTCATTAAGATGCCTTTAAAGATAGACAGTAGAAAATTATAAATCAAATCTAAAACTGGTTTCATATACACTTACAGTTAATTTGAAAACAACACATTACTCATGTCAGTCTGACATTCCACATCGTTGAATTGTTTAAGACAATAACATTTATCATTAAACTCTTTCTATGCTTTAATTAAGCCAATTATTATTAATTAACTTACGGAACAATCTATCGAAAGTCTTTATTAAATCTGACACATTTTCCCTAATTAATCCCTCGATACCCCTTATCTGATGTTTAAAACGCCAGCAATCAAATAATACGTCAACAATGCTCTGAAATATCACCTTGAGGCAATGGGACAATTTCGCGGATACAGCTTTATCTTTCAAAAATTGAACTAAGGACGCACACATAAAAAAGGTTGGGGTGAAGGGAAAAATGCTCAGTAGGAGCGTACAGTAACAATACGCCCCCCCCCCCTAGTTACCTAAAAAAGCCGAAAGGTAAAACCCATGAAAAAAAGAAAAAAAAAGTGAAATAAAAAGACCTCTTAATGATGGGTTGGACACAAAAGGTGATGATTCATGTGCCAGGAGGGAATGCACCTTGGGGTTTAGGAAGGGGGGCATCGTTCTTTTCTCTTCAAGGTCGTTCTATAAAAAAAGGTTCGAATCAATGCCCACGATTACCTTCTTGCTTATTTTCCCTCCCCATTTTTGTAACCGCAAAACGAGTTTCATCCGATTGGAAGACAGAAAAAAATGATGGAGATGAATATCCTCTTTACAAATTGAGGTAGAGAGAGAGTTCAATTAGGTTTTAAAAGGTCATTTTCTTTTCTATCCTTTACACTTACACGTCCTCCACTTGATTCCCCCCCCCCTCCGTTTCAAAAGTGTTACGTTTTATCTGATCTAATACGAATTTAAAGTAATTATTGTTTCAAATTGTTCGGTAAAATGGGCGCGTCAAAAAATAGTAACTTTAAAAAGAAAGGAATAGTTTTTACAAAAATCGAACTAGATTATCTTACTTGCTATAAAAGCGCTCCGTTAAGAAATAGAAGTGCAAATATAATTAAGTCTTTATCAACAAGACTTCGCATCTCAAAGATTTTCGAGAAATTGAGTTGGTTAATATTGGTTTGCATTAAAATCGCTCATGATGTTGTTGTTTCTTATGTCACCTGATCTCGACTGCGTCAGATCCAGGCCCACGAAATTCATCATGGAAAGGGGCTATATGTACGCCTGTCGTTGGCCGTAGCCTTGAGCATCATGCAGGTGACAGTACGATTTAGCTCGATTCACAATCACCCAATCTTTTATCAGGACAAGACTATGCGACAGCTGAGTTGAGCAGTCAGATGACCATACGAATCACATAAAAAATACCCTGCTCGACATCATCAGACAACCCCAAATTCAGGAAACAGCCGGGGAGGTCAGGGCCTCCAACCTCTCTTCTCCATCCACCAACCTCACAAAAGGACGCGGCTTGACGGCTATTTAGAGTACCCATGCCGAGAGAGAGAAAAGGCACTATTCATTTACAAACATCCATGTCTTCTCCGAGATTCGAACCGAGGCCCTACGGCACAGCAGTCAGCGTCACTATACCGGATGGGCGACTAAAAAGTATTAGCAACCACATACGCAATTTTGGACCGTAATGTAGTGACGAGGACCATACCTAATGATGAAAATTAAAATTTTCAAATTGACTGGACATATGTATTATAAATGCACAATTTTATTATTGAGAGGGGAGGGTTTTTTTAACTAGAAGAAATATTTTGGAAATATTTTTGACGTATGTCTAAGACACTCAATAGAATGCGCCTTATAAATGTCAAAGAGAGAACTAAAAAAAGGAAATTCTTGTCTTGATTTGATTTTTTTATTCATATCGCGTTTTGTAGCTACATTAAAGCTATTGGCGACAGACCTCGGTAAATTCCTGGGGAAAGAGAAATTTTTCGTTTACTTCTAACCACAATTTTGAGGTCACATTTGACATATATAAAAATTAAAAACTATGAAATAAAGACATTAAAAACTTATTTAAACCCGCTGTATTTATAATATTTTAATAAATTATTTTACTTCAGTTTGAACAAAAAAGTTGGATAAGAAACTCCTTTTATCGATATCGAAGCCCAAATCTTGACTTGATATCATTACCATCGTTAGCTAATATATAATTGAAATGTAATTCATATGCTGCCTCAATTTGATGGGCTAAATTCACGACGTCACAGTAACATGTTTCCAGTCAATCAGTTCCTACGTTTCACTGTAGCCAACTGTTGCTTTTTGCAGAAATTTTCATTTTAAAAATACGTATTTGTTAATAATAATGTTCAAAGGTCAAATGAATGTATTTCATTTACAAGAACACAAATTATGTTCTTTTTCAAATCCTACTATTAGCTCACACTCCCTCTATATTTATCTTGTTTAAATTTTCAATCGCTAATAAAATGCATTTTAAAGCACTCAATTGAGCTGAAATTTTATATACACGATTATTTTAGATGACAAAATACAGTAATTTATTATAATTAATAAAAATTGATTAAAGCTAATTATTTAAAGAATTACAAATACAGCCACGTTGGTATCATTTTTGGCGACCCTTTTGGCGACTTGGGTGAAAACTTGAAAATGTTTTTTTTCTCACATTTTAAAGCGCTCTTTTGAGCTGAAATTTAATATACACTATTGTTTTGGGTATAAATGAGATAATTTAATTATAATTAATTACAATCAGTGACTAAAATTAGTTATTTAAAGAATTACAGATACAGCCACGTTAGCTAAATTTTTAGCGACTTGGGTCAAAACTTTAAAAGATTTTTTTCCTCACGTTTCAAAGCATTCAGTTGAAATGAAATTTTACATGCACGATTGTTTTGGATGACAATACGATACTTTAATGATAAGTAATAAAAATTAATTACCTCTTATAATGTGATTCTGGCATATGTATTTTCATATTTATATTATATATAATTGTAACTAGTCAATAAAAAGAAACTAATATATATTTGTTGATCTAAGTAGGAATTGACTTTAAAAAAACTTTTTTGACTAACTTGTTAAATTTTTAATAAATAAATCTAGCCCACGTAGAACAAAATGATGAATTTTATAATAGTTCGTAATTAATTCGCAAACCAACTCTACTGCTCACAGTCCTCTATCATTAACAAACACCTACGACCGGATTCTTGCCCATTTCCCTCACAATAGCTTTAACATAATGATCCAGGGATCATTAGCCAGTCATACAAGAAGTCAGCACATACACCAAAATACGCACCAAAAGATGATCATGTGACAACATTGCAACGCTTCGATACACCGCGCAATTCCAACTGGAACCCAAAAACCCAGGGCCAGTGTAACTAGGCAAGAAACAGTCGTCACTCAGGGTTATTGAAAGAAAACTTAATTCGCTTAGTCACAGAGGGTAGAGGTGAAAGTACTAAATTGCCAACAAAACAGGTTGATGACCCACTAAAACATCTTCAAAGGAGACGAGCTCTACTTTCTTTTCTCCTTCAGAAGACAATGAATATCCATTATCCCCACGAGCATGCATTATCCCCTTTACCTACCCTCAAAAACATAAGGCGCATATTCGTTTATATCGCACGTGATTCTAGTTCCATAACTGTGGCGGATTATGAAATATATATATATATATATATAAGGTTCATCTGTGCGAACACAGCATATCATTAGAATCTGTACCTACGTATGGATGGGGCGATTTAATAACAGGGTAGGACCAGTTTTCGTCCAATGGTGATTACTCGGATTATGTCAGACAGACAAAGACTTCGTGATGGTAGAGGTTGGAACGAGAATTTTTTTAAAAAAAGGGGGTTATTCTTTCGTTACTCTTCCGTTGAATGGCTATTGGAATAGAATAATATAGTCAACAGTAATTTGAGTATGACTAATTATTGTACTTTTCATATCTATGCGAGAAAAATAGAACGAGATGCTTTTGAAAAGATATAATACAAAAGAACAGTTATAATAAACGTTAAGTAAAGATTTATCACTTCGGGTTCTTTAAAATTCAACTTAGTGGTTTGATATGAAAACAAGTAGCATAAAAAAATTAAGTAAAATCCTACTTAGGCCAACAAAGAAAAATTTTATTTTAGTTTATAAATATGTATATACATAAGACAGAACCACAATATTAAGTGGCAAAATGGAAAGCGATTTTCCTTTCTATAAATGGTGTTGGACTATTATTTTTGTTTGTTACTATTTATTCTTTCATAAATCACATTCTCAGAAATTAAGCCATCCCAGGTAGGATTCGAACGCACGACCTTCGAATTAGAAGTCTAAAGCGCTATCCATTGCGCTACAGGGACACAACAAGCGGTTTCCCTTTTTATATATGGTGTTGGACTATTATTTTTGTTTATTACTATTTATTCATTAATTAAAGAATTAGTAATTGAAAAAATTGGGTTAACATCAAGTGTCATCCACTACAAGTTTAAAAAATATATCTGAATGATTGGATGAATAAAAAGTATTTTAATAGCGATTGAAAATTTGAACAAGGTATATAAATAAATATATATATATATATATATATACATACATAAGGAGAGTGTGGACTAATTATAGGAATCGTGAAAAGGGATTACAAGTGCATGGACAAACAGCTTGCTAAGCTACGTAATAAAACCTATTTTTCATAGTAATTTCAGAGAAATGTGTAGCAATTTTTCAATAAATCCGAAACGGAAATGAAAATTTTTAAATTAAACGAAATTCTGGATTTGTAGTGCAACATATATTTCTTATTTCACAGCAACGGTAATTTTAAAATACTACACATGAATTAAATTGATAAAAAAAAAAAAAATTGGCAGTTATAGAAACTGCCGATTGAAGTGATAACTTAAACTTCTAGTATTAAAATTTGAAATTTCATAATATTTGAATTAAAATTATCAACATCAATCTGGTTTTCACATCTATTGACACTCGAGCAACAACGAAATGCATGTTTATATGGTTTTTATTATTAAAATATATAACGGGCTGTACAAGATCATGACAAAATATAAATACAATTCAATTGAAATAACAATTAATATACAATCATATATCATTTATGGATAGTATTTGTATTTACTTAAATTTCAATGTACTTGATTTTTAACATTATTTTAATTGTTTGCATCATTAATTTCAACAATACTTTCAATTATTTCATTTTATTCTAAAAAGATACAATAGGCTTATGGTAACTACGGTAAGAAAGTGAAATATTTTATTCAAATTTATCTAAGTATCGCGTGTAAAAACCGCATCGATCGTCGTTTTATATTTTGTAGTACTGAGTTTTCGATCATTGGACATATTTAAATTAAGTGTTTCATTTAGAAATTCAATTAGTGGTAGATTTTTATCATCTGCAAAGTTAATATTGAAGTATCCACTTAAAATCATCGGTACATTATCATATTTTTCGCCAAATCTTTTATCGGGTATTTCAGAGCCTTTTGTATAAATCATCAAATTTTTGAATAAAAATTGTTGTATATGTCTCATAGATTTTCCAGGCGAGATATAAACGGTAACCATAAACATGTATTGCACATTCTCGAAATCGCAACGAGCAATGCACAGTATGTACACATAGAACTTTTCGCTAATTCCATTCAACTTCACTTATAAGATATTCACAGCACTATACGTCAGCTGTATATCTACAGATATACTGCTATATGCATTTCGATGACGCGAACGCACGAGATTTCACCCGTCCAAAGTGTCTAAGGCGAACAGCACACTGCGCATGCGCCAGTCAGAGCATGTCGGTGACGAGAACTCATATTTTCCCCTACCAAAAGTGCCCAACGCCGCTAAAGAAGTTTTCACTTCAAAAAGTATAATTTATTGTAGGATAAAGAAAAAAACAATCTATTTTTTAGAACTAAAAAAAAAACACCATTATGCCATTCAGTTCATAACGCAAGTTATGCAAAATTACATCAAGTTTGAAAAATTTTAAATGCACTACAGTATATGTATTGCATTCATAACAAATCCTATACTGCCAACTTTCCTTCTGCTCTTTAGAATAGAGAAAAACAGAAATAACATCCCGTGCTATATTTTTTGGCGTAAGTTCCACAATCTTACTCATTTTCCACATTTTTTATCAGAATAGAAAAACACTACACCGTTCGCTAATACACTTCCCTATTTACTTGAACCATAAAAGCGAGTGTTCCGTTAAACAGCGCAAGTGCCAATTTTAGCGAAGTTCCGCCAAGAATCATAACATTAAGAGCTATAACTAAACTATTAATACTTTTGAGACATTAATATTTGTCTCCAAACAAAGGACATCCAGACAATCTGCCAGAAGAAGTTTTTCAAAATTTGTCACTCAAAAAAGTGAAGTGATATTTTTAATCGTAAGTCAAAGGATACGGCAAAAAAAATTCGATAAATTACCTTAATTTAAAATACATTCGAACCTCCCTTATACGAACCTCTATTTTGTGAATTTTTCTATTATGCGAACCTTTCCCATGAACCAAAAACATTGTACGATCTTCTTTGTAAAATAACCTCTAAATGGAAAAGTGTGTATTGTATTTAATGGAACTTTCTCTTATGATTCAATTTTTTCTTCCTATTTTTAAAACACTTCAGGCCCTTCGTATGATGAAATGGTTAAAATTCTTTGAAACAATTCGAAGTGATTATAGTGCGAAAAAAATACGTCCGAAGGGAGTGGCACACACAAGGGGGAGTCCTAGGGGTCCGACCCCCCCTCCCCCCCCAAAAAAAACCATGAGTTTTTTTCGATTGATGATAATCCTATATATATAACGTAACATTTAAGTATTTGTAATTAACAATTTATTTTATTAATTAATGATAATTATTAATTCAATGATTTATTTTTACTGTTTTTTGTGAACAAAATCGACAAAATCAGAAGAATGAATTGGTGCTGTCTTGAGGTATGATACGAGTTGGGGGACTTTCGACCATGGACCTTGAAAAAATTTTGTGTCCGCTACTGTCCGAAGGAAGTTTTAGTGCATTGCTAAGATGCGAGACGTTTTGTGAGGAAGAATATTTTTTTTCAAAAACTCAAACAAAATTACTAAATTTTACCAGTAATTAAATACAGGTAAGCCTCCTACAACGCGGTAGATACGTTCCTCAAAAAAGCAGCGTTATAAGAAATCGCGTTGTAGGAGATATGAACACCACGTAAAGCAAATCACAAGTGACGTGTAGATATTAACAGAAAAAGTGAATTGTGAAATACGTAGTTTACCTGATTGATTTTTTTTTCCCGATAATTCGAGCAGTCAAGGGTTACCAGTGTTTAAAAAAATCTACAGTGATGCCACTTTATGTAATTTTTTTTATTTGAAGCGTAATAGAATATGTAACAACAAACGCGTTGTAGGAAAATTTAAACCGCGTTATGGAAAAAAATACTCAATATCTGAAACGCGTTGCAGCGAAATCGCGTTGCACAAGTACCGCGTTAAAGGAGGCTTACCTGTATATGCATGTGCTAATATACGATTGAAACTAATGGTTATAAAAAAAATGCATGCTTAAAATTACTTGTAGCCTTATAATTAGAAAATGTCATTAATTTTAATATAAAATTACTTTTGTAAAGTTGAAAATATAGTGTATTTCTGGACACTGATTTTTTTGTTCTTGTTTTCTTTACAGGTTTCTTTTTGGTGCGAGTAGGATAAAATAAATATTAATTAACAAAAAAGTATGAATTAATTTATATAATAATGTATAGTGCTTATGAATTTAAATTTTGTTTTATGTAATTTATAAAGGGAATTGAAAGATGAATCTTTAACGACTTTTCCACATAACGAACTTATTTCCGGGATTTAGTGACTTCGTTAAATAGAGAGGTACGAATGTACATCATATATTTAAATGATTAAACCACTTCCAGACAAAAGGAAACTATCTCATTTATGCGATATCACAAGAAGGAAAGCTAACTCGTTCAAACTAAGCGATGACAAAATCCCTTTGAAATAAAGATTTCCTGTTAGACAAATTTTGTAAATGAGCAGACGTGACATTTGCAATTAGGAATTCTAATTAGAAGAAACTGTGTGTTTCGAAATTTTAAAAATGTAGACACTAATTAACGTTAGAGATTGCGTCAATTTATAATGTTGTATAATGCTATAAATTGAAAAGCGATCAGACGATATATAACATCAGCAAATTTAGAATAACCAAAAAAAAAGCTCTACTATTTGAAGGAATGTTATTTCGGGTAATAAGACAACTAATACTCTTAAGAAAATAGATTAGATTAAGAATTGAAATGGCCAATTGTTTAATTTAAGAAAAACAATTTACACGACTTTAGTACTGTTTGAATCATACCGAAAGCTCGCTGAAATCGCTTTCCCAGTTTTAAAACTATTAACACCGCTCAAATCATTATCGTCGTTTTTATATCACAGTATGCCTAATTTAGAACGTGAAAATTAGTCATAAATTATATATCACTAGTTTTTAAAAAATCTGCTACACCTGTTATATTGATTCTATATTTTTTTTTATTAAGGTCACACTCTAAGCCAACATGAGACTTTTGGCGACCAACCTGGTAATTCTGGATCTCGGTCAAAAGGCCAGGACGACAACTGAGCTGGCACCCCCAACTTTTCAAATTTCCACACCACACCGAGCCATAACAGATTCACACACATGAGCTCCCCGGGTCCGGAACTTCACACGAAGACCTATATTTTTTTAGATTCATTATAATCCTTTATCTATATAGTACGTAAAATTTAATTAAATACATTATTAATAATTAGTTTTATTAATGAATGCTAAATATTTATTCAATAATTATTTTTTACTGTTTTTTGCTCCAAAAAATCGACAAAATCAAAAGAATATGTTGGGAGGTGTATTGGAGCATTATACGAGAATCATGGACTTTCTACACTGGACCCCCCGCCCTTGAAAAATTCCTGTGTGCGCTACTACCCAGCAGCAAAGTTCTCTTGTATTTTTATAGAATAATTTTATTTAATAAAAATGCATCCAAAAATCTATAAAAAAAAAGCCTAATTTAAAATATTTATTTTTGTAAATACTACCCATTCAAAACTGTGCAAGTATAATTCAGCATTATTTTTCCAACAAAAAAAAATTCCGTCACAAATGATAGTTAAAAGTATAAGCTAGCTGTCAATCAAAAACATAATTTGTTTACAAATAAAAATTATGTTAGAAACATTCTGAAAAATATTCGAATTTATCCAGAAGGCCACGGAATCTCCATGCATGCGAAAAGAAAAATACTGAAAATAATATAGCATTTTTCAATCCACTGAATTTTTTTTTTTTTAAAAAGTGCAGCTGAATACACCATGACACAGCCTTCAAAGTAAATTTTAAACTGAGCAACCTCGTACACGTTTATGCCAAACACTCAATCTTTTTTTACTCAACATTTTTTAGCATTAAAAACAACTATTCCCCACCGCGACTCAGTTAAGTAATGCAAAATAAAAAGTCCTAATAACTTTTTAAAACAAGGTTTCTTATAAACACGCCACTTAACGTTGAAATATTGCACAAGCCCACTAGAATTTCTTCACTTCACAGCAAGACACTCGGGTATAAACACCGCGTGCTTCGAGGTAAACAAGCAATGCCTTACACTCTCTATCAGAAAAGTCTGACCTGACCGTCATTTCTTGAAGGGGAAGAAAGAAGAGGGGGGTGGGTGACAGCCATCTATTTTCATCCTCACCCCCACGAGTGCTGTTAACCTACGCGAAAGAGAAGAGTGTGTGTAATGCTCGGGAGCTATGCTTTATGGCATATGGTAGGAATCAAATGGCATAAGAGGAAAATAAGGAAACAGCAGAACAGAAACAAGATAAGGTTTTTATTGTCAGATGGCTTTTAAAATTCAGTCCTCATAACAACAAAAAACTTCTCAAATGCTGGTATAAAAGTCATTTAATTATCTCAATTACACTAAAAAAGTTTCTGTGAGATATCTGTTTTTTCACTGGTTTACAACTCATGTTTTACACTAAAAATTATTCACGCCACAAATCAAACGGTCGAAATCTTTTAGATCAAGAATTTTATTCCAGCGTTCTTCATACGCTCTTTCTCACACGAAAGTTACACATACACTGCACCAGTGGAGCACACAAGAGGGGGGGGGGATGTTCATCTAACGGGATCTCGTCACAACTGGCCCAAGTCTCTATGGTCCTTTCTCACACACATATGCATAGGACGATCTAACACCAGTGGCGCACACAAGGGGGTGTTCTAGGGGTCTGGACTCCTCCCCCCAAGGCCCTGAGTTTTTTTCGATTGATGATAATCCTATATATATATATATATAACGTAAAATTTAATCAAGCTCTTGAAATTAACAATTTATTTGAAAAATTAATGCTAATTATTAATTCAATAATTTATTTTTCACTGTTTTTTTGTTGTTGTTGTTAACAAAATTGACAAAATCAGAAGAATCAATCGGTGTTCTCTTGAGGTATGATACGAGTTGGGGGACTTTCGACCATGGACTCTCCCTTGAAAAATTTTTGTGTGCGCTACTGCACTGCAGTCTACATACACTAGTGCCCTCTCGCGACAAATATTCACTTGTTATTGTGGGCGTCACAAGAATTGTTTGTTCAACACTGAACAATATCAATGGTTTTCTGTAATAACTTTAATAGCAAAAATATTTTTTATTTAAAAATATCACTGGTAGAGGATGCTGACAATCCGAAACACAATGTACAGAACAACAGTATTAAGGTATGATGCACTGGTGTAGCTAACCTTGAGTGGGCCCTGTAACAAAATATTTTGGGGGGCTCTTTAACATTGTACGACTTTTTGCTTACACATGTTGGGGTCCCAATAGCTTGGAGGCCCCGCATCATTGATACGGCAATAGCTACGCCCCTGAATAATGCAAGAATGGTGGACTTTCTACTCTCGACCCCCTCCCCTTTGAAAAATTCCTGTGTGCTTCACTGTACCCAACTGATAATAAAGGAAATATAATACTGAATTTAAGAACGCCAAAGTTAAAAACAATGTTTCCTTTGGGTTCCAAGTGATGACATATAGATAATTTCTAGAAGGTTAAACGTCAAAGAATAATTTCATAGAACATGAGGAAACAATATGCCACAGATAATCCATTCCTTTTTCCCTTTCAACTGTCAAAAATATTCACACAGAACATCAAGACGAGCCTGCACGTCCTTAGTTAAGGTTGAATGAACACACACACACACTTGACAACTCTACACCAAATTAATTTTACGCCTATTGACAAATTTCATGTAAGACATTCAATCACCGTGATTGTTAAATTGATATGAGTGATTAACTTTATAAAAACGTTATCGCTGGAGACGCGTACTGATTATCGCTAACACGAACGAAGGTATAACTGAATTCGGACATGTCATATCGATAGTGACCAGGTTATAACTTCTATTCATTGAAAAGGAATGGCTTGTTAGTATACGAGAATCTGATATATATATATTTTTTAGCCGATTCAAAATTTAATTTGTTGTTATTTAAAAGAATTTGTACCAGCTACAGATCTTAAAAATCATACCAATTATGAAGGTAACATGTAATACAATGGACCAGTACAGCGCACACAAAAAAGTTTCAAGGGTTCAAAAAGTTCATGGTCGAAAGTCTCCCAACTCGTATCATACCTCAAGACATTACCAATTGATTCTTCTGATTTTGTCGATTTTGTTAACAAAAAACAAAAAAAAATTATTGAATTAATAATTAGCATTCATTAATGAAATAAATTATTTCAAGTTCTTCATTAAATTTTACGTTATATACATATATAGGATTATCATCAAACAAACAAAAAACTCGAGGGCTTTCGGAGGTGTCCAGATCCCCAGGACACCCCCTTGTGTGCGCCACTGCAATGGACACGAAACTATATCATTTAGCATCAGTGGCGCACACTAATTTTTCAAGGAAAGGGGGAGGGGGTCCAGAGTCGGAAAAAAAACTCTCAAATTAAAAAAACAATAAGAATTAATTATTGAGTAAATAATTAGCATTAGTTAATAAAACTAATTATTAATAACAAATCCTCGAACAAATTTTACGTACTATACACATAGGATAAAAATCAAGAGCTATAGGTGGGGTCCGGACCCGGGATCCTTATGTGCGCCCCTGTTCGGCACAAAAAATCAAATATATGTTAACGATAAATGTATTATTCTCAGATACGGACAGCAATTCCCGTCTTCGTGCGGAGACGAACCAGAAAGAGAATATTTCAAAATGTCGAATAATATAGAACTTAGTAGAAAACCTTAATTTGTTTACCTCATGGGCTGCATTTTGGGAACTAAGCCTTGGCAGACACGGCAAATCCCCAAATGTGAGTCATTACAAAGTGGTGCCATCTAATGGCGGTACTCGCAATCAAATTTTAATGCTTGAAATAATTTTAACTTAAGCTCTCGTCGAACGCTAAATATTGCCATGATTTCATTTTGCCGAGCCAAATGGATACTCAATGGATCTTTTACATGTCACATAATATAACATACGTGCCTACGACTTTCGCATCTAGACTGCAACCGGGATCAAACCCGCAACCTTGGACTTACGATGCGGGCACGTTACCTCACAGCCACCGAGCCGACGAAAACCTCAAATTAAAAATCCTTAAATAAAGAGAATTTTAACCATCCTTCTAATTATATATTCTCTTTCACACGACTCAGTTCTTCTATAACGTAATTAATGTAATGTTCAATGCCGTAGAACACTCGTGGCCTTATTATGGAAACCTAAACATCCAATTCCGTCTTCGTAACCTAGAACTACATTTTACTTAATTGAAAAAGAATCCGTATCGGACACCAATCAATCAATCAAAACAGCTCTCTAAATGATCAATCTCGGTTTATAAATATTGCATTTATTTCACATTTCCAAGAAACTAATTAAATCATCAGGTAGTCATTTGTATAAAGTAACCTTTCCTCAAATACGAAACACGCTTTGAAGTTCTCTTTTGATTTGATTTGCTAGAAGATTGCAGTCAAGGGGAAAAGAATTAACAATTGATCACATGTTATTCAAATTGATAATCAACGTAGTTGATGGTTTTGCATCATTAACCATGTCCATGCTATTGTGAAATAACAGAGTTAGTTAAGTAACTGAATTGTTAAATTCTGTTCAACACAGTTAAAAGAATTAAAGCTGATAAGAGTAATATATGTTGCATGTATGGCTTCTGCAACTTATCGATTTTCTTGAGTCACATTTTCCTCCAACCTTTTCCGGAGGCGCTTGTCAACGTCATTTCTCTCTCTCGCTTCAGAATTCCTTTCCTTTAAAACTACGAAACAAATAACTCCACGTAAGTGAGACTTCATTAACGTCACACTATATAGCAGCACTATGGGCATCGTAATTTTGATCCACGGTCAAGCGACGAGGACGACACCAGAGCTGGCACGCCCCTCTCCTAGCTTCCACACCACACTAAAAGGAATTTGAACCTCGAGAGATTCAACGTGCAGCGGCTTCTTCTATATGGTGGGTCTTCAGTGGCACTAGATTCGAACTCATGACACGCCAGCCACGTGTCCGTGACCTTGATCACTAGGCTACCACGGTAACGGGTCAAGAAACGGGAACGGCACCTGAACTGGCACCCTCTATCCAAAATATTACACCACACCAACGGAAGCACGTTTGAGCTCTCGACAGATTTAACGTGCATCGCTTCTCTACACGGGGAAGGGGGCTGGTCTTCAGTGGTACTGGGATCAAACACATGACAAGCCCCCCCCCAGCCACGAGTCCATTACCTTGACCACTAGGCTACCGCGGCCACCACAAACGGGAGGACTTTGAGCCTAGACATCAGCCCCTCTACACGGAGGGTTTTCAGGAATCGAGTGAGTGAATATTAACGTCGCACTATTCAGCTACACGAGGGCTTTTGGCGACGGACCTCGTAATTTTGAACAATGGTCAAGTGACGAGGACGATACCTGAGCTGGCTACCCCTGTTCTAACTACCACACCACACCAACGGGAGGACGTTTGAGCTCTCGACAGATTTAACGTGCATCGTTCCCCTATACGGCGGGTCTTTAGTGGTACTGGACTCGAACTCATGACACGCCAGCCATGATCCGATACCTTGACCACTTGGCTACCGCGGTCACGCACCAGGAAGCGAACCCACGACAGGTCGGCCACGAGGTTATGGCTATATCCACTAGGTTACACCGCGACCAAATACCTCCACTTTTTTTTTTTTTTAATGTTAATATATTTGTTTATTTTTTCAAAAGTTTTTTTTTTCCTCGTGCAAAGTGAAAAGTTAATGCTTTTATTTAATCAAAATTCACACGATACAGATTTTAACGATTTCTGTGTGTGCCGTGAATCAATTTCTCAAACAATTCTAAAAATTTCTTTTTAAAGAAACCAAAAAAAAATACTTTTAATCGGACAAAGCAGAAACAAATGTAATTGGCATCGACACCGGCTTTTGGCATTAAAAAAAGTCGCCAAGAAAATACAACTGGGGATATAACCAAAAAGAACGGAATACGTTGATCGATCACACTTTGAATACATACTAATCATTAACTTCTATCAAAGTAAAACAACAACAATTTTATTAGGTAATCTAACTATCGACTTCCCTCTACTCGACCCAGAATTAAGATTCCAACCACTGTATTTATATCTACAAAATAGCACAGGTTCTGAATCTCACCACCAAATTAACTCGCCAAGCAATGCATCTCAATCTAACCTTTGATTCCTCGAAAACACCATCAGCCACCTGTTTGTATTAAGGCTATGGATAATCTGTAGCTCTTGAGGCATGGACATTTCCATCGCAGCCAAAGCAGAACGGAGTGCGCAAATGACCTTGCCCTACCATTGGGGAATGAAAATACAAAGCAAGCGATAGATGTTTAATGTCCAGGAGAAACAATGAATGCGGGACGCGGAAATGTGAATCCAGGATAATGACTTCCATCAGGTGAAGCCTCAGTCCAATTTTCTTCCCTTTTTGAAACAGCTTTGGCCCCGAAAGCAGCGAGCAACTTTCCGCAGGAAACAGGCTGCAGACTGATAAGACGGGAGGGAGGGAGGATTTGACAAGCTGAATGAATCGAGTTTTAAAAGGATCTTTTTTTTTTTTACACACTATTACAGTGTTTTCGTGCTATACTTTCGTGCGAGAAAACAAACAAGCATACGCAAACGCTTAGACGTAAACACGATTATTTTAGAAAACATTACACAGGTTTCGTATTTATTCGTCGACATGCAAGGCTGTCTTCACTTAATTTGAAAGCTGCATACTTATTATTAAAATAAGTTTCTAGATAATAAAACCTCCCAAAATTAATGATAGTCTGACTTTGTAATTCTATTGAAAATATTACATGTCTTTCTTTTCTATCAAAAAGGTAAAATATACAATTTATAATGCTCTATAAAAGAAGCAGAGGTCAATTAGCTTTTTAGAGGTCAGGCGAGGCCTGTTAAACTTTCGATTACATAAACGAAGCTTATAATGCTACCGATAACATGGCAAAATCTACAACACCTTCCCTAGGATAGAGGCAAAGTGTATAACACTTTCCATAGGTTAGAGGCAAAGTGTATAACACTTTCCATTCGATAGACAAGGTCTTTTTTTCTATAGGAATAAAGCCTTCTGTAAGGCAGAAACTAATTATGTTTTCTATACAACAAACACCAAAATCTATAATGCTTTCTATTTGACCTACCAAAATCTATAATGCCTTCTATCTGACCGACCAAAATCTATTATGCTTTCTATCTGACCGACCAAAATCTATTACGCTTTCTATCTGACCGACCAAAATCTATTACGCTTTCTATCTGATCGACCAAAATCTATTACGCTTTCTATCTGACCGACCAAAATCTATAATGCTTTCACGATAGACAAAATCTATACCGATTTCTACACCATAGACAAAATCTATACCGATTTCTACACCATAGACAAAATCTATACCGATTTCTACACCATAGACAAAATCTATACCGATTTCTATACCATAGACAAAATCTATACCGATTTCGATACCATAGACAAAATCTATACCGATTTCTACCATATAGACAAATCTATACATTCACCATAGACAAAATCTATACGATTACATAACAAAATAAACACATAGAAAAATCTATACACAAAAAAATCAAAAAAAAAAAAAAAAAGACAAAATCTATACCGATTTCTATGCCATAGACAAAATCTATACCGATTTCTACACCATAGACAAAATCTATACCGATTTCTATACCATAGACAAAATCTATACCGATTTCTATGCCATAGACAAAATCTATACCGATTTCTATGCCATAGACAAAACATGTGTTTTTAAAGGAATGTACTCATTCCTGTAAAAGCATTATAACATTATGCTCCATTCCACAAAACTCATTTTAAACAAGTGCACTAAAATTAATATCGATATAACAATATAAAACATACCAAAAGATTAGGCTACAATTTTCTCACAGAAACCGATTGAATTTCAAATACATATACAGTGTCAACTCAATAACGTAGAATACTAATTACTCTACTATTGATAACTTTTGGTCATACTTTCCCTTTAAAATGAACCAAACCCCTAACCCACATCAGCTTCATAAACGGTTTCCACAATTACGAAACGAACCTTCAATCTAGGACAAGGGTCCAAAAAGACAACGGGTAGAAATTTCACAACTTCTTTTTTCTTAAATCGCATTACGTGTTATCTCCCATCAGGAAGGCGATCCAGTATTCATATGCAAAGACTTGACAGCGAGAAGTTTACATTTACGGCTCGAGATAAGAATCTGATTATTCGTTTTTTGCCCTCAAACCGATGACCCAAAGCTAAACCTCGAAGACAATGGACTGGCATGGTCTACGCATTGCCAAACGCGCGAGTAGAAATAATGGCTATTTGATTTTGATCCTATGCTAATCTGCATTTCGGTCCAATCGGTGACTATCGGTTTCTTTAAAAAGGGTTTACTTTCTAGTATGGATGTGGCATACAGTATATCTTTTGTTAAGCGAAGGTTGATTAATCCTTTGGAAGTTGTTGCGAAAGATACTTACGACAATAGAGTCGATATGATCGATTGCTAAGTTTTATAATGGTTTTGTAATCGATATTTTTCTAAAGGGATTATTAATAACAAGAATAAGTCGTCTTGGGTGACCCAAATCAGGTTTCGTATAGATTTAGTCGGAAAAGATTTTGTCGACTGATGATATGGAATAAGGAAATATTTTTAATGTGGCTGCTTACAAAACTAATGTAAGTGTTTAGCTAAACTTTTAACCTTAAAACCATCCATCAATCTTTGGGAAACCAATGTTTTCATGTATTTGCCCTTCCCCCATCTCACTACGTAATAAAATTATAAAATACTAGCCTTTTCCTACCCGCTTCTCTCATTGGGTATTTCATGATGTTGTTATGACTATATATTGTTTTTAAGTTTGAGAGATCTCTCTTGTTTCTAATGCCACCATAATCGGCGGTGTCAAATCGAGGCTCGTTGGTAGACCTGTCGTTATCCGCAACTTTGAGCACCATTCAGGTGATAGTGCTATTTGACTCAGTTCCAAACCAAATCTGAGGGAGAACGCGCTGGGGATGGTCACTTCCACCAACCACTCAAGAGGAGTTGCGCTTCGACGAATATTTAAAATACCTCTATGCCGCACACAGGTACCAAACATATACAACCATCCTTGGCTTCTCCGGGATTCGAACCCAGGCCCTACGGCACATCAGTCAGCGTCCCTAACCACTATACCGGATGGACGGTCTATTCAATCTAACTAACAACGATCAATATTCCATGGAAGAAGGTAGAGTGAAAATACTCATTAAGACCAAATCGTTGATCAATCGACCAAAACTATAACAAACTTTCGAGATCTTCACTAAAATAGAATTCCACGTTCGCAATTTGTCTACTAATTCTCAAATATTCTAATCAGGTCACTGGAACATGACAAATTTGAATTTCAAAGTGCAATCTATTAGAATTTTGATTTTCTCTGGAACTAATGACCGTTAATCGTATGAAATTTGGAACATAAGGGCTATTCTACACCATTGTTTATTCAGTTACACACACAAAAAGTTTATAGAAGGAAAATTATAAATTGATTATGCTCAATCAAATTAATTCTCATTAAAACACATCAAAAATTAATCCCCTTTCAGCTACTAAAATAATACGTAGTTCGTCAAGGAATGCTAAACAGTTATGAAGAATATTCCTTTTTGTTAACGATTATATTGCATATAAATGAACATGCAAACATTAAATTTATAACTTATGCAAATCCATACCATTGATCGTATCATTCCAAAATTTTACAGGAATACTTCGTTGATGTTTCTAAGTAGCCACGTGCAAATGTCCGCCAAAAAAATTTTAAGATTATTTTCAATGAATTAATCCTAGTGTGTGCATGTTCGACGTCGCCAAATGCCGTGAGATGCAGCCAATCGTGGAAAACCGTCCCTGCTTATGTGTTTAGGATATAACTACTGCATTTGGCGACAATTCGTTTGATTCGGCAACGTTTAAGATCGGATTCCGTGGTAATTGACTCCCAGAGGGGTTATAGATAAAAAAAAATCGGTTTTGAATTATTGCACTCTTTCAGGTTTAAAATTTGGCTTGAATGTTTCTTTTGTTTAGTAGAAATTCGCTTAGAACGGGTTTTGCGGAAATCTACTCTAGATGGGTGGAGTTGCGAGGGGAGGGAATTAAAAATTCCGTTTTTTTAAAAAAAAATCCAGATCTTTATAAATCAAGAGATGAAGGCTATAAAAATGCTACCGAACACAATAGAAACCTTAATGTGCTAGGACTAAGAAATCAAAATAAAACAATATATACAACATAATGAAATACCTAGTGAAGCAGGTGCGTAACGACTAGTACTTCATAAAAAAAGGGGGGCAGGGGTATCAATTCATAAATATATCAAATCCTTGACCATGATAGTGAGTTCCATATTTGGCGATTTTTTAGTCAAGTCACGGATTAGTTTCCTCTCCATAGCATTAAAGATCTGTCGTGCGGAATAATGAAAGTTGCTGCACGTAGGAAACAACCGAGTCCCTCCTTCCGAAGTCCTATGTGACAGTCAAGAGAATGGAGTACCTATTTAAATGATCTCCTCGTCGCCATAGTTCAAAATTTCAATGTATATCTAATTCTTTTTTTAACAGCTTCCACGAAAAACCGTGTAAAATACATGAGCAAAAAACTGTACACTAAAATGCGGATGTATTTCACACTATCCAAAAATTATGTAATAAACTATGTATCGTACATTTCAGAATATAATCCCAAAAGTGTATAAGCCGAGAAAAAATAAGTTTTCCCTTCAAAAATTTACCCAAAATTCGAAACCTGTATATAAACCGAATTGAGGGGAAAATATTTAAACACATTTATGTGTCGCCAAGAAGACAAAAATGTTGTCAAGCAGATAAAAAGTGTAGAATATTTTCCAATAAAATTAATGTAAAGCAAAACGCCAGACGTCAACGAAAATAGTTTTTTCTGAAAACGCTATCTGAAACTAACACCCCCCCTCCCCCTCATTTATTTGCTTCTTTATATACACTTCGTACCAGGAATTTTTTACGCGCCATTTTTTTTCCTTTGGAAAAGGAGCGGAAAGAGAAATTCGTCTACAGTACGTGATGGTCCTAGAAGAAAAGCTAGCTGCATGATGATCCAACACATTCAAAATATCCTAACGAGTAAATGTGTGTGGGTATTACAAATTATTTGCAAACTCGGATTCAGGCATTGACTTTGAAGGATTTATATGGCCTTCTCTCCTCCCTAAAAATAAAAGTTTCATTCAAAACACCCAAAAAGCGAAAACTGAGAAATATTTTTCGATGTCAGCCTTTTATCAGAAAATCTTATATTTATGATCTTTTGGTTTCGAAATTTCTGAATATAATTATCGTTTGTCCCCAGTTATAAAAATTTTCAGATCCCGCTGAAATCTTAAGAATTTTTCATATTTCGAATCAATATTTAAAAAAATAATTTTGCAGACTTAAAATAAGCTTAACGCTTTCAAAAATGAAATCAACACCGCATTAAAATAGATGTCGCTTGCTAAAATAGCAATCTTTTATATATTGGGTCAATCTAATCATCAATTCTCAGATGTGTCTACGATTTACATATCTTCTAAAAGCCTTCTACATCTATATATTTCGTGCGCTAAAACTATAATTTTAGAAGACTTTCAAAATCTGAAGCTATAGATTTTCCAATATAAACATTTATTTTGTCCAAGTTGTTTTTCAGTAAACATAAATATGTTTGGACTTCGAAGCATTAGCAATGGAATCCCAAATTGATTTTCTATGACATTTTCCATTTCAATTGAATCCATAATACATTTAAAATACCAATTTATTGATTTGATTTAATTTAAACTGATCGGTGATTATAATATTCGAGGGGGAGATTTAGGTGTAATTTCCAGTTGCCATAGTGGAGCTCTAGTGCTGAAGTTAATAAACCATAAATATATCGATAAAGAATTTAAAAGTAAACTCTGAATTTCATTTTGGAGGCCAGACACATACCTCCTGCGTTAGTCTGAAGTTGTCAATACTAGAGAAAATAATATCGTTTTTCTATAAATTCGGTGAATTTTGTACACACTTCCAAATATATTATGGACATTTATATCAATGCCAAGTATTTTACATTTGTTTCACGTCCCTCAAAAACGGTGCATCGATATTTCACCATGGCACATCAAAAATGACATTTAACTGTTTGAACTTTCTTTAAAAACTGCTTCGGTAAGAAAATAAAAATGCATGTCTATAAATTTCAATTTTATATTAAAAATTAATATTTCAGTGTCAAACAGATCAAATAGGATCATGGTGGCTGAAATGAGAGAAATCAGAAGACAAATTCATATTTCGATCAAGACAAAGAATTATGTTAGTCATGTTAAAAACACTTGGATTATTCTACACTAAAGAAAAATAAAACAAAAAAACTATTTTGCTATATTAAAGTACAAAAAATTTAAAAATATATTGTTGTATCAAAATTTTCTTTTCAAATTTTCTAGGTGGCGTGGTTGGTTTGTCGCTGGCCTTCTGCACCCAAGGTTGCGGGTCGACCCCGGCCCATGTTGGTGGATTTTCATGAGGCAGAAAATCGACAGCTGCCATGTCGTATGATTATGCGGCATGTAAAATATCTCTAGAGTGTCTGTTTGGCTTGGATGCTCTCGGCAAAATTAAATCCTAGTACTGGTTCGCATCGCCAAGAGCTCAGGGGCCTCCCTCTGTGGAGAAAACTAGGCGTCAAAATTGCTTGCTGTAATTGGTATCGCCTTTATGGTACAGCGCTAAAAAGTGACACCAGCTCCTGGGGAATGTACTAGGTCTGCTAAGGTTTAAAATACTAATGCGCAGCCCAATTGAAAAAAAAATGTCAAAGCTTTACTTAAAAACAACGTAATCTTGCTTAACTAAAATAAAAACTATTTAAACAGAAGTCATTTAACATTAAAATAAAATTACAATTTTGATAGACAGAAGTACAACAAAAATATACGATTTTTCCAAGACAAAAGTTGGGTAAAAAACATGATTTTGCTTCATGTTGTGTATAGTTAGACACTGGTTTTGTAGATTTAACTACAGTAATGGGTTAAACTCCTGTGATGCCACAGATGCAACTGCAGTCACGTGTTACCGCCAATCAGCTCATAAATGCATGGCGTCATAGTCACATGATAAATGCCCTCACGAGTTTCCAGTCAATCCTTTCACACGCTTCGCTGTTGCCAATTTTTGCATTTAGCACGAACTTTCTATCGAAGAATACATATTTTTCAACAATAATAAAGCACAATGTAAACAAAATGTACTTGATTTACACTTTGAAGAATCTGAATACTTGGACATCTTTTCCCAGTTATTAATTTTTACAGGCAGAACAACACGTACATATCTAATGTCGGTTTGAATCCAATGAAGAACACGTGATTACATTTATCATGTGGCGTCATGCATTCAGCCTATTACAAGCAATTTCACATAAAGAAATAAAACTAAAAAAAATTCCTCCGGAGGTGGATAAATATATAAATGCACGCATAAACACACACAGGGACGATTTGAGGCATGGACCAACTAGGCCTTGACGGGAAAGGGTCTCATCTTGTTTTCGACTCTGCCTCAATAAGATCATGATCTGAATAGTTTAGTCGAATGTTATTCCCGAAGATAATTTTCAAAAAAAACTGGGAATTTTGAAGTATAAGCCACATGGCAACAATGACAAGATTGCATTATTATATCAAGCCCAATATGTCATGTCTGCACACACGTACATAAACTAAACTCAGTGGCGCAACAGCCCATGAGGGCCAAGGCCAACTGTGCCCATCTCAGTATACGTGACCATTGGGCGCTGAGCAGATGTCCCGATCAGGTGGGGCCGCGGTAGCTAAGTAGTCAAGGTATCGGATCATGGCTAGTGTGTCATGAGTTCGAGCCCCAGTACCACTGAAGACCCGCCGTGTAGGGGAGCGATGCACGTATCTGTCGAGAGCTCAAACGTCCTCCCGTTGGTGTGGTGTGGTAGTTAATAGAGGGGGGTGCAAACTCAGGTGTCGTCCGCGTCACTTGACCATGGTTCAAAATTACGCGGTCCATCGCCAAAAGCCCTCGTGTAGCTGAACAGTCCAACGTTAATGTTCACTCACTCACTCACCCGATCAGGTGGTCAGCCTCAAGCAAAACCCCGAGAGTGAGTCTCATGAGTCGATCTTGCTCAGCCCGAGGATCGAACCCCGAGTGAATGAATATTAACGTCGTACTGTTCAGTTACACGAGGGCTTTGGCGACGGACCTCGTAATTTTGAACCACGGTCAAGTGACGAGGCCGACACCTGAACTGGTACCCCCTCTCGTAGCTACCACACCACACCAACGGGAGGACGCTTGAACTTTAGAGATTAAACGTGCATTGCTTCCTCACACAGCGGGTTTTCAGTGGTACTGGGCTCGAACTCGTGACATACCAGCCACGATCCGATACCTTGACCACTAGGCTACCGCGACCACGATAGAACCCCGAACCTGTAGTTTTGAAGCGCGATACGCTGCCAATGGGCCTTACACATTTTCAGACATTGTATATATATATACACACACACGTTTTCCAAATTATAATCAAAAGGTTACTAAAATTTCTCAAAAGTAGCCTTAAGATTACGGTTTAATGTGCCCTGGCATCAAGATCTTTTCTCTTTCATTTTATTTTTCCTAGAAGACAAGTTCTGAAATCTAAATAACTTCGTAACTTTTCCCAGTTTTATGATAAGTGATATCGCGCGAAAATCAATTCAGAGAGCTGCCATAACTGCGGTTGAATTTGGAAATCAAATAAAAATATCCTGCCAAAAAACTTATACTGAGAGCTGATCTTATCATTACTGTTTTTAAAAAGGTTACTAAACTGTTAACCTTTCATCGTGCCGTAATCGTTTTTATTTTTAACTGAGCTATCAGCGGGAAAAAAGGGAGATCTGCTCCTGGGATCAAGATTACTTAAAGCATAACAAACCGAAAAAGCGATCTTTAAACCTGGAAAAAGGGTGGCAAAGGGGAAAAAATCTACCCATTCATCAGTTTCAGATTTTCAGAGATAGTATGGATAGCAGTCTCTATAGTTGCACTTTAACAGTTTAAAAATTCGTTAACTTTACTTTAAAAACAAGAAAACCTAACATTGTTCTTGTATTCTATACAAACAATGCAATTAAATTTTTAAACATTGTTCCCTTAATTTTAAAGAAGGACATCAAAACACACACAAAAAATCTCGTAAAGAGATAGTGACAATTTTTTCATTGTTATTTATATTCTTTTCTTAACGGCCTAAATAGCTTGATAACCACAAAAGAACAAATACACACACGTATCTGAGCGCGCATTTATTGTGTAATCCCAAAAAATAGAGCCTATACTCTGCACAGTTAGATTCTGTGTTGTGAGTACATAAAAGGGCTACAAGAACTGTACCTGTACAATCCATAGCTTATAAGAAAAATACGAAAAACAAAGTATGACATTATACTGTATTGGACACATCAAAAGCAGTATTTGTAAATTTATATATATATAAATGGATGTTTGTATATATGAACTCGCTTCACACCACCGTTCAACCCCTCACTATGAAAATTGGCATGTATATGTATTTTTGTTTTTGGAGAAGATATTTGTACTATTCTCTTTGTTGTAGCTCCCCACCAAGTGGCGTTACAACATATCAACCTCTGCACCGTTCAATCCATCGCCAAGTTGCCAATGTGGTCGTCAAAAAGGATGCCAACTTGTCTCTATCGCCAGCATTTCGCTGTTTCCATTGAGAATCGCCATTACAATGTAAGGAACGGCGTTGCTTGCGAATATTACAATCTATACAAATAAATAAAATTGAAGTGTCTGTTTGTAATTTCAAATTAGCAGCTTTTTACTTAATGCACTAAAAGTATATACGGTACTCATAACAAAAAACCAATTTTTAAAATTTTTGTCTGTCTGTCTGTCTGTCTATCTGTCTGTCTGTCTGTCTGTCTGTTTGTTCCGGCTAATCTCAGAAACGGCTGGTGCGATTTTAAAAATTCTTTCACTAATGGAAAGCTACATTAACGGGGAGTAACATAGGCTATATTTTATTCCCGTATTCTTACGGGAACAGAAACTATGCGGGTGAACGTGAAACTGAATGCCAAGATGAACGCCAAATTGAACGCATAGCTGAGCTAATGAAGTCGTTGTTTTGGTTACTGGCGACCGATGCTGTTCATGAGACATAATAGTGTTACGCGCACATGATAATACGCTGACACGTGCCATAATTTTTTTTTTTTTATGAAAGGAGAATCTCACTGTTCAGTTAAGTAGAGCATCGGCTGTTTCGGATGCACTTTTAAAAATAATAAATCAAGGCTTCATAAGCAAAAAGCAATGCAAGAAACAAAAAATTGATAAGTTTTACGGTTAGTTTTAATCCTTTCTTTTTTTTTTTATTTACATTTTTAGTCACATTTAAACAATAGTTATTATAATCCCAATCTATATCTATACAAATAAATAAATTGAAGTGTCTGTTTGTAATTTCAAATTAGCAGCAATTGTTTGCGGGGGCGGGGTTTAAGGGGCGTCAGAAATTCCGATTTTTAAGTTATTAGACGTACAGTCTTGAAACTTAGTAAGTAGATTCCTCTCATAGGGTAGAGATACGCTACAAAATGGGTTTCGTGAAAATTGCCCTCAAGTGGCGTTGCGGGACTTAAGGGGCGTTATAGATAATTATTTCCATTTTTAAACTATTAGACGCACAGTCTTTATATTTGATAAGTAGATTTCTTTTATAGAGTAGAGATCAGCTATAAGAAGGTTTTGTGAAAACAGACCTCTAAATGGCGTTGCGGGGGATTTAGTGGCTTACTAGATAAATATTTTCGTTTTTAAACTACTTCACCTCCCTGCTTGAAAATTGGTAGGAATGTTTCTTTCATGGAGTAAATATCCGCTACAAAACAGGTTTGGGAAAAATTGACCCTCAAGGGGTGTTAAGGGCAGATATAAATAATTATTTCCATTTTTAAACTATTAGACGCACAGTTTGAAATTTGGTAAGCAGATTCCTCTCATAGGATAGAGATACACTACAAAATGTGTTTTGTGAAAATCGACCCCTAGGCCGCGTTGCGGGGGTTCAAGGGGCGTTATTGATAAATTTTTTTTTGCATTTTTAATTTATTGGACGCACAGTCTTCAAATTTTGCTAAGCAGATTTCTTTCATAGTGTGCAATTCCCCTACAAAATTGGTTTTGTGAAAACAGACCCAGAAGTGGCGTTGCGGGCTCAAGTGGCGTTATAGATAATTATCCCCATTTTTAAACTATTAGACGTACAGTCTTGAAATTTGATAAGCAGATTCCTTTCGTAAAGTAGAGAACCGCTACAAAATGGGTTTCGCGAATATCAACTACTAAGTTTAATTTCGGGAGATTAAGAGGCGTAATTGATAAATATTTCCATTTTAAACTATTTGATCATCCTGCTTGAAAATTGGTAGGCATGTTCCTTTCATGGAATAGAGTTCCTCTAACAAAGAGTAAACGAAAATTGACCCCCAAGGAGGGTTGCGAGGGGTCAAGAGGAGTTACAGAAAAAAATTCCTGTTTTTAATTGTTAGACCCATATACTTGAAATTTGTTAAGCATGTTTCTTTTGTTGAATAGGGATCCACTAAGAATGTATTTTAAGCAAATCAAGTTCTGGGGGGTGCAGGGGGTTACTGGGACGTATTGACAAAAAAATTACTTTTTTCGAGCTACAAGGACTATAATAATGAAATTTGGTTTGCATTTTTCTTTTGTTGAGTTGAAATCCGCTAAGAGCGGTTATTTTGGAAAACGGCTCTCAATGGGATTACTGAGATATTGATAGTAAAACTTTTGTTTTTTTTTCTGTTAGATTTAGACTTGAAATTTGGCTTGCATGTTCAATTTACGGAGTAGAGATCCACCGAAAATTGGTTTTGCGGGAATCCACTTGGTTTTTGGGTTACGAAAGAGCAAACATCATTCTATGCTTCAATTTTAGAGATTTTTAGAAAACACAAATTAGATGAGTTCTGCCCCTTTTTTTTATCAACAGGCGACAGTTACAGGTATAAGTATATTTTTCAATACAATCGAATTCTTAATGCAGGACTTAGATATGAATAATTTATACATATATATAAGCAGTAAAAATTTATAAAACATCATGAAATTCCCAGCGAAGCGGGCGGGTAACAGCTAGTTTTAACATAAAATACAACAGAAAGTAATATTAATGTATTACACATCCAGATATAAATTATTTGCACTATTTTAAGCGTTCATTACACAAAATTTGTAACAATGTGTTACTTTTGCTGAGTAGAGATCAGCTTAGAAAGGTGTTTTCAAAAATCGACCCTCAAGAGAGTTACGGGGTTATAAATTTAAAAAAAAATTCCTTTTTATCAGCTTTAGATCTGCAGACTTAAAATTTAACAAATATGTTTCTTTTTGTTCAGCTAAGATACGCAAAAAGCTTTTTTTGTTACATTTGCAATTCACGTAAAATTAACTCATTAAAAACTTCTTTATCCTTCAATCTGTATTGTTTAATTTTTCAGTTTACCCGTGCGAAGAACGGGTGTATCAGCTAGTATTAAATATATTGTGTTAAAGTGTAGATTTTCTTAAAGATATAATCAAGTTTTAAATTTCTTCGTTGTACACATTTGTAAACATAAAAGTAATGAACATATTTCCGAAACAAAAATATTTTTAATATCCTAGTTTTAATTAAGAAAACATGGATTATAATTTTTTTTATAATAATCAAATTTAAGCTAGTTTTCAACATTACAAAAATTTTCTTTAGTTACCTAGCTATAAATTGATGTGTAGCATAAAAATCTTTTTTAATAACCGAGATTTTAATTATATCAACCAAAGGGATATATTAATAATATTAAACGAGATTTCCATTATACAAAAATTTTCTTCGAAAACTGAGTTAAAACAGTTTGTAGTTCAAACAGGTTCTCAAGTAACGAAGTTATTACTGTACGGAAATTTTCTGTAATAATCAAATTATAAATTAATTTTACATAGTGCAGAAATTCTCTTTGGAAGCTGAATTATAAATTCATCTGTAGTATATAAAAATGTTTTTAATATACGAGTTACAAATTAGTTCATAGTACAGAAATGATTTTTAACTAATATATATATTATACATTGACTCTTTCATTCTCCAGTGTTTTGTTATGGGACCTATTCTGCGGTGATGAGTTTGACGAACAAGTTAGCAACAGGGAACGAACAAAATTAACTCTCTAAATTCTTATAAAGTTAAATAGAGATCCCACATTTTTACAACCAATGAGAATCAAAATTTCGAAGGAAAAATACGAGCATCTTCCAGAAAATAAAGGCCGCTTAGTTGTACAAAATGAAAAACACAATATTTATCGGGAAGAAAACAAGTTTGTTACAGATCTGAAGCTTCTTTCGCTTTGGAACGACTCTACCAGCGGTCTTCTTACTAACAGTCCTCTTGGGGAATAATTTTAGGGAATTATTTTATTAGAAAGCTTCCTCTGAAGAAGAGAACGTGAACATACAAATTAAGACTGCTATATATAGTCTAAGCCTGCAGGTTAGAGAGAGAGAGAGATAGAATAGACTGCTAGTGGAGCAGTAATTGATCAAGTTGAATGTGAGGCGCGGATATTTAGTAATTGATAATTGTATTACTTAAAGTGACGATGTGTCACTTGAGATTGAATCTAGATTAAATAGCTAAGAATTCAGAGCTATTGAATTAAGTAGCTATTACTAAAGTATTTAAAGTCTTCTCATGCCTCGTGTACGTCGTTAATTGTCCTCATATTTATTAACTGGGTGCATCTCTTAACTTTGGTTAATCAAACTGGTGTTGTGGTTTGTGCTGTAGATAAATTATGTGATTTAGAACATGGTACTAGTCTTCCTTCCCTTTCTTCCCCACCTTTAGGCGCGCGGGCAAGACCTTTACAGCTTATCTACACAATCATCCCATGCATTTAAACATCTGTCGTATCTGTTGGTGAGTTTCACGACTCCTATGGTATACCGATCTGCCGCCAGTGCATTGAGCCATTCTCAGAAATTCTTTCGGCTTACAGTAAAGATGGATGAGCTGAAATTTCCCATCTGAACTGATCCAGCAATTCTTGCAACAGCAATGTGAGGATGGGCATTGTCGTGAAGAAGCACTATTCCTTAAGAAAGCTTATAATGCCGGTCGGTTCCCTCTGAAACCCCTTGACAACCCGCAGACCCGGCTAGGTGTGTGGAAGAAACTGAATAATCACTAGACATGTTTCACTCTAATTAATTTATTAACACCAAAATATCAAGCAGACACAATAACAATCTAACTAAGATAACAGATCAGATAGTAGAGCGCGGAGGGGAGACTCAATAGCCTGGCGACAATAATATGGCCCCTCGACTGATTCCACGATAGCTTAAACACGCTCAATATAAACTACGTCGCACACTAATAAGCTAACTTTTAATTAAACAAGGATCCCGATACCTGTACTTTCATGAAGTTGATTGAGCTTAGAAGGAGATCCTTATCTGGATTTAATCCTCTTCCATTGATCCACTCTCAGTAAACTTTCATTGATAAACTCCAATTGCACTTAATCCTTCACTTTTCAACTAGCCAACTAACTCACCAATTCTTCAAACTCGCGAATACAGAATTTATATAATATACTTCATTTGCATAATCACGCTTCCTTACTCGGTGAAAGTTGGTTGATAAATTTTTTCCCAGAAGAATCCCCAAGGAATTAGTAGAGCACGTATAGATCCGTCACAAGCCTTCTTTGCTTCATATTTTGGATGGTTCGCCAAAGTCTTATTAAATTCTCACAATAACGATTTGCACTAAACACCTGGCTTAATGAAGTAGCTGCAGAACAATATGACATGGGAATTCTGAAGCTCGTGAGAAAATACGACAAATGTTTAAATGGAGTAAATAATTATGTAATGAATGAAGGAAGTCTCAGGAATATAACATATAACCGTCGTTCCAATAAACAGAGATTTCCATTTTGTATAACTAAATGAATGGTTTTTATTTACTGGATGAACTTCATTTATTGGAATTTTATTTACTGGATTTTTCCGTTTTCTGGATTCCTTACATTTTCGGCAATAAAAAAAATTATGGCGTCATTAATTAAAATAAAAACTATTCTATGTTTTAAGTTGGACGAAATGACACACAATATGCAAAATTATATTATGATCGGTTGAGTAGTTTCGGAGTCCATTGCGGTCAAACATTGTGACGCGTAATTTTTATATATAAAGATATAAATAAGGATTAGCCAAAAAGGGTCTCCTGCAAAGAGTAAAACACATGGGCTGTTTTAGATTATGTATGAATTTCCTTTACTATTTGTATTTGTTTCCGCTGATAATTTTTTATTTTGTTTCTGCACATGTTTAGATATATATTTCATGTCATAAGGTGAAATAATAGCATTTCTACTAAAAAATTTCTCTCCTTTTATTATTTTACTGTTTCAGAATTTTAATTATGTAAGATGAAATTTTTAATATATTGTCCCTGTTCAGAGAATATTATTCTGTAATCGTCAGCAAATGAAATGATCTGTGTTTTAAATCCAAATAAATTTAGTTTCTATGAAAAGAAAATAGACTGATCCAAAATTAAATCTGGAACTGTTTATTTTAAACAAACGTAAAAACTGTTGCTATGAAAATAAAAATACCTCACGATTTTAAGTTCCTTAAAAATTCAGTATTTGTGCTTTGAGTATTTTGAATAATTATTTTATTAATATTAGAACAGTGGGATTTCTTATCGTAAAAAGAAAACAGTAACTGATGAGCATGACCGAGAACTCGTAGCCTTCGAGTCATGGATTTGAATTTTTGAGACTCACCACACACGAAAAGAGGCTGATATACGCAAAATCTGTCGAGGCTCTAAGTCCTAACGTTAGTAAATTGTGAAAGTTTGGAGAATGGGGTGTCAGCACAGGGCGTCGTCCGCCAGAGATTCAAACTTATGGAGTCCGTCGCCAATAATCATCGTGTATTTATAGAAAACTTTAATAAACAACCAATATTCATACTGTATATATATATATATATAAATGGATGTTTGTATATATGAAATCACTTAACTCCAACACCGGTCAACCGATCACTATAAAAATTGGCTTGTATAAGTATTTTTTGTGGAGAAGGTTTTTGTGCTATCGCCTTTGTTGCAGCTCTTCACCAGGTAGTGCTGCAGTATATCAACTTCTGCACCGCGTTAAATCAATGGCCAGATTGCCAACAGGGTCGCCAAAAATGATGCCAACTTGGCTCTATCACCAACATTTCACTATGTTTCCATTGAATCGCCATTATAATGTAAGGAAAGGCGTTGTTTGCGAACATTATAATTTTAACATAAAATAAATACAACAGAAAGTAATATCAAAGCATTACACATCCAGATATAAATTACTTACACTGCTTTAAGTGTTCGTTTTCACAAAATGTGTATTAATGCGTTACTTTTGCTGAGCATAGATCCGCTATGGAAAGTGTTTTCAAAAATTGACCCACAAGAAAGTTACGGGGCATTTACAAATACAAAAAAAAAAAATCCTTTTTATCTGTTAGATCTACAAACTTTAAATTAAACAAATATGGTTTTTTTTGTTCAGCTGACATATACAAAAAACTTTTTTTTGTTTAATTTGCAATTCGCGTAAAATTAACCGATTAAAAACTTTTTTATCCTTCAATCTGTATTGTTATTGTGTTTCAATTCAATCGTGCGAAGAACGGGTATACTAGCTAGTATATTTATAATAGATCATCTATCTACTGCACTTTAATACAAAGAATGTGGTTGTGTACAAATAATTTAAGATGCGTGTAATTTAAAAAAAAATATCTTGCTTTCCAGAAGTACATCTTTCTTTTTTCCTATATATAATTTTATATTGCAAAAAAAGTCTCGCATATTTTAAAAACACTTCTAGAATAAAATCGCGAATTTTCTTTCCTTTCGTATTAAATCAAAGCTGTATGAAGTATATAATATAAAAATTATATGAGATCTCAGAATTCTATATCTATCTCTCTGAAATGCAATGAAAACTAGATACAATAGAAAAGCCTCCTCATTACCATATAGAGTGGATCTTCTTCGGTGTTTCTGCTTTTGTGTGTCGAAGAACAAAACTTAATTAAGCATCCAGTGTTTCTTTCTCGAGTAATCTAACCGCGGGGATGAAAATAATGGCTGAAAGCACGTTTTGAAGAGATATCGTGGAAATTAAAATTATTGAATTCCTTTCTTTTTTTCCATCTTTTATGAAAATTCCTTCGGTTCACTCTCATTCCTATTCAATATACTCTAAATAAGACAGGAACAAGTTTTTAATAAAGGTCGGAAGAAAATAAATTGCAGCTTCCGTCGATTTAGAAATGAAATCTTGAAATTCTTTTTTATGCTAGAAAAAGAAAAGAGAATGGTTCCATTTTTTTTTTTTTTTTTATGATTTCAACTTTTGAAATAAGAGAGACTTGTCTTGAGTGCCGTAAAAATAAAATGTATAGTTTCCATTGAACAAAAGGAAATAATTATTTGTAACCCCTCCCCCCCCCCACACACACATTTTATTAATGCACTGGCTGAATAAAGCTCATTTTAAGTGTCATGTTCTTAATGGCTTTGAATAATGTTAGTGTTTCCCTGTTTCACGATATTTCTATCTTGAAGTAATACTTAACAAGGCAGTTTTAGAATGAATATAAATTTGTCATCTTGTCAAGTGCATTCTTGCTTTCAATGCATCCTTTTATGTGATTTTATTCGTTCTGTTGGATCGACTTTTCTGAGAAGCCTACATTCGTTTACAAAATTTTATGAAACTTGATATAAATTGAAAAGAAATGCCTATTTTAGTTTCCCTTATAAGCTTGCTAATTAGGGTGGATCGAAAAATTCTTTTTTCAGATCTTCATAATCCATCTACGCGGAAAAGAGGTTCTGTGTATAAAGAATTCACATCCCTTCTTTCCTGTGACCCAGCTAGAGGTGTAGGAGGAACTAAATGATCAGACGACATGATGAACCGATTATTTTATTTATCTCTATTTCAACTCAGGCACAACACTCTAAATAAGATAAATTTGATCAGTCAGAGCACGAGGGTGAGACGAGATGGCGTAGGGAGAATATAACCAATCCTGCAGATCTAATCTTAAGATAACTTTATACAGAGCTTATTATTTTAATGATCGCTCTAATAATTTAAATCTCAAACTTGATTAAAGATCACAGTACCTTGCAATCTTCAATTTTGCGTGGACATGAACACTTCTCCAATAGTTGAACTAATTACTTCCTTAATATTCCAACTTCTCGCTTCGTACACTGTTTACGTATTCGTTTCACTTCCAATTTACTTCGCTTCTCATCCATTCTCTTCACTTCCAATCTATCCTCACGTCATTTCTAAACTATTCTCACTTCCCTAACTCTCAAACTCGCGAATACAGAATATATATATTAAACTTAATTTGCATAATCACGCTTTCAGTCTTCGGAGAAAGTTGGTTGAAAAATATTTCCCCAGAGATTAATAGAAGGAACCGTATAGATCCGTCACATATGGTATACAGCCGGGATGAGCATTAAATCCGTCGCGATCGACCGGTAGACCACAAAGACATTTTGGGGTGACCCCTTTACTAAGACACACATTCTAAAAGAAACCTATTTATGGAACACTGATGCCAGCTAGATTTTATAATGGTCTTTTCACAATCGATGCGACTATGTTTACTTAAGTAAATGATTCGATAAATGTACAAACGACACATGTAGCTTCTATGGAAGCAAACGATAACCCCTAACACGTCCATTGCCACTCCAGGGAAAAAATTCCCAAGTCACCGATTGAAGGGGAAAATAAATGTTGATGATCAGCTCTTCCCGCGCTTTCAGGGGATTGGGTTCTTGTGTTGATTTCAGTTCCCGCGGACTCGGTAACCAATAAATTAAGTACATACATCGGTTTCAGAGTCATCAATTCACGTATCTTCTCTGCTCGTTGCATTGAATACCTCCACGGTCATAGTTGTTCAAGCATTCAACTTGACAATTTTGTGTTACTTGAGTTTTTGTAGTTAAAATAGTATTGTCATATAAAAATAGAGGGGTACAATGTCGAAAACAAGCATTAAAAAAAGGAAACTTATAATTTTAATACAGAATGGCCACATCTACGACACTGGGTGAACCGCAATACCTTAAAAACATTAGAAGTAGCCCGTACCTTGGAAAAATCTGCCCACCCCAGTATACAGGGTATTACCAAATTCGACCGACATGGGGTGATAGTAGGCAGCATGGGGACGACAAAATCACCCTTAGAACATGGGTCTCAAACCAAATTTAATTGGTGAGAATCGCAATAATAATAGCCATCGGGAGGACGATGAGCCAGACGAGGGGAGTGGCCAAACGAATGCGAGGATATACATATACTGGAGAAAAGTACCTTGTTTTTCAACAGCACATCTTCCCGGAGTTTCTGCAGGGAGTACCGGCTACTGCGCACCAGAACGTGTGGTTCATGCACGATGGTGCACCAGCACATTTGTCGATTACGGAGCGTACCACCTCCGTGCTACATACCCCGAAAGGTGGATTGGACATGTACTTGTTGTTTGGCCTCCATGTTCCCTTGACCTTAATCCATTTGATTTCTCCTTCTGGAGACACCTGAAATCGCTTGTGTAGGACATACCGGTGGCTACAGTGTAGAATCACACGCCATGGATCCTCGTTGCTTCAGGACATCGCCAGCACACCGGTAGCGTCTGCAATTTCGGACAATTCCTGTAGCAGTCACTTGTCATAGCATCTCTGACGTCGAGCTGGTGATACATTGTTTGTATTGTAAACATGCTTTGCGTGTAATAAAGATATTTCTTACCTCTCATTGCCCTTTTTCATTCCAACTCAACATCAAACACTTCATAAATGTTTTTGCGAATTACTCCGACTAAACGTGGTTTGCGACCCCACGTTCTATTGTGATTTGTCACCCCCGTGCTACCAACCAGGGGCGTAATGTACACCCCCGCATTGTGGAGGGCGCAGGGTTCTAGAGGGCCCCAAAGCCTGACTACCGCCAAGTACCTACCCTTTGTAAAATCCAACTTGGGAGCCCTAAGCCTGACTTTGCAGGGAGGCCCAAATGTTTTCCGTTACGCTACCGTTACCAAACATCACCCCTCTAAATTTGTCGGTCGAATTTGGCAACACCCTGTATGTATGAAGGGTGAGTGAGGGAGTATAACGTCGCACTGTTCAGCTACACGAGGGCTTTTGGAGATGGACCTCATAGTTTTGAACCACGGTCAAGTGATAAGGGCGAAACCTGAGCTGGCACGCTCTCTCCTAACTACCACACCAACGGGAGGACGTTTGAGCTCTCGAAAGATTTAAAGTGCATCACTCCCCTACATGGCAGGTTTTTAGTGGTACTGGGCTCGCACTCGTGACATGCCAGTCACGATCCGATACCTTAACCACCCGGCTACTGCGGCCACGTGTAGATGAAGGGAAAAATAAAATAAAAAATTAACTTTTACGTTAATAACTGCCACAAGGGGAAGGAAGTTTAGATATTTGAGCTCTTTTTAACACCCTTTTATAAGCTTCACTTGTATGTAACTGAATCTTTGAACTCAACTTTTATCCACTTTAAAAGGTCAGATTAATTATTAATTCGAATTTTTGCTCACTTGTCCAGGACCGATGACAATTCAATAATTTAATGATTGTGTTCCATTATCCTGATCAGGATTATCAGAATTAACGATTTTTCATTTTCAGATCCCTTCTCGCATCTGGCGACTTATTTCAGATCCCATTTCCAGATTTGGCGACTAAAAGATTAAGTTATAACTTAGTTCAATTAACTATAAAAGTGTGTGTTTTTTAGTTTTTTTAAACTGCAATTTATTACGATAAAAAGTCAAATTATTTTTATTGAAGAACAACAGATATTTTTGTACTTTTTAATAGTTATTGCGTTGAGAGGACACCTACTAAATAGTTAGAAAAGAAAAAACTTGCATATTTGGGCATTTAAAAGCTTTTAGTATTAAACTTTTAAAAAGTCTACTGTCGCGAAATTGCCGTGTACGATGAGTTGGTAGGCGGAAAAAAGCTCGGATCGGACTGATTTGATGGTGTGTGGTTATGAAATGTTGCAACACACATTGCGCTAATCACTACTGAGTACTCCTTTATCCATAATAATTTTTTTGGTTATTTATATTGAAGAAAAATAATATTATTTTGAATCTTAAATCAACTAATAAAAATTAAGTATGTTACCATTTTTTTCGAAAATTCAACCCCTTAGTGGCAACATTTAGTTATGAAATTAAATTTTAAAAAATTTATTTTTCTCCTTATCTCCCTACCATAGAACGTCTTTTCCGTTTAATAATAGTTTTTCCCCTCCATATTGCCTCTCCCCCCTTGCTGATTAAATTAATCGAGAAAAGAAACTGCGACGTGGAAATCATTATTAATAAGAGACACGAGGAGTTTTATGTTTAACTCGTTTCTTCAAGCCAGTGGCGCACACAAAATTTTTCAAGGGGGCTATAGGGGTTGGGCCAGGGTCGAAAGTTCATCATTCTCGTATCATACCTCAATACGCCGCCAAACATATTTTTGGGGGGGGGGTCAATTTTGGTAACAAAAAGCAGTAAAAAATAAATTATAGAATTAATAATTGCATTAATTAATAAAATAAATTGGTAATAACAAATACTTAATTAGATTTCACGTACGATATGCATAGGATTATATGAGCAATCAAAAAAGAGAATTTAGGGCTATGGGGGGTGTCCGGAACCATGAATTTTGTGTGCCACTGATTCAATCTTTAAATAATCAATATCAAAATAAATTAGATACGTAGATTGATTTTACGTTTTCCAATTGTATCCCAAGTGAGGGTTATAATAAGGTTTTACTTATCTCGCGATCTCTGCAGCGAAGTCTTTTAATAGCAAGACTTTGATCTCTCTTTGCTTTCTAATCTCCTCCGATGAGATTTCTCTCAACTCAGTTAAACTTCTTTGTGAGGTAGAAATCTATTTTTCTCCATTATTTTTCCCCCTATCTTTCCTCTCTTTCACTCAAGAGAGAAGAATGCTCTTTCCCATTCCATTCACTACACTGCTACTTAAATAGTATTGCTCATTTACATACATCTCAGTTCCTTCCCAAGGCGATGTTCTCATATGAAACAATATAATGAAGTATCCCCTGAGATTGCTCAAGGGAAACGCACGTGAGAACTCTCTAGAAAGTGACAGATTAGATTAGAGAAGTCATTGCAAAGTTTTCATCTTCAGGTCCACCGAGAATTTTGTTTGTATTAAGCAGATTTAACCAGCCGATATATATTTTTAGGAAATATTGATAATATAGAAAATTCTTATCGGTTTGATTATTTTATTTTATTTGAAAATTTTTGGATAACCGAATGCATTTTCTCTCTCGTGATGGTGTTTTGATTGCTCCAATTGAATAAAACCGGAAGTAAATTCGTGTTCTATTTGAACAAGAAAAATCTCAGATCAATTCAAATTTCAATTTTAGAGAAATGACAGCAAATAAATCAAATATATTTCTCTGAAACAGCTCCCCATAAAAGAATAATGTTCATAGTGATTAAAAATATCGAAATGTGAAAAAAGCATTAAAACACATCAAAGTTGATTACTTTAAACTACTGTTTTAGTAATCAACAATTTTGAATATGAAAACACGCAAAGTTTGTACTTCAATAATAAGTGCTCATGAAACTATGAAAAGTAAATCGGTTTTTTTCCTTTGCCATTTTAGCTTTAAAATATTTCGGTCGACCAAATATTGATCAAAATCTTTTAAATGAAAGCGGAATTCTCCTAGTAAGAACAAAAATATGTTGTGAACTTTTTTCCCTTACTAATTTATTATTATTATTCTAAGACAATAAATTACCGTATTTACTCGAATCTAAGCCGCATCCCAAATTCTCAACAAGTTTTTGAGAAAAAATAAAAAATAGTATAAATTGGTTTCAAAAACTACAACAAAAAATTTTAATGATAACTAACAAGAAGTGAACAGTTATTTATTTTACCAGTATTGAAAAGTTTTAAACACAAAAATAAACTTGCAATTGCTCTAACAGTCAGAATCATGCTCAATCCCCCCCCCCCCCATCCAACTAATTTTTCCACCTTCGATTCTAAACCGCACCCGATTTTCAACAGCATTCTTATTTAGAAAAGAAAAAATTGCGGCTTAAGATATCCGACTACTGGCGACAACTTTAAAAAAAATGGAGTTATGGAAAAATATTTGTGGTTTTGAGATTTGTTTTAGTATATACTAAGAAAAAAATGCTATAAAATTAAGAACAGAAAAAGGAAGTATTATAACTAAAAAGGGGGAAATTAGTAAAAATTTACAAAAAATTATACAAATGGGACCAAATATTCTTTTTTGAAATGATCCTCAGGATAACAGATATTTTAATTTTTACAAAAACTAGAGCACTTTATCTTAGTTACTATATGAAATTGCTTAAAATAACAATGATTATATTAACATAAGGGACTGTAAATTTTGTAATAAAACAGTGATTGATCAATCTGAAGTTTAAAATACTTCTACTATTATACGAGACATACACAAAAGATTTCAGTTAATTATTCTAAAAACTTTTTGAGCAATCGCTGCCCCGTTTGAATTTTTAGAGAAAAAAAACACACACATTTCGAGTAAAACGTATTTTAAAGTTTGACACATTGTTAAAAGTTAGGGCAACTGCTTCTACTATAACACTTGTAATTTTTGTTCTAGTGAGTGTGGAAAATAAAAAACTTAGTATTTTTACAAAGCTAACAAGACGGTCTACAAAACAATATCATAAAAAATTTGTCATTTTTTGAAAAAACGTACGATTTTAGGGTAGTTGGATGCCTTAATTCAAATTATTTCGAGTATTTTAAAAATACTACTATAATTTAGAACTTTTTTTTTTATTGTGGCTTAAGGTATCCAACTACTTGCGACAACTTTTTTTTTGAAAAAAAAATGGAGTTATGGAAAAAATTTTGTGGTTTTGAGATTTATTTAGTGTATATTAAGAAAAAAATGTGCTATATAATTAAGAACAGAGAAAGGAAGTATTATTTGTTCTGTAAAAAGTTGCCGATAAACTGCTTTGGGTTAAATGCAGTAATAGATCTTTTACAAGAATATAAACCACAAATAACCAATAGATGCAATTATTAAAGAATATCACAAATAACCTAAGCATCAAATACATCATTACTAAAAATACAGAAAAACCGCAGGAATTCACTACTCACCTGTCCAAAATGCTAGTTCACCGTAATGCTTTCTAAAATCAATAGAGTAATTTATCCAAATAGTATCCAATGAACATGAATCCCCGTGTGAGAATCCACCTTGAACTTATTGATTTTTCGTCACCTTACTCAAACCGCGAGATATTCCATCTTATGCTCACCTTTTGCGTAAACTTATGCAGGAGTAAGGAGCTTATTTGATAAAAACAGAAAGAACAAAATGGCTGGAGAAATTCCAGATACGCATAAACAGTGAGTCATGGGATAAAACTTTCAGTTAGAGCGATAAGAAGTGTGTTTGTTCAAATGCCAGGTATGTATCATTGCAATATGTATTAAGATCCCTGATTGTAGGCCTCAGATGTACTTCAGACATCCTCAATCTGTTTGAGGAGGAATTAAAGAAATTTGCAAAAAGGAGAAAATACTTCTACCTGCTTTAAATAGACTTAAAGACGAAGGCTGTCGACAGCCTCTCAAATGCAGTAGAATTATAATATTCGAGAATTATTGCCCTACTGTGTTCTTGTTGAGCGTTTGCTCTTCTTTTTTTTTTTTTGAATATTTTTTGTAGGAATTTGTTTTGAACGAGTTGAGGTGTTCTGCAGTGTTTTTTGTGTGCAAAATTTTGTTCTGTGATTAAAATATAAATCCATGAAGTTGAAATTACTCTCCCCCTCCCCCAAATACAGTCGACTCTAAACAATTCGAAGTTGGAGGGACCAATGAAAAACTTCGAATTATCGAGTTCGGATTATCAAGAGGGTAGAAAAAAACTCCCAAAATACTCGAAGAGAATATTTTTTTCTAACACATTTAAATTTGAAACTGTGTAATAAAACAACAATTCTACATTTGTATAAAATAATTTTAAAGTAATTTTTAAAAATTACATATATCATATAAATATTATACAGAAGTTAAAAGTTCTGTATTAAAAGAATACATTCAAACACAATCCTACGCATATCTTCTTCATAACAGTGGACCATCCTTTCTGAACACATGTGTAGCAAGTTCACGTGTTAAACGAAAGATATGCACGGCTGACAACAGGTGCGGTTGATCTATTGTCCACTTGAAAAAGAGAAGTAATAAAAGTGTATTTTTGCGTGAGGAACCGAAAAACACAAAGAAAGGGTAGCAAACAGATGGTCATTAAAGGGACTTCGTTACAGGGGAAACAAGCAGAGAATATAACACAAAACTTTTAAGCTCCAACCTGTTTGCTACAGGACTGTACATGATAGTGAGTGTTCGAATTGTGGAGAGTTTTATAAGATAACTTCGAATTATTGCGTGCTGTAGTCTGGAAAGTCACAGATTTTACTTCGAATTATTGAGTGTACCCAAACGCATTGTTTTAGTTCGAAATATCAGGAGTTTTTCTATGGACTGAGTATATACTTCGAATTATCGATAGGTTCGTATTAACGAAGGTTTGAATTATCGAGAGTCGACTGTATCTATACTCATTCTTCTTTAGCAATAAATAAATGATTTTAATGATTAGTTTTAAAAAAATCAGCCCTAACTTAAAATTTAAGCTTTTTAATTCAACTTTGCAGCGAACTTGAATTTGTATTAATGAGAGTAAAGCAAAGTAAGAGACAGAGCTAAAACATAACAATTTTATTCTATTCAATATGTTCGCAAATAGCTAATAGAAGCGAGTTAACCCAACTAATAATAGTAAATATTATAATTAACATGAATATTATGAAAAAATGCAGAAGAGCGCGTTTAATCCTCTGTGGACACTGATTCCAAAGCTCCAAGTCCTATGCCCAGGTACTTTAATAATTTAAAATACAATTCTCACAAGTATAACTTAAAGTAACACGAACAATATCTTACTGCCAATTCCCCCCCCCCCACACACACTTTAGACTCACTTAAATTTAAGTAGTAACCTTCATTTGCACATAACGCGCTTCCTTTACAGATTATTCTCAAATCAAACAATTAACTTAAAGAATTGCTCCAAGGTTTAGTGGAAGAATCCAAAAACAGAACTTTTCTGTAAAGTCCGGCCTATATAATGCGCATTTACAACAAAAAATAAGATCGAAATTTACGAGTGAAACTTATTCACCGTTTCGTAAATAAAAATGAGAGCTTTTAAAAATAAAAAAATGAGCATAGAAAAAATTTGACTTCTACATATATCGAAATACCATTTATTTAAAAGAAATGACACTCTTTATGAATTTAAAAGGCTATAGTTCTAGAAATATTCTGCTTTTTTTTTCTAAAGTTTGGAATATTATCTGGAATAAATAAAATCATTGCGCACGTACACACACATTTCAGGTTTCTTCGTAATTAATTATAGTTTTAAAAAAAACCAAAAACACACCCTTTTATAGTTTATCGAATTAAGTTGTAACTTAACCTTTTATTCGCCAAATCTGGAATTAGTCATCAAATTTGGAATCAGTCGCCAAATCTGGGAAAAGGATCTGAAACTAGTCGCCAGATACGGCATGGGATCTGAAAATAGGAAAGCGTTGATCCTGATGATCCTGATCAGGACAATGAAACAAAACTATTAAATTATTGTATTGCCATCGGTCCTGGACAAGTGAGCAAAATTTCGAATTAATCTGACCTTTTAAAGTGAGTAAAAATATTGAGTTCAAAGATTCCGTTACATACAAGTGAAGCCTATAAAAGGGTATTAATAATAATAAATGTGCTTTGTAGTTTGAATGTTAAAAATGATACTATGTATAAAAATTTATTGATAATTATTATTTAATTAGTAATATTATTAGCAGAAAATTTATTACTTAAACTCGTATGTTCCCTTAATAGGGTCAAATGCAACAGAATTGGAAATATTACTTTCTTCAAAAATGGACATACAAATTATATAAAAGAACCCTTCAAGGGAAGAAAAAACTTCATTAGATATTAATTTTAATTTTAGCAGCATAATAAGGGCATGAACTTATAATTATATAGAAAATTATACATAGATCAATTTTTTTCTTGTATTTTAATTCTTTTTATATGTGTAAAGGGTTGTTTCTATTTTTCATGATTTAACATTACCATTGATAAAATGAAGTTACTCGATATATTTTGCCAAAACAAATTATTATTAAAAAAATAAATCAAAATTTAAATTTAAAAAAGTTTTTTTTTTAATTTACCAATAAAGTTCAAAAAAATCTTCAAAGACTTAGTTAATCATGTAACTAAAAGCGAAGAGATTCTGTGAATTGATATATATTTTAAAAACTTTCTTCAATATATTTACAGCCAAAAAAATTCACAAAAATAAGTGGAACTTTTAATCACATTTTTTCCCAACAACTTTCTCACATTGAGAGGGGGAAAATATATTAAAGTGAAGAGTGTGCGTTATTAGATTAAGACTTTTAACTCATAAAACTGCAAAAACAACTCAGTCGAAAACAAGAAAATACAATTACGATATTTTTCTCGATTGAATTAGCTATCCCCTCAAGAGATTCAAAAACTAAATTACAATCTAATAATCTTCTCTTTGCCCCAGACTCATCACTCTATTTTATTTTTGCTAATTTCATATAAATGCTATTACTTTGAGCACGCTGCAATTATTTGTTGCTGCAGTAATAAATATTTTATGTTTTCCTTCATGAAATTGTAACCGCGTGTAGGTTTTTTTTTTTTTTTTTTTATCTTTTATTCATGAAGTGAAGTCATTTTCATTTGTTTTAATGATCCATCAAGCACCATTAATTTCACCATTGTTTTCTTAATGAATACCTTCATAACGAGTCAATTAATTATTTATTGGCCCATTTGTTTTAAGCGTTCCCATTTTTTTAAATCAGTTTGTTAAACGTCTCGTTTTGAAATAACTTTTTTCCTCCCTCTTTAAATCATACTTGTTTAAAAATCGTACACTTGAAAGATTTTTAATTTTTCAAAGGTTCTATTCTGAATCTATTTTTTATTCATGTACTTCTGTTTTGTAAAAATTGAAGCACAATAAAGAAAACAGGCAAATTAAACGATATTTTTTTTAAAAAAAAAATGTAAAACTGGCTAGTGATTAGAACTACAAAGTGGTCTCGCAAGAGGGTGGTTTTTATTTATTTTTAAAATAATACCATTTTTTAATAATTTCAAATAATTTATTATATTATTATTCTTTAGATAAAATTAGCAATAATTTGTGAAGTTTTATCGCAGAAATTGCAAAAATAGAATACTTATTTCTTTGTATTAAAATTTTTTGCTTTCCAATGCCTTCCACTCATTAATTTTGAAGCTGAACAACTCACAATAATAACTAATATTATCTCCTGATTATGCAGGATATGTGAAAAATACTATGGAAATTAAATATTCTATAATAAATTAGAATGAGACGGAATGATACGAGATGAATTTCTTACATGTTTAGTTAATAATTCATAAGTTTTCCTTAGCATAAAATTTTAATTTTAATCAATCTCTACTACAGTTAATGAAAATTTCATAATTATGAAAAATTTTAAAATGTATTTTCATGGAATCGTGTTTTATATTATCATAGAAGAAACAAACAAGTTGGTTTATTGTAAAGATCTGCGTATGTATGTACGATCATCCAAAGGCTGATATAATCAATTTACAGATAATGATACCAGTTTGGTTTAAAAAACAAATCTACAAATAATCAAAAAATATATGTAGGAGCAAATATGTAGATATTTTCTGTTATATTAGTAATTTTTAACAGTTTCAATTTGTACATTTTATCATAACGGTAATAACATTATTATTTTTATCTAAAATTATTATTTATTGATAAAATTACGACCATAATCTGCAAGGGATTTTCTTTCTTTAATTAACAGAATTGTTAAAAAATTGTGTGTATATATATAAACAAAAAAGACTTTTAGAGAGCAAAGAACACAGCAGAATAGTCGTTAAATGATTTCATCTAAATCTGACTAAGTTTGGAACTGTAATTTCGAAACGGCGTATAAACAGATATTTCTTTCATTACCTACTATTAGTTCACTCTCTCCCTATATATATATTGATCAAATTTTCAATAGTTTATAAAATACTTTCTATTCATCTATTCAAGTTGAAATACAATTTTTCAAGTGAATGACACTTGATGTTAATACACAGTTTTTTCAAATATTGATTCATTAATTAAATTAAAATGTGAATAAATAATAAAAAATAAAAATAATAGCCCAGCAGCATATTTTGAAAAGAAACTCGTTTGTTCTGTCCCTGTAGCGCAATGGATAGCGCGTTGGAATCCAAATGTCGTGGATTCGAATCCCACCTGGGATGGCTTAATTTCTCAGACTGTGATTTCTTTTTTACTGTACTATTTTATTAGAATAATTAAATTTAATTAATTAATGAATAGTAACAAACAAATAAAAGTCCAACACCTTATATAGAAAGGAAAATCGCTTTCTATTTTGGTCACTTAATATTGTGATTCTGTCATAAGTACAACATATATTTATATTAATTGTAACTATTTAATAAAAAGTATTTAAAATAAATTTTTTCTTTGTTGACCTAAGTAGAAATTGACTTAATTTTTTTTTTTTATTTTAATGCTTGTTTTCGTATTTAGTGTCAGTTGAATTAGAATATACGTATAAAATGGTTTTAAGAATATTATTTCAAGAAAAAATCATTTAAATTCAATATTTTGTCAACAAGGGAAGAAAGAATTATTTATTTTAAAACATTCTCTTTTTATGAAAAATGCTTCTATAACAATAATATTTTGCTCAAAAAAACTAGGACTTCTGTACCGAGCCTGAACTAGGATTTTCAAGATATAGAATGAAGGAAGGAATTTATTTATATTTTTTATTGCATAAGTGTAGAAAAATTTTTACTTAAAAAACTTTGCTTATTATTTTACTGATCTTAACCCTGAAAATGATGTTCATTTTTTTAATATTTTCAAATAGTCATTGTAGAGATGTTTTAGCTATATATAAGCAAAATATTTTTGTTATCGAAGAATTTTTCATAAAAGGAAAATAAGTAATTTTTTCTTCACTTTTTCCCAAAGAAATTGAAACTAAATATTTTTTTTCTTGTAATAATGTTCTTAAAACAATTTTATACGTATGGTTGTGATAGCAGTCGGTTCCTGCTTGACTCTAAACCCCTTTGTCTACCTGTAAACCCGGCTAGGTGTGTGGGAGAAACTGAATGATCCCACAGACATGATATCAATCTAATCAATTTGTTGTTTCCAAATATCAATCAGACACAAAACAAATCTAATTAAGGTAGGTGATTATATAGTAGATTGCGAAGGTGAGATTCTATAACACGGGGATACTACTACAGACCCTCAACTGAATCTAAGACAGCTTAAAGATGCTCAAATATAAGTACGTCGCTCACTAATAAATTAACTTCTACTTAATCAAGCTCACAATGCCTGTGCTTTTTATGCATCGGATCCTACCCTGGAAACTTGCAGGTGATATCTAGTGGCTTGATCAATGTCGTTAGATCCACGCTCTGTAATCTTTTTCCTGGACAACTCCAAGACCTCTCACTAATTCCACTCTCTCTTTCAATCTTCAACTAACAAACTAACTCGCAGACTCTATGTTAACTTCTACTTGCCAACTCCAACGTGTCAACTCCCAAACTCGCGAAACCAGAATTTATATAATATATTTCATTTACATAATCCCGCTTCCTTACTCGGTGAAAGTTGGTTGAAATAAATATTTTCTTTAAAGAGTCATGAAGGGATTAGTAGAGCCACGTATAGATCCGTCACACGGTAATACCCCGATCTTACACGATCGGGGGGGGGGGGAGACTGAGTGATAAAAATGTAAGTCGAATTCGCGTAAGTCGGGGTAAGATTTCGCATATAAATGCATTTAAATTATTTTTAGTTGGGGCCGGAGCTGAATGAAAATAATAATTTTGAAAAAAAAATGTTTATTAAAATAGATATCACAGATATAACATCGCAAACCGAAGTTATTTTGATGTAAAATGTTTCATAAAATCTAACAAAGTAGTCTGTCGGCACAAAAAGAATTTTTTTTCTCCCACAAAATGTACTCGTAGCATGCAAAAAAAATTTTATTCCTTGTATTGTTGGAAAAAAATTCTCTCTTCATTGGAGTCTATATTTTCTAAAATTTGTAACCCTTTTTCGATTAAACTGAGGCCTTCTGTCAAATTCCCAACCGACATTCTGTGACGGATCTATACGTGTCCTTCCACTAATCCTCTTGGGCTATCATTCCCAACCATCCCTTTTGGAAGAAGAAAGTGTGATATTCAGATTAGGTCAGTTATATATAAAGGTTTTCTAGCTAGCGAGATCAATCGAGAGATCAGTAGAAAGATCAATAGGTGAATAGAGGGATAGACAGAGTTACCTGGAGATTGAAAGATAAAGAAGCTGACGCTAAGGAAAGATATCTACCGATCAGGTATTAGTTACATTGATAGCGCGTTTCGGGCATTAAATAGTTGAAGATATTTAAGTGACGATTGGTCAGCAGCGTTAAATTGTAAATCAAATATTAGAGAAGTGGATTGATCCATAAAAGGAGGATCAATTTTATTGAAGTCTTCTCAGAATTCGCGTCTGTCGTACTTAAATCCCCAATTGCTCTAAGTTGAAACATCTCACCTTAATTGAATACTTGAATTGTGTCTGTTAATAATTAGTGTGCTGAATAAACGGTTGAAAAGTATTATGGTGAGTCGTCCTTCTCTTCCTCCCACACTTCTAGCCGGGTCCGAGAGTAGGTCAATAATGTTACAACTCGATCTTCTGATTGAGCTGGGTCTAAAGACTCAAATTCTTCAATGTCTTGCACTTGCTCATGCATTTCAATGAGCCTCATCCATTGTAAGTTCCTAACTGCGGGAATCCCCCCAGTTTTTGTACGTTATCACTATCCACTTCTAAAATTATTTGCCCGGCAGGATTGGCAACTTCTTCAACCACATTATCAATTTCAGCAATTTTATATATCACAATTCTTTTTTTCTCAATCAAAAGACGAACCGACGAGGTTCGAAAATTGCGTAACTTCGATTCGCGTAAGTCGGGATGGTGTAAGTCATGGTATTACTGTATGTTCTAATTCAACTGACTCTAAATATAAAAAAAATATCCATTTAAAGGCTTTTACAGAATCACGGTTTCGATCGTAGTCAGTTACCTTGTAAGGGTCTTGCCTGCGTGCCTAAGGGTGTGGAAGAAAGGGAAGGAAGACTAGCCATGTTCCAAATCACTTAATTTATTTACAGCACAAATCACAACACCAGTTTGATCAACCAAAGTTAAGAGATGCACCTAATTAATAAATAGGACAATTAACGAGGTACGCGAGACACGAGAAGACTTTAAATACTTAATGCACTTACTTAATTCAACAGATCTAACTTCTTAGCTATCTAATCTAGATTCAATCTCAAGTGACAGATCGTCACCTTAAGGTATCCGGCTGATTGCGACAACTTTTTTTTAAAAAAATGGAGATATGTGGATTTTTTTGTTGTTCTTAGATTTTTTTTAGTACATTTAAAGAAAAATATGCTAAAATTAAGATGAGAAAAATAAATTATTATAACTAAAATGGAAAAAATGGGTAAAAATGGACAAAAAATAACATAAACACGGCCCATTCTGTACCAAAGGTTTATGAACAAATTTTCAATTTTTTTATTCCAATGTGTTACTATGTTATTCATTTTTGAAGTGACATTCAGGATGAGAGATATTTTAATTTTTACAAAAACTAGAGCACTTTATCCCAGTTACTATATGAAATTGCTTAAAAAAACAGTGATTATATTTACATAAGGGACTGTAAATTTTGTAATAAAACAGTGATTAATAAATCTGATGGTTAAAAACTTCTACTATTATACAGAACATACAAAAAAAATTTCAGTTAATTATTTTCAAAACCTTTTCAGCAATCGTTGACCCCGTTTGATTATTTTCAAATAATCAAATTTCGCGTTTAAAAAAAAAACGTGTTTTAAAGTGTGGCATCCTGCTTTAAGTAATGGCCATCTGCTTTTACTAAAACACTTGTAATTTTTGTTCTAGTGAACGGAAAATGATAAACTTGGCATTTTTGTAAAGCTAATAAGATGGCCTATAAAATAAAGTAAAAAGAAAAAATTTGTTAATTTTTGTCAAAATTTACAATTTTAGGGTAGTCGGATATCTTAAGACAATTATCAATTACTAAATATCCGCGCCTCACATTCGATTTGATTCATCACTGCTCCGCTAGCAATCTATTTTATCTCTCCCTCACTAACCTGAAAGCGTAGACAATATCCTAATTTACATATTCACGTTTTCTTCTTCGAGGAGGAGTTTTATAATAAAATAATTTTTAAGGACCAGAAATTCCCCAAGAAGACTGTCAGGGAAAAATCGTGGATAGAGTCATCACAATCTTAAAACTCAAAATTTAAAAAAAAAAAATTTCTACACCTAATATTAGATAATGCATTTCCCATTAATTATAATTTCGAAAATTGAAAACAATGACATATTTTTTCGAAATAAATAAAAACAATAAAAAAAAAACGTATAAAACTCGTATCGTTTGCAACTTTTCATCATCGATTTCATGCGAATCCAAAAAAACAAGCTTTCTCGAAAGAGATCCACTCATAAGACAAGCTCGGATTAACCTCGACAGAATCTCTCTTCCAACAAAGCCTTATCATCATCATCGGAACTATTATATATTTCCACCACACTTCGACGCACACGTGTTTGTGCGGCATCATTCACCATCATTAAGGCGTATTTTATAGCTTTCATCGCTTTAATCATTCACCCGTTGTCCAGCACTCTTCAAGGTTTCCGCATCTGCACAATGGCATCTCTGGTCCATTAAGGATCGTGTTATTCAACGCAACCCATAAGTCCCAGCCAATTGAATGATGTAATTTGTCGTTCTGGAAGAGAGTGTTATCTCTCACACCACTGATCCGGAACTCTCCCCATACACTCGGTATTATCTTATTAAGGGTTTAGATAGACACAGCCCTCGAGTATCGTGAGTTGTAACCAAGTGGGAGATATTTCTCCCTCAAAGTGGGATATCTTCAGAGCTCTCTTTTGTGAATTTAATTCCGTTGAATATTTCAGAATGGAATAGACAGAGTAACTAATCCGGGAGAAGGCGCACACTCAATACTAACGTTAGTCGTCGCGCGGGGTGACTGAGTCACCCCAATTCTTTTGTATAATTATTTTTACTGTACACCTTAAAAATCATAATTCCAATGAATAATTTAATTAAAAGAAAGTATAATTGCCTACTATTAAGGACTTATCAATTTTTCTTTGATAATTTGGGAAAAAATCCAATCAAACTGAACTAAAATGGTTCACATCTGAGTAACTTTAATAAAGAACACAAATCTTAATTATTTTTATTGTACACAATAAAAATCGTGACTCATTTAATTAAGGGAAAGTATATTCACCTACTATTAATGACTTTTCCATTTTTCTTTGATAATTTAAGAAAAAAATGTCAATTAAACTGAACCAAGGAGTTTCAAATGAGCGTTACTTTAATAAAGGACACAAATCAGACACTTTTAGCTAACATTACAAGAATGATATTTGCAGGTAAAACTCACATATTTTGTTCAAGTTATTATAGTTTTATTGTCCTTTGACGATCGACAAATAGCATGTTGAACTTTTAATTGCTTTCGTCTTTTTGACTGGGTGCAGTGTGTCTTGTGGTACGCTTGTGGCTTCATATCTTTCTCGATGGATTTTTTCAGGTAGCATTTGAAAACTTTTCTTTGAACTGAAACGTTCCATGTCCATCGCTCTTCTCAAATTTAATTTCGCTATCCTTGTGACGGGTCTATCAGCGTCAATCTTCTATTAACCCTCTTGGGTAACTTTGGGGCCAGCAATTATTCTATTTCACAGCCTCCTCGGGAAAAACACGAGATAGTGATATGCTAATGAATTCGACTATATAAAGTCTAGATTTAGTAAGAAAGCAGTAGGAGAAGGAATTGCCAAACTTGTTGTAAGTATCACATACGGATCTCTCCAGCGAGCTTAGCACGTATTAGTAATTGATATTGTTAATCATTGAAATAATCAAAGGGATTATAGTTAGTATCAACCTGAAGTTAGTAAGCGTTCGTCTCCTTTGTCAATTCTAATAGTTGAGATTATTTAGTAGGGAATATTAGATTTAAAGGTTAGAATTGAATGTTAGAGTCGTGTATCAGGATTAATCTAGGGAATTGAATAATCACTCCAGGGTTTCTACTTATAGTGTAACTTGTTAATTGTATTTGTGTGTTGTTAATAAATATTTGTAATTATGGCTTTCGTTTGGTGATAATATGTTTCCTTCCACACCAGGCGCGTCGGGCAATGTGAACTCAGTCCGAGATAGGACTGGGTCAGGACATCCTGATTAATATTCATTATTTCATCAGGTTCTCCCTTTGCTTAATCAGTTTCAACTTCATCCAATAGAGATTTTTCTTGATATATATTCTGTTCATTTACATTTATAATCCATAATGAGCCGCACAATACAGCAATCAAAATCACAGAGGGAAAATGTAGCCTGCTCATAGAAAATATTTTGGAACAAAAGTGGTCGCGTAAGGATCTCAGTCACCCCAAGTACTTTAAAATTGTAAAACACACTTGCCTATTCCAAAAAAAAAGGGAGATATGGGGGAAATACATTAAAGTTCCCATGAAGAATGTCCCATAGGAGGATACTGGCAAAGTCATTGGAAAACAAAGTAGTAGTTTTCCCAGAATTAAAGATTTCGTGAGCCTGGGGTGACTTTGTGCCCCGCGCGATCGCTCCCGGGTTAAAGAAATGAAAGGAATGCACACACAAAGTAATGTAAAGGGGCGAACTCATGACGGTCACGTGATATATATAATCACGTGTTCTCCATTGAGTTCAAAACTGACACTAGATTTGTATACTTCGTGTAAAATTTAGATAAAATTTAAATTAAATTTTTCAAGCATTAAGATACTTCAAAACTTTTTTGAAAATTAAAAAAATTAATACACTAACGTGTATTTTTTAATCAAGTGCTTATTATTTTCCTGTGTGCTTTATTGTTTTTGGCATCATTATTGAAAAAAAGTTTCTGCCAAAAGCAAGAGTTGACAATGGCGAAGCGCATGAACTGATTGGCTGGAAACACGTGATTGCATTTATCATGTGACTATGACGTCACATGAATTTAGTTCATTCAGGTATTTCTATAAAACTACAAAGCGTGTTTACACATCCTTTCAACGATTTCAATGAAAGATTTAAAGAATTCGAAATATTTTTTGGAAGAGGTGGATTTTCTGGCAACTGCTTATTATTTGAAGTGAAAATTATTTCGTTTGATATTTTCAAAATAATTGATATAAACAAACTGTAGACGGAAGGATATGTTTTTACGCTTTCTGAAGAGAATTATTCTTTAATCGGTAATTAACAAATATTATGGAACTCGTGATATTAAGATTTTAAAGTGTAAAATAAGCAATCTGTTATTTTTCGGAAAGTAAAAAGACATCAACCATTTCTTCTCTTCTACTTTTTAAGACTTCAAATAAACGTACACTGATTGGAATGTTTTTTTTTAAAACGAATTCACAAAAATGGAAACACGGAAAACTTCACCGACTCATAAATCAATTGCGAACATCTGCAGCAACAGTAAGAAAAATAAGGAACCAAGATTTATGTTTTAAAATGTTAAAGAAACATACGCCTTTTTACAAAACTCAACGCAAAAAGTTTTTGTAAGTCCTGTATAATGATTATTCAGAAAGAGAGAAATGGAAATACATTGTTGCCCTAGATGAGGAATGGTTTTATTTAAAAGATTGTACCAAAACAAGTAATATTGAAAAAAAATAAGTCAATTCCTACTTCTGTCTGTTGGACTATTATTTTTGTTTGTTAATATTTATTCAATTTTTAACTTAATTAATGAATTAATATTTGAAAAAACTGTATTAACATCAAGTGTCCTCCACTACAAGTTTTAAGAAATATATTTGAACTTGAATGGATGAATAGAAAGTATTTTATTAACGATTGAAAATTTGAACAAGATATATAAATAAATATATATGGGGAGAGTGTGTGAACAAATAGTAGGAATTGAAAAAAGGGTCTCACACACACACACACAAATAGCTTTACTCAGTTTCGAGAATGCAGAGAGAATTTCAGTATAGATTTTACAGTTGTTACAAATTTCTCTTATAATTGAAATTGAAAAAATTGAAGACAAATTCCAACAAAAACTCCTTCATCATAATATCATGAAAATGATTTATTTCCAATATTTACAGAAGTTCTGTTTTCCTGTCCATCAACTTTCAAAAGGTGAAAATGCAGCAAGACAAAGCCCCTAGTCATACTTCGGAAACTACTGCTGTACACCTTGAAAACTGACATAAGTACTGCATGCATACATTTTAATATATTTCAACGAAATCTCCTAATCCTTCGCTTATACACAATTATATTCTGGCCTGATGAAAAGAGCATTTTTTATTAAACACACACTCATCACGATCGGCGAACTCTGGCAAGTAGTTACCCCTGGAAAATTTACAAAAGGCCTTTTTATTGTGAAATGCACGATATAAACTCATAGTCCAGATACAAGGTTCCTGTGCGCTGTTATTTATCTCACCTGTGATTGACAGTAACATCAGATCGAGGTCCACTAAAATCATCGTGTCAAGGGAGCTAGATTATGTTTGTCGTTTTGGACGCAGCTGTGAGCACAGACCGGTTTTGGGTCTGTTCCCTGGTACACCCCGGAGTATCCCAACCCTCTTCTACTACTACCAACCTCTGAAGAGGACTTTCAGCTCGTCAAATAATTAGAGCAGTGGTTCCCAAAGTGGTCCCTCCGGGATCCCCGGTATTATTTAGGGGGACAATGGAATATTAAAATTGATTTTGGGGTCCCTGAACAACTTTAGGAGGTCCGCGCAAGGTTTTTATAAAAAAAATATAAACAATTTTGATCAATTTTTACTTTTATGGAAATTTAAATAAATAACAGTAATTCACTTGGATATTCCCTACTGGGTGTTGAGCCCTTTTGTGCGTGGACTAACTCAGATAAATCCATACTAATACAGGAGCATGAGGGACTTAAACCAATGTTTGCACAAGGATACCACACATTCTTGTTGCAAAAACAGATCCAATTTTATATCCTTCATTATGGGTTATTGTACAGAAGTTGTTGATCACTTTACCGTCTTCCTATTTGGTAGAGTGTGGATTCAGTGCCTTTATAAACCTCATCACAAAAAGGGGGAAGGGGAGAAAAGAAACCGACTATAAAAATTAGTGCTCGTGGATTTGCGATTGCTACTCACAAACATTGAGCCGGAAATAAATACGCTCATAACATCTTATCAAGTTCAGTAACAAATCATTAATTTTTTAAAATTTTTTTTAAACAAAAGTTAGAATTTCAATAAATAATTCTTTAACAATTTTTTTTTTATTTGTAATTTTTGTACTATGCATTTATGTCGCTTTTTCACTTGGGGGTCTTTAGAAAAGTTTTGACTTTAAAAAGGGGTTCGTGGGCAAGTTTTTAAAATAAAAAGGGGTGTATGGGTTGAAAAATTTTGGGAACCACTAAATTAGAGTATCTCCATACCTTCCATACACATTTAAAAATATCCATGCCTCCTGGATTCGAACTTGGGTTCTCCGGCTCAGCAATCAACGTTACTTATCACTATCCCGCCAAGGCAGCTGTCAAGGTTGTCAGATTCTACAATTATTAAACTTTTCTTTACATTTTACATAAATATTTTAAGGTATCCAATTACCCTAAAATTGTGAATTTTGCCAAAAATTGACAAAACTTTTGAAGTTAAACTTCTATGCTCACGAGTGAATGGAAAATTTGCCCAGTTTTGCGTAACAGGGAGAAAACGAACGGAAGTAGTCATTTCCCCCGCCATCTCCCCCAAATCGTCGCAATGGTGAAAAAATAGCGAGTGGGAGGAAAAGACAGCAGGGTCTGGAATATATTATTTTCCTCAGAACCAGCCTAGAGCCATCTAGGCTTCTTCTTCAGTTAGCTAGTGAACCTATAAGAGGGAGTAAACAGAGTGAAAAAAGAGAGGGGTTCGCCTTTGCTAAAAATAGCATCAGTGGTCAGGAGTTGGGGGGGGGGGAACAGTGGCGGATTAAGCGGGTGTCGGACCTGGCGGCCGCCAGGGGCTCCCAGCGCTGGTAGGGGCCCTAAGCTTGATGAGTGCAGAAGGCCAGCGACAAACCAACCACGCCACCTTGGAACAAGAAATGAACAACTTGAAAAGAAAACAAAGATACAATGAAGCCTCCATTAGAAATTTATCGAGATCCAAGAGAAATACTAATGTAGAAAAACTTTTGAAAATATTTTTAACAATACCGGTATCGAATGCCTCAGGTGAAAGATCTTTTTTAGTTTTAAAACGTGATAAAAATAATTTAAGAAGTACTATGGGAGAAGAGACAAATTGAAACAACATGACCATATTATATACAGAATAAAAGGTTTTAGACAAAATAGATATGGTAAAAATAATTTATGAATTTGACAAAAAGAAATCAAACTGTATAGCAAAACTGTAAGCTCTTAAGTAAAGTTTTTATTTTTTCTTACATACAGTTATGATTTTCTTTAGCCAATGAGTTTCATTAAAGTAGTACATTTTATTTCAGAATTTAAAGCAAGCGGCTTTTTTCACTATTTTAGTTTTTCGACTCTTAAGCCATGGGCCTCAAACCTTTACCGCCAAGGGCCTCCAACTACTTTAATCCGCCTCTGGGAGGGGGGACACCTTGTGACTTGCGTCATATCCGTGAAAAAGTTGGATGATTGCTTTCCGATTGGTCGACTCCCCCCCCCCCTTTCTCACCAGACCAGGGGACATTTGTCAACGGTTATATGTGTTGTAATGTTTGTGTTACGGTGTAGACAAAGTAGCTCTTGCAGCAAAAGCGTGCCTTTTTAAAATATTTTCTTAGATTGTTGGTCACACAGTGATGTTTTCGGCAGCTAATTTGTTTTTTTTAATTTTCATTTGCGTTGAATTATCATTGATTCTAATCAGAATGCCTAAATCAAATGCACAAAGAGGAAAAGAGTTTCGTGAAAGAAAAGAAAAGAAAAACTAGCAGAAAGTCCAGTCGAAAAAGTGATAAAAAAAAACAGAAAAATAGTGCAAATTCATCAAGCTCTACTGCCAAATCTCGATCAGAGTACATGAGAGAATATCGAGCACGGCAAAAAAATTACAAAATATTCTTTTAATGCAAGTTTAATGACTGATGATGGGAATGCTATTGAGACTCATCTAATGCCAGCACTGATTAATACGGACTTTGTGAACCACCCTGTGCAGTCAACAAGTACAGAGCCCTCATCAAGTCTAGTATGTGTTGGAACTGATGCATGTGAATCGATAATAAATTCTATCTTACGTCACAAAGACTATGATTCCCATAAAAATGTTCACAAAGATTGCCAAAAGCGATTCGTTGATAATCCTTTCGGTCACGGGTGTTCGATTTGTGATAGATTATGGTTTAGAGATGATTTGAGAACGGCCTGTTGCTGAGCATAAAAATATTTTACAAAATATTTTACCTGGAATTAATTTAGAAGACGTTAAAACGTGCTACAGTTTCCGACAAAGTTTAAATAGGAAAAGTATACCAAATTTATCAAAATATAATGGTTTTGTATACCCAGAAATTCCACCACATCTTCCTACTTTGGATATGATATCAGAAAGACTCATTTCTCCACGAATACCTTTCATGCAAATTAGGCGATTGAGACATGTACATGGTCAGTTTGGAATATTAGGGCAAATAATCAATGTTCAAGGTCCGTCAATACAATGGTCAATCGACTGCCACGGAATGTTGATGATGATTACTGTGTCAATGTTCACATCAAACGGAGGAAAATTCACAGAACTAATTATCTGATGGGTTTGGTACTAAAAGAAACATCAAAATATGGTTGCAATATTTAGTAGCTACTCCATTGTACACAATGTATGATGTTAATATCGATGATAGTTTCTTCAATTTCAAACAGAGTGCGTCTCAAGTTCTTCAAGATGAAATCAGGGAAAATATAACTATTGAAGAGAGACTTACAGCCCAGCAACAGACGTTGTTATGGAATGAAGAGAAATATCTTCGTATTGCTCCTGGAGAAGCGAATGTACCAAGAAGTTTCACTTCTATCGCGTGGCATTCCACGCACGTATTTTTTGTGAAACTTAAGAAATCAGCCACGAAAAAATTTTAAATATTAACCGAGGTTTATGGAGATGAAACTTTATCTAGTGCAGAATTTTTTTTATGATTTTATTTTATAGGCCATCTTATTAGCTTTATAAAAATACTAATTATTACTTTCCGTTCACTAGAACAAAAACTACAAGGTTTTTAGCAAAAGCAGATGCCATTACTTTAAGCAAGGTGGTGTCATACTTTAAAACGCGTTTTACTCGAAATGTGCTTTTCTAAAATGCTCAAACGGGGATAGCGATTGCTCAAAAAGTTTTAAAAATAATTAACTGAAACTTTTTGTGTATGTCCTCATTTCTATAATAGTAGAAGTTTTTTAACCATCAGATTTATTAATCACTGTTTTATTACAAAATTTACAGTCCTTTATGTTAATATACAATAATAGTTTTTTAATCAATTTCATATAATAACTAAGATAAAGTGCTCCAGTTTTTGTAAGAAATTAAAATCTCTTATCCTGAAAGTCATTTAAAAAATGAATAACATAGATAAAATTTACGAAAAATTAAAATTCTGTTCTTAAACTTTTGGTACAGAAGGGGCCCGGTTTATGTAATTTTTCGTAAATTTTTACTTATTTTTTCCCTTTTAGAAATAATAATTTCTTTTCTCTTCTTAATTTTAGCATAATTTTCTTCAAATGTATCAAAGAAATCTAAAAACCACAAAAAAAATCCTCATAAATCCATTTTTTTTAAAAAAGTTGTCGCAAGTAGTTGGAGGTTCCTTAAGGTTCCAAAATTGCTTTACCTTTTGTGCGCGGCACATTTTTTTTTCTTTTAAGTTTACTGAGTCAGAAACAAAAGTAAGAAGCAATAATTTGAGAACGAGAGACTAAAATGGCACAACCTTATATTGCCTTAAAAATCTGAGCAATTTGACTATTTTAAGAGATATTTTGCGTTCCTATTAAAATATGAATCGTTACAATGCATCCATTCGATATAACTTCCAAGATTCGCTATTTTACTTCATTATGTCGTTCTACAGGATTTAATTCTCTTTTACCGATTCTACTTCTTTTCAGGGAGCTCATTTCCTGAAATTAGTTTATACTAATAGATTGCAAATTGAATTGAAGTACAGCCTTTAGTTTTTGTGCATAAGTTTCTTCTAAAAAGCAATCACGACGAGAGATTAAAAGAGAGAGAAGATTGGTTGAATTAATGCCGTGTCTTTGAGATATTATTGGATTTTTTTTATCGTATCCGACTTTGAATTTAATTTAAAATACGCCGAGTCGAGATCGGAGTTTTAGCAGAGATTAACTGAGCAAAGATCATGAATATGATATTCAAGTAAAAAAGATATTGTTCACAATTATTTTGTATCGCTCTCTTTAAAAATCCAGCTTGCATGGAACAGGCATTGTTATGACATTAATTAGAACGCATAAAGATTGCAAATAAAAAGAAGAATTTTGAGCAATTTCGTAATTAAAAGATATTTTTCTAATTTCTAATTGATGCTTTAAATATTTTCGAGGGTAATAATTAATTAAAAATATTTTTTTCTCTGTAGCTTATATGACAGGACACAAAATTTTAGTCAGTAATAGTTTATTCTGGAAAGCCCAATTAATTTCTGCAGTGTTGTATTTCAGCTTTCATGTGTTCACGTTTATAATTAATGAAGTGCATGCTTCAAAAGTATATTTTAATAATAAAAATTTTCTTTTAAATTCTATTGCCTTGGCATAAAAACATAAATATGAAGTATTTTTTTACCAATCAACTGATCTATGGAATATATATTAAAAATTATGTATGTTAAACATCAAGTTTGTTTTTTGGGTTTTGCTATTGCATATTACTATTGTAACCAGTTTTTATGTAATGTTCTCTAGTCTAAACTTGGTAAAGCTATACTAAATGTTATATTTTATATAATTTGTATGTATTTATATATATTATATATATATATATAATTGATTCAAAATCTCATTTTTAAATTTTAAACAAATACACACTTTGAGCTCCATATTTGAAATACAACTTAGTCTAAGAAGCTATTTATAGTTGCTGCCTCAATTTAAATACAAAATATTGTTTATTAATATGACATCAGTATTGAATTGAAATAATTATAAAATTGCAATTAAATACTATATGAATATAAATAATACAAACAACATTAAAATATAATGTTAAAAATAAATAGAAATAAAATTTAAAATATTTAAGATGTTAAATAGTCTCAAAAATACATATTTTTTTAAAGTTCTATAACTGGTATAATTAATGTTCTATTACTGAGTGGCACACTACATGTACTACTTTTTTTTGTTTGAATCTATGCTGAACGCTGAAATGGCCCTATACCGGTTAATCTTCGTGATTTATTAATTGCTCACTTTATTTGTATTATAATACTATTGTTTTATTCGTTTTAGAACGGTTTGAATGTAACTGAAGTCGTAAGGGATATAATATTACATTCTGTTTTTAAAACAACACATTTGGTGTATTTTACGGTGTATATGAGTATTTGTTCTTTAATTTTTTTCTAACTCTAATACAACTAAACTTTTATAAATCAGTTGAAATTATTAATCCATGTTTCATATTTCGTCTCTTATACTTTAATGTGACTTCATATATTTAAATGAAAAATAACATATTTATATATATGAAGCTTCTACACTTAAAGAATATATTATGATAAACGTATGTAATTTCTTTACTGTATAAAAAATTTATGTCAATATTGGAGTCTTTTCTTCTATCTAAAATTTTTTTTCGAGTTTGAATCAGAATTTTTGTTTTATTTATCTTTAAGTAATATAATTTGCAGAAAATATATTCTCCTTTGTTTGAAGTGGCAGAGATGAATCTGTAAAACTATTATTATGACGTAACAGAAGACTAATAAAATCACATATCTTTTCCCAGATATTATAGTAATAATAAAAATGGAATAGACTTAAGCCTTATTTAGGCTATAAAATTTTTTGCGATGGAGAAGCACGCTAAAATGTCGTTAAAAGCTACAGTCATCACTATTAAATTTTGCTTCTTTACAAATACTTAAATTAATATAATTCCAGTGCCATGGATTGGTACTTAAAATTACGGGAAATTTTAATAAAATCTATACTTAATGTTTCAGTGACACTGAGAAGTAAAAAGATCGTCAAACGATATCGATTAATTTCATCGAATTAAATGCAGTTAAAATTGTAATCGTTAAAATAATTGTTTTCGGAAAACAAAGCGATACATTATAACTCGAATTTGTTTTTGTGATTTATAAATTGGAGATTTTTTTCAGCTTTATGTAAGTTAATTAAAGAAAAATAAAATTTGAAAAATCTAAATATTGATTATAAAGCCTAACTTTAATAATTTTTTGAAAGAACGGTAAATTTATTAGCATTGAATAAAATTGTTTTAACTGTATAACTCATATTGTAAATGTTATTGTAAATTACACAAAAGCTTGCATTTCTTAAATACAAAATCTAATACATGACATTCTAAAATTTTTCCGCATTGTTACTTCCTAATGCAGAAAAAGAAGACATTAAAACTGTTTTGTTAACCAGGTGACCGAAATGCAGATACCGTCTCATCATTTTATTTTAGTTATACATTTCGTAATTTTTTTTAAAATTCTTATTTAAAAACAAGTTAAGATAATGCATCATCCTTTAAGTTTAAAAAATTCTCCCTTTTCGCCTAAATTTTATTTAAATAAATTCGTAGCTATTAGATAAGTGTTTATTTTATATTGAAAACTTTTTAAATACGAGGGTAAAAATTACATCACACACACACAGATCTCGTTATATATTTCTTTAAAAAACCCACAAATATATACTATGATAAAAAATAAAAGCTGTGGTTAGTGCATCCACACCCCAGGTCCGAGGTTCAAACCCCGGGCTGGGCTAAGTTGACTCAGCCTTTCATCCCTCTAGTGGGTCGATAAAATGAGCACCAAGCTTGCTTGGGAACTTAACACTGAGGTTTTTGCGTCAGACTGACCACCTGACTGGAACATCTGCTCATGCACCTCAGGGCCCAAGGTCGCGTATATTGAGTTGGGCACATAAGGCCTTGGCCCTCATGGGCTGTTGCGCCACTGAGTTAAGTTGAGTTAAAAATAAAAGCTATTCCAATATTTATGGATGTTTAAAATCTTATGTTTAATGTAGTTAAAATGAAGTACAAATACTTGTCTATAATTATTGTACATGACGTTAAAAAAGACCGCATGAAAAGAAAATTTATTATTTTTATCATTATTTTTTTATATTTAGAATGTATAGCTGTTTTTTATTACGATTGAATGAAAAAAGCTAGATATATGTAGGAGTAATATCTATTTATATCATCTGAGATAATTGCCATCCCTTTGGTAAGGAAAAATGAAAATCAATAATCACCCCTCCCTCAAATCTAGAACAGTTAATGAAAAGAATCAATTTGTATAAGCTTCTAACTTAATATAATAGGACCATAAGGTAAACCGATAATAGTAAACTAAACTCATGACGCAACAGCCCATGAGGGCCAATGCCTACTGTGCCCATCTCAGTTTACGTGACCTTATGCTCTGAGGTACATGAGCAGATGTTCCGGTCAGGTGGTCAGTCTGACTCCAAACCCTCAATGTTTGGTTCCGAAGTAAAATTGGTACTCATTTATCGACCCAATGAAGGGATGAAAGGCTGAATCAACCTTTCCCAGTCCGGGATTTGAACCCGGACCTGTGACGTGGAAGCGCGAAACACTACCACTCAGCCACTGGGGCTGATAATAGTCAAGTACGAGGGGGGAAAAGGAAAAACGTAAAACAATGTATCTCAATCACAGCATATGAGTAATCACAGCGATATGGAAGCATTGCCTCTACAGATATATCCACCGTTGACAGCTACACACATAGTACACAAATTTTGTGCACATACCTTTGTTTTCAAAATTGCATCTTTCAAAATCTTGTTAAAAAGTTTAAATTTTTCTATAGAGAATAAATATTATTATTACGTTGATCGGGTTTCGAGAATTTTATGCAAATCAGTCAATAAGTACCAGACAGTTCTTTAAGAGCGATGAGAATTTACTGTAGCAAATTAATACTTGAAATACAGGATTCAACAGCAAAATTCGCAGAATAAATATCGAACGGATTTTACACCCAGACACAATTACCAGTGTCTAAAATACACGTATGTAAAACATTATTCACAAGCCTAACCGAACTAATCAGTAATCACGGTCAAGGCAAGTTTACTAATCGCTAGTCAAAGAAATACTCACTAACCACTGGTTGAAACAAGGCTGAATCATTTCGGCGAGCATCTCTCTATTTATAGGCACGGCGGATACTTCGAGAAAAATCCGCTTGCGTCAATATTGTGAAATTAGTGGATTTCTCCTCTAATTTCTAGAAGAATCCAGAAAGTCCGGAACTCGCCAAAAATGGTCACCAGAAATTATGCAAACTTAGCTCTATCACCAAGATTTCGCCAAATTTCTATTGAATCGCCATTAAAACGTAAGGGACGGCGTTTCTTGTGAATATTACAATTTTAACATAAAATAAATATAACACAGAGTAATATAAATAGATTGCGCATCCAAATACAAGTTATTTACACTATTTTATACAAAATTCGGAACATTATTATTTCGATTGCTGCCTCATTGTCTTGAAAATCACAGAGTTGCATTTTAGAACTGTTGACTAAATCAGCGATTTATGTGAATTGTTATTTTGCACGAATTTATTGACGCTTTACTCATTTCTCATTATTCTGTTATAGTTTTCGGGGGGAAAAACTTTCAAACTTCGTCCACTAAGAAAACTGGGATAAATCTTAGGTGAAGCAGGGTCATTTCGCTGCATATATGCATTATTTTCGCAATTTTAGTTCGGATTTCTTTCTAATTCCGCAGCTTTTCGAAACAAGAACTCTGTATAAAAGTCAAAAAATAAAGTTACTTTTGAGTATCTTTTTGAAAACTCTATGGAAGAATCAAGGCAGGACAAATAAAGAGAAAACCGCAGTATCTGAAAGGAAATAAATGGAAAAAGAAACACAAAGAGCTTTTGCAAAAAGGAAATTATTTCCATCGGCTACGTGAGAAAGAGATTTCCTAAGCGCAACAAAGTAAGCGTACAGATTAAAGATATTTCGAACGAATGTGTTTCCTGCTTTTCTTCAAGCACATAGAATTCTTGGAAATCCGCACCTTAGCTCGCTATAAATAGAAATGAATCATGACGAAGTTTATGATATAAGAATGGTTATAATATAGACTTTATATTCTTTAAAACAATCAATTTTAAAGAGAGAGACAGGAAAAGGGAGAAAACAAAAAATATATATCTTTACTCAGTCGTTCTTCACTCGAAATTTATGATCCTTGAGCCATAAAGGACATAAATCTAAATGCATGCATCAAATCTTTATAGTTTTTCGGAGTCTTGACTATTTTGTTTTGCAAGAAAGAAGCGGTGTGTTCAAGCTACTTCTCAATGAACTGGTTTGAAGACATATATTCCTGGAAATTTCTTGATTGAAGTATGCAAACATGTGACAATAACAAAATCCTTTATCATTTTCTTTCTCTTTAACTGGTATCGCATCTAAAACAAGCGTTGCAAATTTAAATGTATTTATAATAATAAAGATTTAGTGTTTGTCACAGTTGAAGACGCTTTATCATTTCTTGTTTTTGTTGAGCTTTCGATGCAGTTAGATATCAGGCATTATAATAATGATTATTTCGTTAAAAATAATTATTTCATTCTCTAATTATTCGCTAGAAGAGTAATTTTTAATTAAAAACAAGTTTTACAAAAAAAAAAAAGTTTTAATCAATTCCTACTTAGGTCAAAAAAGAAAAAATTCATTTTTGTTACTTTTTATTAAATAGTTACAATTATTATAAATATGTATATACGTATGATATAGAATCCCAATATTAAGTGACAAAATAGAAAGCGATTTTCCTTGCAATTTTCCGTTTTCCTTTCTATACAAGGTGTTGGATTTTTTGAAGCATTTATTCATGAATTAAATTTAATTTTTCTTATCAAATAGTATAGTAAAAAAGAAATCAAATTCTCAGAAATTAAACCATGCCAGGTGGGATTCGAACCCACGACCTTTGAATTAGAAATCCAACGTGCTATCCATTGGGCTACAGGGACACAACGAACTAGTTTCCTTTCTATATATGCTGTTGGACTATTATTTTTATTTGCTACTATTTATTCATTTTTTAATTTAATTAATGAATTAATATTTGAAAAAAATGTATTAACATCAAGTATCATCCACTACAAGTTTTAAAAAATGTATTTGAACTTGATTGGATGAATAGAAAGCATTTTATTAACGTTTGAAAATTTGAACAAGATATATAAATAAATAAATATGTATGTATATATAAAAAGAGAGAATATGAACTAATAGTACGAATTGAATAAAAAAGATCCTGTTATTTCTTTAAAAAAATCTTTATCAGTGTAATTCATTGTCTTGTTTTCTGCTTTTCCTATAATTTGTATGCATCTACAGATTCGCTCATTTTGATTTTACTTTCGAAAACAGATAAGTTACTTTCTCCAGACACTTTTTTGTGCAATAATAAGAACAGTATTCTTTCTTTGTTACTTGTTTTTATTTACATTTCTTTCTTTTGTATCTTTCATGTCCAGCGTATATTATTAAACATTCAAAAAAGATGTAATTTTCCAAAGTAATTATCTGGAATATATAATTGCTTACATGTCTCTATGACCTTTTCAACTTTTCGTTCATTTAAAGAAATATTGACAGTTTATTTAAAGAGAAAATTTCCAATTGACTAAAAAAATGAAAAAAAATATTTATATGCCACAATGCCTCCATTATTATCGTTGTTTTACAGATTTAAAATTTCAATTACTTTGTAAAAAAATAAGTTGAAAGGTTTTTCAATTAGTTCTAAATAATTTAGAGTTTATTTTTAAGATAAAATCAATATATATATATATATATATATATATATATAATATTCATTGAAACGTACTTTTTAATTCATTTAAGACATAAAAATCAATAAGAAAGGAACTAAGCTAAAAATACATATGCAAATCAACGTAAGAAATTTCAAAAGAAAGTTATTTCTCTCATTTCTTTGAACTCGTTCCAACAAAATTTACAAAAAATACAACAACAAAAAATTAGGTAATTCCAGAAACATTTACCACAGCTATGTCAGTGCCTTTTAATATGCGTTTATGAATTCTTGGAAAACTAAAAGAATTAATTTAAAGCTTTTTTTTCGAAAGAAAGAAGCTATAAAGAAGAACAAAAGGTAGATCTTATTAATGCTCTTACTTATAATAGAATAAAGATAGAACTGATTGTGAAAGAGGTAAAAAGTAAGTTAAAAATAAAAAGTTGATAAAATCATTTTGATTGTAAAAAGTACTGGGGCAAAATTCATTCTAAAAAGAATGAACGTTATTTTAGAATAGAAAGGTGTAACACAGTTGATGATATAAAACAAAACAAAAAAGTCCACATGCGTTTTTAAATATTTTGTTCGATGATAAAGAAAAAAAAGCTTACTTAAATTGATACATTTTTGTAAAAAGTAATGGCAATTATAGTTCCGTTATTTTCACTTAGTTTATACTATATATTTAAAAAATACGAAATTTTCGTCTAGATATCGAGAAATGCATGCATTTTAAATGTTTAACGGTCGTATTAAATATTATCAATAATAACAAAGTAATATATATATATATATATATATACTCGTATTTATAGCCAAGAAATTTGTTACGAAATCATAAAAAGTTTATAATTTTAAAACATAAAATTATAAACTTTTTGTTAAGTAAGGTTAAAACATAAGAGTTTCAGTTCAGTTAAAAAGCAATACAAAATATAATTTGCGTTTCGGTAAGATTTCTCAAATGCAAATTTCATCTTATTTTTGATGGATTTTTATTATATATCCCGAGTTTTTCAATTCGTTTTTGTATTTATGATTTTGTCGGAAATATTGAATTAATATATTAAAATGAAGTGAACAGAAAATGTCCGAATTACGGCACGTTTTTATATCACTCACCTCCTTAGAACACTTCTCTGAAAATCATAGAATTGTAATTGAAAAGTTAGTTAACAAATGTTCCTAATTTTCTCAGAAGCTTTTGAAAAAAATCCCTTCAGTGTTTCACATTTTATAAATCATAAAAGCTTTAAATGAAAAGAAAAGTGTTCATTTCTAGTTTTCACTTGACGAATCTGATATATTACTTAGTATGAGGAACAGTATTATTATAAAGAAAGAAACAGGGTTTTATACTTTATACTTAAAAAAATAAAGTATAAAACATTCCAAATAAATAAACCAAAAGAGAAGACTCAAATTAGGGTGTTTTTTTTTAAATTCTTACATTTTTATCGTGCGGCAGAAGCTAGTAATCATTTTGTGCTTAATTTTATTTTTCTATTTTTTTTTCAAATTTTTCCTTAATTATATTTTGTTATGTATAAAAATACCGTAAAACCCAGCGTATAACACGCTTCTATACTTTCAAGCTTAATTTTTTAATTTTTAGGTATATTCGCCGTATAACGCGCACCTCATTTTTTTTACGAAGAAATCTGAAATATAAGTATACATTTCTCTAATGTTTTGAAGTCATTTATTTTAAGGTATTATCTCAGACTTTTGACACAAAATAGTTTTCTTCTAGAACTACAACCCTTTTAGTTCGTAAGACAGGTTATTTCTTTTAAATAAACAGTATTTCGATACATGTGTGGTAACGTTCGGTTCCCTCTTACATCCGAACCCTCTTGTCTGCCTGAAAACCCGGCTAGATGTGTCGGAGGAACAGAATAATCTACAGACATTATTTCCAATCTAATTTGATTTATTAATTCTTATTAACAATTGTCAAACAGACACAACACAATTCTAATTAAGGTATATGAATTATGATAAAGTGCGGAAGTGAGATTCTATAACACGGGGATACTACTACAGACCCTCAACTGAGTTCTAAGACAGCTTAAATACGCTCAATTACAACTACGTCGCACACTAATAACTAGCTTCTACTTAATCAAGAGCACAGTACCTGAACCTTTAATGCATCGGATCCTACACTGGAAACTTTCAGCCACTCACTTCGGCTTGATCAAATGAGATGGCTCCCGCTCTGTAATTTTTTTTTTTTTTTTTTTTTTTTTTTTTTCTATTGATAAAATAAAAAAAAAAAAAAATAAAAAAAAATAAATAAAATCACTAAGTAAACTGGTGATTACAAATAACTGATCCAATCTCATTCTTTAACTTTTATATTTTTTATTATATAATTACATTACTACTGTTTTTTTTCGATACTTCAATTACTATTACTATTATACCTAAGCTCCTGAATCCTAACGATACTTACAACTGTTGCAACTTTCCTATCTTCTAAATTACTTTTGTCGAATTCATTCATATCTATCTGTTTTTCGACTTGAATAATTGCTGAATTACCAGATTATGAATTGAGCGGTAGCCTCAACTAATCAACTTGTTAACCATTCACATCTACTTCACTTCCTTCACTTCTTTCTTCCTTTCTTTCTTTCTTTACTTTCTGACTGCCAACTCGCGAAAACCGAATTTATATAATATACCTCATTTACATAAATCACGTTCGCTTACTCGATGAAAGTTGGTTGAATTAAATATTTTGTTTAAAGAAAAAGAAGATATTAGTGGAACCGCGTACAGAACCGCGAATCCATCACACACGTAGAAGTAAAAAATATTTTATGCTCGTCTCTTTTGTTATTTTTAAAACTATCGTTTTTATACCCGGCGTATAATGCGCACCTTTAAGTTTCTATCTTATTCTTTGTATTAAAAGTGCACGTTATACGCCGGATTTTACGGTAAGTCATTTTTTCAACGAGTCATTTTACCAGAAATTAAAGATAAGACATATCTTCAAAATCTTGTTCCAATCAAATGTACGAATTTTACTAGAACTTTTGCCACGAAAAAGTTTCGATTCAATCCACATTTAATCCTGTTATTTTTTTCAAATTTTCTTTTATAGTTTTGTTCAAAATTTGATTTTATCAATTTATTTGTTATTTCTTTCTTTATTAAATACGCCATGATTTATTATTTATTTTTATATATCTTAACTGTATTTCCTATTTGTAATAGTTAAGAATACAATAAAATATTAATCTCCCGTATTTTTCTTTTCCAGAAACCAACTTCCCAGTCCGTCCTCCACCAAAAAAGAAGCCAATCTTTTCAGCATTCTGAAGAACAGCATTGGAAAGGTAGAGACACAAAAAAAAGCTATTATCTTCTTTTTTTAGTTATTCTGTGAAAACTTTCGTAACAAGCGTTTTATTAATTTGATCTTACATCGAGTTCTCCTCTTATCGAACGGAAGGATAAATGATCCCTAAGGAAATGTCCTCTTGAAAAAAGGAATTACCAAGAAAGTTTCAAGTTCTAAGTAGTTAATAATAAGCGTAAAATCTATTCATCGCAGCATTTAGAGAATTTGCCCGATTTCTTAAAGATGATAAAAGAAATGTGTAGTTTCTTTTCAAAGTATAAATTTTGCGATGAATTGAGAGGATTAATTAATTAATTTGATTCGCTTTTGGTAGTCTTTTGAAGTTACTAACTGCAATATTTTGAAGTATACTCAGAAGCTAATTAAAAAGAAAAATACGCCGTTTAGTTGGGAATAAAAGCAACAAAAAAAATGCTACAAAAAAAAAACGTTCTTTCACCGCTTTTAGAGTAATATTTATTTTTGGTCGAAAAATACATATTTATAATTCAATGACAATTTTAAAAACTTCTTTTCATTTTAATCATTAGGAGTTTGTATTTTTAATACTCTGGGGAGTGTTTTAAATATTAAAAATATGCGTAAGATTTTTTTTTAAAGGAAATTCTCAAATTTGAAAAAATTATAATTTTATCGATGGATGGATGTGGTATGTGAGATATCTAACGTTTCTGTTTGAGTTATTCTATTAATGTAATGATATTGTTGCAAGTTTGCGTGGGGGCACCGAATCACTGGAATTATTTGAATAACAACATATTTATGAATGGACAAAAACAAACTTATGACTACATAAAGACAAATCGACGTATATATACGCAAGAATATATTTTATAGATTATTTTCAATAGTGCCAAATACATATGCAAATGCATGTTATAAACAAGCTTTACAACATTCCAGAAACAACTTTCTACAGTGAGTGAATATTAAGGTCGCACTGTTCAGCTACACGAGGGCTTTTGGCGACGGACCGCGTAATTTTGAACCATGGTCAAGTGACGAGGACGACACCTGAGCTGGCACCCCTCTCTCCTAACTACCACACCCCACCAACGGGAGGACATTTAACGTGCATCGCTTCCCTACTGACCAGGTCTTTAGTGGTATTGGGCTCGAACTCAAGACACGCTAGCCATGATCCGATGCCTTGATCACTTGGCTACCGCGGCCACACGACTTTCTAGAACAGTTCCACCAGCAGAAACTCAGACAGATCGCAGCCAACGCACAAACAGATTCTGATCTCGACTGCACACAATGCTGAACTACACAAATCTTTGTTTCAAAGGTCCTATCATAAAAATTCTAGAAGGGTCAATCCTAGAACCTTCTCGATGATTCCTTGGTGATATCACATTTTTCGCTAAGGGTGATGAAGTCAATCATCTGGTAATTGGCGACATTTGTTGGGATTACCATAATCTTATTTTTCAAGTTCACGTTGAAAAGCGAACTTTGCCCATAAAATTCACCTTTCCCCCACAGAGATTCTTACAGGGAAAGTAACATATGGGATGTGTTTCAATATTATTTATAAATTAGGAGATAGTACTATAGTCCGAAGTGGTTTCATAATTTTGTACTTCACATTCTAGGGTAACTGGCGCAAATATGGGTACATAATTTTTGTAATATGCGTTTATTAGTTTTTCACTAAAGATACGACGTTCATACAATTATGATATAATTATACACGAATCAGTTTGAAAATTTCTGCTGTTTGCTTGTCGTTGATGGGTTAGGCAATCTTATAACGGGCGTGATCTATTCTCAGCTCCACCTAGAGGTGTGGGAGGAGGTGAAGGATGACTCACCATAACACTTTTCAACTACTTATTAAACACACAAATTATCAACAGACAGAATTCTATAAATTCAAACTATAAGAGATGTTCCTAATAAAAGCAATAGGAGAATAAACCACGAGAGACGCGAATTGGGAGAATTGTTAATTGTTATATTGATTCTCTTCTTTTTTGGGATCAATCCACTACTCTAAATATTTGAGTTATAATTTAGCTATGGTGACCAATCGTCCCTTTAATATCTTTAACTATCTAATCTCTGAAACGCGCTATTAAATATGCTAATACCTGATCGGTAGCAATCTCTCCTCGTCGTTAGATTCTCTATATCTCAATCTCCATATAACTCCGTCTATCAAACAAACTAGCTAGAAAACCTATACTATATATAACCGACCTAATCTGCATATTACGGTTGCTTCTTCAAAAGGGTTGGTTGTGATTAAGTTCAATTCACAGTCCAAAGATTTCCCAAGAGGATTAGATGAAAGACGCGTACAGATCCGTCACAATCTGGTCTCAAGCTTTAAAATCAGTAATGTTCATTTCGAGTCGAGAGTTTAACTCTTGTTCAACCAATACAGATTTATAAAATTATAAGAAATGTTGTTTCTTTTGTTCAAATGAACCCCCGAGGCTTATACGGCGCAGTGTGTGAATTAAGAAAGGCAAGCACTGGCCTAATTATTGTCATTTTTATGTAAGAGAGTAGTAAACTGCTAATCACATCTCTCGTGTGGCTATTACACATAGATTTGTCTATCTGGCTGCAGTTAAAAATTGATGCACAATGTCCATCTGGCTGCAGTTTAAAATTTACAAGTTTGTCGCTTATAGTCCTTGTGGGTTTTTAAACCAGAGATAAACATTAAGTCGATCGCGATCGACCGGTGAACCGCTAAGACATTTTTGGGAGACCACCTTTACTAAAACCTAAGACATGCATACCAAAAGAAACATATTCATGGAACACCAACGCCAGCTAGACTGAAGAATCGGCTTTTCCCAATCGATGCAACTGTGATTACTTAGGTAAATAATTCAATAAATGTATAGAAGACACATGTATCTACATTGGAAGTGCATGATGATGCTTAACGCATTCACTGTCACTGTAGGGAAAAAAACAATCACTGCGATTCTTGCCTTATAAATGAATTTTTGCCCACTCGCCGACTGAAGGAAGGACAAATGCTGATGATCAGCTCTTCCTGCGATAGCATGAGATTGGGTATTGAGACATCATTCCACACCCCGTGCTTCCACGGGATTGGATTCTCGTGTTGATGTCATGCCTTGGGATGGTGCAGGACTCGACAGCGATTCATCGCAGGACGTCGGTTTCAGATACATCGGTCCACGTATATTCTCTGCTCGCTGCATTCAATACGTCCCCACTCCACGGTCTAGTAGTAATCTGTCATATTTTAAAAGACGAGTCAAATTGGGACAGATCTGTACGGTTTTCACTAATCCTCTAAATATTTCTTTCAAATTTTATTTATATCAACCAATCTCCACCGGGAGCCAAAGCGTGATTTAGGCAAATGAGATATTTTATATAAGTTCGGGTTTCACGAGTTAAATAGAGAGAATGAAATGAAATGAGAAAGAGTTGTAAAGTGAAGAAGTAGATTTTTAAAGTAAAGTGAATCGAAGCATCGGAAAATCAACTCGCAGTCGTTGACAAATTTAGTGTGTAGTAAAGCTACAAGCAAAGCTGAAGATTGAATTCGTAAATCCAAGAGTGAATATTAACGTTTATCCGATCCATCCGGAATCCAAGTATTCAACAAGACGGACCTGCCGAAATTTAAGAATCAGGTTAGAAATTGTAAATATGTGTACGTGTGTTAGCTGTAATTGTACGCGCTGATCTTTCGTGGATTCAGTTCAGATTTAGTAGTTCCGCAATTAGTGACCCCTTCTCATTCTCCACTGTGTTTTATTGTTCGTAAATTCGAATACTGTATATATAACCTACCTTGATTAAGAGGTATCAATAAATATAGTGATTTGTAAAGATGTCTTTTGAATTCATTAACCCGGCTACACGTCCAGAAACGAGTAACACTAGACGGGGAGATGATAATCTTAGGGGAGGTTATGTGTCACGACAAAATGTCGAAAAATAGTGTTAGGAAATGTAATTAAGTATTTAGAAATAGGAGAAAGAAGAAAGTTTAATACAGAATGGCCACGCCTACGCCACTGGGTGGAACGCAGCATCTTTAAAACTTTAGAAGTAGCCCGTACCCAAGAAAAATCCTCCCACCCCTGCTTTAAGCAATATTATTATTGTATTGGAAAACTTTCGACGTTAACGTATGACACAACACAATAAGTAATTAATTATGGATATTTATTAACGCGTCTGAAGCTTAAATTTATAAAGAAGAATAAGATAGAATAAGAATTTTGGACAGGAGATAAGCCAAAATCGAAAGACTGCTCTGTCTGACATTTGAATGGAGTCTGATCTCAAAGAGCTTCTATCTTTTCATCGATAAATCCGCTTACGAATCGACTTTTGAGTGAAGTCAAGAGGTTTGCGGTTTATAAATATTGAGCTGTCTGAATAGAGTCTCAGACGAATAAATTTTTGAAAATAACTTGGTTATTTACGATTTCTGAAAAGTTAAAATGAGCTGATCTTTAGGAGCTTCTGGTTATTTCCAAGAGAATTATTTGATGTATATTACCGAGAAGCCGCTTTACAAGGAGTAGGGTATATGAGAAGCATTACAAAAGTCAATATATTTGTGATTTATTATATTAATAAGACACACTCCCAACGGCTATGATTCCCTCGATTCTAACTTATTCAAGAAATTTCAGATTGTTTTGTCAATTCATCCGTAAGACCATAACGAACCTTTAGGAGTGAAAAACGAAAGACTTTAGAATAATTTAGATCTAAACTGCCTTTATCTCCTCTGCTTAAAAGATAATACTGATTCGAATTCTGTGTAATGAATGCGTAAAATAGTGCACATAATTTATACCTGGATGTGTAATACATTAATATCACATTCTGTTGCATTTATTTCATGATAAAATTTTAATATTCGCAAGCAACGCCGTTCCTTACATTATAATGGCGTTTCAATAGAAACTTGGCGAAATATTGGCGATACCGCCAAGTTGGCATCATTTTTGGTGACCATATGGATGCCTCTGGAATTTTATGGAGAAATCTATTAACATCACGATCTATGACGACCTATGATGCGGATTTTTCGAGAAAGAGCTGGGAGGCAGCCGCGCAAACTATAAATAGAAGTCGCTCGCTGAAACTGAGTCAGTTTTACTTCAGATGTCTCGGATGAGAGATTGCTTGTGAAAAAGCTTGCGTACTTGTATTTTTAAACACTGATAGTTGTGTCTGAGAGCTGCAGAAGGTGTGAAACCTATTGGGATTTATTAAGAAGATTTTAGTGCTGTATCCTGTATTTTAAGAATTATTTTTCTACAGTAAATTTTCATCGCTTCCGAAGAACTGTTTTGCTCTTTGAGGTCGATAGCAAAAAATTTTCGAATCCCGATCTACGTTAACAGTGCTTTCTTGCTTATCGATTTAAGCCGCAATAGTGGTGCACATTTTGGAAACTTAATGGCGAAAAGAAAATTCGAAAGTTTAAAAGTCTGAGAGGCGGTAACATTCATTTATTATTTGCAAGGAATTGTTCAAATAAAACTTTTTCTTTTTTTTTTCTTACTAAGTCTAAGTTTTTTCTTCTTCTACTTATTTAAACAGCGAAAAAAAATATTAATCAAATGAAGTACAAAGGAAACCAACAGCGAACAAATTTAAAATACTATGGAATGAATTCGTACTTCGGCCTCCAAAGTTGTTAAATTTACTTAGCTTCGAACAAAGGAGAAAAAACCTTAAACTTTAATTAATACGAAAGATTGAATAGAAAAAGATAGCAAATTAATTAAATTTAATAAGTGACTTTTAAAAAAAGGTCTTGAACTTTTATTTCTGGTTTGAAAATTAATTCAATGATGATGATATTTTTATTTTTTAAAAACGAAGGAATTATATATATATATATATATATATATATATACTTTCTTTTGAGTCACTAATTGCTTTGTTTCGTAATGTTTTATGGCTGTTTTCATGTAATGTTTAAGAAAAAGGATAGGGGGGGGGCATTTTTTTCGAATAGAAATGTGCTCCAAGATCCTGACTTCGTCAGCCTATAGGTTGGCCGTGGTAGATTAATGGTTATGGTCACAAACTCGTGGCCGTTGTGTCATGAGTTCGAGTGTTAAATTTGACGTGGTTCGAAGTCCTCAGTTGACATGGTGTGGAAGTGTGGATAGTAGGGTGCCAGCTCAGGTGTCTGCCTCGTTACTTAACCGTGGTTCAAAATTACGAGGCCCTTCGCCAATGGCCAATTTTATTACACTCCGCATTTTATCGAACTAATTTTTTCTCTGGTATAAAAAGATTCTGAATTTCGTCTCCTATATCGTTACACTAAATAAGCTTCCACTGTACATGTTAAAGGAAAAACTGTTTATTTATGGAATATTTTCAAATTTTAAAAAGCCTAATATTATAAACAGATGCATGAATGACAATAATGCAAATTTTCATGAAAATTTAAACATTTTCTGTTTGAAAATGCACACCGAGATTAGTTCAGGCTGCTTTGCATTTGGTGAATATAACCTTAAATAGAAATATTTGAAGAGGAAAAAATGAACATTATTTTTCAAATTCCAAAATTTATACTTTTATGCTTTGGTATTATCTTTATATATTAAAAAAGGCAGTTATATAGATTTTCAGATGCTTTTATTTTGAATCGTCTCGCGTATATTTAAGTCGATTCATTCGAAACACATTTGTTTGCATTCTAAATATTTTTATTACATGAAAGAAACACAAAGCTTTAAATTTAATAATATACATCTTTTCTTATTTATTTTACCTAGTGAAATTTAAAAGTTTTGGATTGGTGTTTTACCATTGCAGACCATTCCCGAATACTGGTATCTCTTTTTAGTGCGGCACCATATAAGCGGATACCAATCACCACAGGTAATTATTACACCCAGTTTCCTCCCAAGAGGAAGATACCTGAGCTCTGAGGAGGCGAATCTGTATTAGGATTTAATTTTGCCGAAAGCACCCAAACCAATCAGACACTCTAGGGAACTTTTACATGCTGTATAATCATACAACATGACCGCTGTCGATTTTCTGCATCATGAAAATCCCCCGACTTGGGCCGAGGCCAAACCCGCAACCTTGGGTGCAGAAGGCCAGCGACAAACCAACCACGCCACCCAGCCGGCGATGAAATTTAAAAGTAGAACGTGTTAAGCCGAATAAATTTTATTAATTGTAAAATAATATATACTATAGACCTAGGCCTTTGAGTATATGATTTAAACCATTGATCTGCTGGTTCCCAGGCATCCTTTCACTAGCAGATTTAAAAGGAATTTCCCGAGAGACAAGTTATTTGGTCCTTTCTGTTATTAGATCCCCTCACACAACTGGTGGAAGATTTTTTTTGCTGCTGACCATACAGGGTGTCTCGAAACTTAAGAATAATCGGGCACAAGGTGAAAAGTGTTGCCACATCTGTTCTGCGAAAAATATATAAAAAAAACTACCCTGCGCTTTTGGTTAAGTGAGGACGAGCACATTTTCAAGAATGTTGTAAATTGACACCCTTCATCATATCATTAGTTACTATGACCACAAATTTCACAATTTTACGATGATTTTTTCACCAACACTGCCTTACATTTTTCTTTTTATGAAGCGTCAAAGCTAGGTGACTCCATTTTCTCGAAACGGTGTAACCCCTTCTCTGTCGGAATTTTTTACGAATTTCTGACCCCAAAAAATAATTTTTATTGCAGAAAATTAATATATATTCTATCCTAAAGGGAGAAAAGCAAATTATTATTTTATATTACAACCTTGACAACAAATTTCGGTGAATGAAGTCAGAATGGCCGATCTGGCAACACTGGCGAAACAAAATGGTGCACATGCGTAGCGGCAGGTGTGGACCATCTCCTCTCACATTGTGCATGTGAAAGCAGATGGTTCTCACATTGTTCTAGAGCTCTCACATTGTTAAAGAGCTCTCACATTGTTCAAGAGATCTCACATTGTTCAAGAGATCTCACATTGTTCAAGAGATCTCACATTGTTCAAGTGCTTGTTTAGTACGTTGGTTCTTAACTGAGAACAGCGACAAAAAGCGAATGAATTCAGCGAAAATGAACGCGAACAAAAGATCAATTTAAAGCTTTGTTTTAAGCTTGGCAAGAGACCAGAAGAAACTTATGCGATTCTGGTACGTGTTTATGAAGATCAAGCACTGTTCATGTATTGTGTGTACGAGTGGTTCGCTCATTTTCTAAAAGCAGGGAAAGTGTTTCTGACAACCCCCGTAGTGGAAGACTGGCGACCTTCGTCAGTGACGAAAACATTGAGAAAGTGAGGATATTAATCACTAAAGATCGTCTATTAACTGTGCGCGTTATAGCTGATGAACTGCTGATTAACTGTGAATCCGTGAGACAAATCGTTACCCAGAAATTAGGGATGAGAAAAAAGTTATCGATATTGACGATATTCCTAACATCCAACGAAATGTGACGAGGCTTTTGAACTCTATCCTAAAAGAAGACTTTTTGCAAAGTTTCCAGGACATGTATAGCAGATATCAATGCATAGTTATGAGAGGTGACCATTTCGAAGGACAGTTAGGTACCTTTCGTTAATAGTTCATCTGCGTTAATGTTACAGGACTATTCACCGAACTTTATAGTCAAAGGTTGTATATTTTCCCAGAGCAGATATGACCCCACCTTTTACATCGTGCCCCATTGTCGTTAAGTTTTGGGACACCCTGTTTATATATATGCAAGAAAAAGTTTCAATAATGTTAGAGAAGGCTTGGACTTTGTTGAATTCTCTGCCAAAAGAGTGTTGTAGCTGGACAGATTGTTTGCAAATTTGGTGACTAAAATAGATGCCTCTAGAAAAGTCCAGAAGGTTTCATAATGATTATTTGACAAGAAAAATCTATCTATATATATAAAGACAATACAGGGAAAAGTAAATGGATTCAAACATTTGACAGTGATTTTGCGTTTCATTTGTTAGTATCAAGATTTGAATGGCTGTGTTTAATATTTGCTTAATTTTTGAATCAGAGCTATTGTCGATTTATACTTGTGTGTTATTTTATTGTATTGTTCGTAGAAAATCTACTGTAATTACTGAAGAGTTAAAATTGCGATTTACTTGGAAAGAATCTTCTGTTAATTTTGTGTAACTATTCTGCATTTAAAAGACGATGCACCACATAGCAATAATTTCTTAAGACACAATGGAACCCTTTCTGAAGACAATTTTTATAAGTTCAAACCAGCTTCGTTAACTATTTTTTGCGGTGTATTTGTCTATCTAAAGCCCTTTTAACCAGTACAGTTGTACTGAAAGCGTACTGAAGTTCATGTTTGAAGCAAAAGAAGTGATTTATTATACAGTAACGAAAGTCGAGGCAATTCACAGTAATTAAAAAATAAATTCTAAATTTTCTCAGTTTCTTAAGAAATAATTACTTGCGGCTTTTCTCTTCTCATTTCAAAAGAAGAAAATTATTTGAGCCCTAAATACAGTCATATTTTTTAATTCTCCTTGTCCTTTTTTCTAAATTCTTAATTAAAATTTTGAAAACACTTTCCCAGAAACAGGAGGCTTTACGATTGTATTCTTTGGCCAAAGACAGTTTCAGAAATTCATTAAAACTTCAACAATTCTAAGCCCACGCTTTAAGAAACGAAAAAATAGAAATAAATTCAATCAGGACACGAGATTTAAGGTGTGTCGGTTCTTTAGCTGCATACTTTGAGCAAATATTTCCTCTCTTAAATCTTAAAACATTTATTTTTATTATAAGTTTCTGCTCTTAAAATTGGAAAACGATAATGGATATGTTTTATTTGTTGGCTGAAAATATGTCATAAAATATAAAAATAAAAAAGAAGAAATGAAAATATTTTACATGGGCTGTAGTTTTACGTTTGTGGCTTTATTAAAAATAAATTTTTTTCAACCTTGTTTGAGCAAATACTTTTTAATGAATTTTTGAAAGATATAATTTGAAAAAAGGCTCTCGACAAATATTTGAGATTATTTAATAATGTATTCGACTTCTTTTTATCTTGAATAGTGTACTTTTTTAATTAATAAGATTTAATTAATTATAAGTATTAATTTTTCTGTCTTCGAAATTACATTTTACACTTTTAAAATAGATGACTAATCAGAAGGAATAAAAATGTTCATTCTATAAATATGTTCATATTAAAACGCGCAATGTTAAACAAGTTTTAGTAATTGAATTTAACATAACAAGATTTGTTTTTTAATTAATGTCGTAATCCATCAACTGTCGTAATTTATCAAGAAGAAAAATTCTGAATATAAAAGGAATATTAAAATTCTAGTTTAATTTACACCTTTAACGTGGGGGAGAAAAAATATGGCGTTAAATTGCATTCCTGTTTCTTTCCTGTATTGAGATTTCTGTCCATTATGTTGACAATAATTCGCGAAGGTGGCAAGAAACAAAAGTATGAACTAAAATACTAGTAAGATCCAACCAATTGAGCTTGATGAATATTAAATATGATTTATATTCATAACAAACCTTTTTAATGTTTCGAATCAGCAAAATGGTTCCAACTAAAAATTTGACTTATACACTACTGACCAATAAAAATGCTACACCAAGAAGGTGACATGCCACAGACGAAAGAATAATCCACAGACATGATTTCAATCTAATCAATTTATTAATTTCAATTATCAATCAGACACAATACAATTCTAATTAAGGTAGATGATATATAGTAGAGCACGGATTTGAGGTTCTATAACACGGGGATACTACTACAGACCCTCAACTGAATCTAAGACAGCTTAAATACGCTCAAATATAACTACGTCTCACACTAATAAACTAACTTCTACTTAATCAAACTCACAGTACCTGAACTTTTTATGTATCGGATCCTACACTGGAAACTTTCAGGTGCTCTCTTCGGCTTGCTCAATGTCGTTGGCACCACGCTCTGTAATCTTTAACTAACTCCACTCCTTTTCAATCTTCAACTAACAACTAACTCGCAGACTTTATGTTGACTCCTACTTGCACACTCCAACGTATCAACTCCAGCGTGCCAACTCCGGAACTCGCGAAAACAGAATTTATATAATATACCTCATTTACATAATCAGGTTTCCTTACTCGATGAAAGTTGGTTGAAATAAATATTTTCCTTAAAGAGATATGAAGGGATTAGTAGAACCGCGTATAGATCCGTCACAATTTGAACGTTGTTGCTTGGTGAGAAGTTGTTCTGATGCCTCTTGTAAGAAGCAGAAAGGCGTATCGCAGTGTTGCTGCTCGCGTCGATCAAGATCTGTTAGCAGAATATGGAATCGATGGATTCAGGACTGTAATACGGAATGCCGTGCTGGATCTCAATGACCCCCCATCACTAGAAGCTGAGAAGACAGGCATGTTACCGTATGGCCTTAATAAATCGGGCAGCTATGTCACGAGCTCTGAGTCAAGAATTGGGGTCGTTTGCAAGACAACAAATGTCTGCACGAACAGTTCGACGACGTTTACAGAAGCATGGACTCTCAGCTCGGAGACCATGACTGCGGCTACCTTTGACGCTGGATCACACGACAGGAACGTCTTCAATGGTGTGATTGACTATGAACCTGGATGGACGAGTGGAGAGACGTCATTTTTTCAGATGAATCCAAGTTCTCTTTACAGCATCAAGATAGTCTCATCCGTGTTTGTCGGCATCGTGGTGAATGCGCATTGGTAGTGTACATTCAGCATCGTCATACTGGCCCATCACCTGGCGTTCGATATACATCTCGGTCACTTCTTGTTCGCATTGAAAGCACTTTAAACAGTGCCTGTTACATTTCTGGTGCGTTAAGACCCCCTAGGTTGTACTCTTTATTCGAGCCCTGTGAAACCCTATATTTCAGTAGGATAATGCACGACCGCATGCTGCAGGTATTGTACGGACCTTCCTTGATACGGTAAATGTTCATCTGTTGCCGTGGGCTGCACATTTACCAGATTTCTCGCCAATAGAAAACGTCTGGTCCATGTTTGGCGAGCGACTGGCCATACGACTGTCACTACGGTTGATGAGCTGTGGCATCGTGTTAAAGCTGCATGGGAATCTGTATCTGAACACGCCATTCAATCTCAGTTTGACTCAAATCAGGGAATAAGTGCTGTTACTACTGCCAGAGGTGGTTGTTCTGGGTACTGATTTCTCAGGATCTATGAACCCAAATTTCTTAAAAATTTAATCACTCGTTATTTCCAGTAAATATCCTTTTGTTGTCTCCATTTCTTCCTGGTGTAGCAATTTTAATGGCCAGTAGTGTATTTTACTATTTGCTGTATATTAAACTATTTGCTGCATATTAAAATCTAATGCAGATAAAAGTCTAAATTGGGGTATTCAAATCTAAATTATGTATCATCAATTCTATATGTATTGAAAAATTTGTCTCATTGACCAGTGGAAATTTAGAAAAGTTTTCCCTCCAGGATCATTGCCTAGGATTTTAAAATGAAATCACACAAAATTACAAAGTTAAACATCAATAACTCTAATTACGCTTCAGTAGGAAATTTCTGTTAACTGAAACCACAATAAATTCTTGACATTTTATTTATTCTAAAAAATTCCCGAGAACAACTTATAATCAGCTCTTCAAGAAAGAAAAAAAAACCATGGTAATTGAATATATTAATAGTTTTCAAATTTGCTTCCATTGCCTCTCGTAATCATGATTTCAAATTTAATGTAACCTCTTATAACGATTAATAAACTAGTAAAGGACCCTCTCAAATGATGGTTTTCCGTAAAGAACACTTTGGGGTCGTTTAAGTATATAGAACGAAATCGAACTACTACTTGACGAGGAAGAATCATTATCATTTAACCAGCATATTACACTTTTAAGTTCGAGATTTTTAAAAGGAATTTCGAACTAAGCTATTATGATGATGGGCTTCTCTGATTTTAACTTGAGGGGAATCATCCAGACAGCGCTCATCAAAGAAGCTATTTTTCTTTTGTTAGAAATTAGGTTACGATTCCCTTTCTGCACATGAAGGATTCACATTAAATCTACCTCTTTTATTTACGGAATTAATTCTAATACAGTAGATCCACTATAATTTTATATGGTTGAAAAATTTTCATCTATAGAATGATTTCCACAAATGACGAACAGGTTCTTTAAGAGTAAATGATTATTCTAAAACTGTAATAAAATCAACACTAACGGGAGACAATTAGCACATACGTGTAAATGTTCATAAGCATAAATTCAAAAGAAAAATCACACAAATATAGAATACAGCAATTTTTATCTGCAGTCACAATATCGTATAAAGCAGCGGTTCTTAAACTTTTGATCGCCGCGGCCTCCCCTTATGTATCAGCGGGACTTCGCGGTCCCCCAAGATTTTGAACATTCTACCCCGACTTAATATTCTTGATCAAAATACAAAATCTAGTAGAGTTTTCCATTGGGGACTATTTAGTAGTCTAGTATGGCACATCTTTCAATTTTTCCACGAGGTCATTCAGAATCTGTAAAAGAGGGAAACCTCAATGTTGCATGAGGAACTCTGGACTACAGTTTAAGAAACACTGGTATAAGACAAATGAAACGCATAGACGCTGTCAAATGTTTTATTTCAAAATTGTTTGCTTGCGTCGTCTTTATATAAGCAATGAAGCCATTCTTAAAGCTCCTGGAGTTATCTTGTTCAAAGATCATCTAAGGCCCTTCTAGATTTGTCTCTAAGTATCCATTTTTGTCGCCAAATTTAGAGACATTTTGTTACCAATTTAGCCACCAAGGTCACTTCTACTTAGTATTGTTGTTAAGTATTTTCTGTTTGTGTACAAATGATGTTTCCAGTTACAATACCCTTTTAGCCGAAAACAAATAAAGTTTAAACTTTTCATGAAACTTTCCATGACCTTCAAGAAAACTGGAACAAGCCAGTCAAAATATAAGAGTGTGACGGCTCTATCCGCATTCCTTCTACTAATAGTTCTTTTGGGGAATTTCTGGTCTTTAAAAATTATTTCATTATAAAACTCCTCTTTGAAGAAGAAGAAGACGTGATTATGTTAACTAAGACTACTATATATAATCTAGGTTTTCATTTTAGAGAGAGATAGGATAGACTGCTATCGGAGCAGAGATTAATCAACTTGAATGTGAATCGCGGATATTTAATATTTGATAATTGAATTGCTTAAGGTGACGAATTGTCTCTGGAGATTGAATCAAGATTAAATAGTTAAGAAGTCAGAGTTATCGCCTTGAGTAAGTGTGTCTAGTATTAAAGTTTTCTCATACCTCGCGTACCTCGTTGATTGTCTGCATAGTTATTAATTGGGTGCATCTCTTAGACTGGATCGATTGAATTTGTGTGGTGATTAATATTGTGAATAAATTAAATTGTTTTGTTGAAATATGGCTAGGGTTCCTTCCAATCCTCCCACACTTTAGGCGTTCAGGCAAGAACATTACAAGAGTGGTAAATATATTGGAAAAATTTTTACGAAGAAAGCAAGCGCTCTTGTTATTTCTTTTTGAAACACTAAATAATTCCATACCCGTAGAATAGTTGAGTGCGTTTGTAAATTAACTTCAATTTACAGCAATACGAAGACTCCAAAATTTGAGAACTGTGGTCCATGTTATGAAAACAGTTATTTATAAGGACTGAAAATTTTTCTGAGAAACTAGTTGTACTATTTTTTTAGAAAAGAAAACGTATAAAAAAGGGCTCTTCTCTTTTCAAAATAGTGCATTTCGTTTTATAATTTAATAATTTATCTGAATAATTTATTTAATTTTTATACAAGTATAAAATTTGCAAAAAACACAGTACACTCGTTTTTCCTGGCATATATCGAAGTACTTCCACACTAAAATACTCAAGATATATTGATCTTTACTTTCATTAGTAGAAATAATATATTTCCACAAGAGAAATAATCGAAAACTAAACATAAGAGCAAATAACATGATACTTCTGAAACAAAGTAATAACGTATTTCATTTCTGTTTCGAACAAGTTTTCTCTTTCCATCCATTTTTAATTAAGTACAAATGCCTGATATATCTAACTCAAAAACAAAACTTACGTAGGCGTTCATTTATTATTGCACTCATAAAATTTTCAAAAACGGGAAAAGCCTTATGTCGCATTCATTTCTTGAATATATTGAAACGAAAGCAAAGGTATGGAGAAAGTGAAGGATTGTGAAACTGAAAGGTATCGAGTCACGAAATGTAGGGCATCACAGAAGTTGACACGATTCATCAAGAAAAAGACAGAATAAGGCTTTACGAATCAAGATGCCACTCACTCTGCTGGGATTATAGGTCAAATCATGTCTTAAGACTGAACTTGTCGGAGAGAAAGAAATATCGTCTTTGAAAGTATTACACTTACCACTGAGATACAGGAAGGCATTGAGTTTTTTCAAAACAACTTATTCCTAAAAAATATCCTACAAACTATGAAACTTACTTACGGTTTGTATAAAGATTCTAAGTAAATTTTGGTATGAATTTCAATAGCAAAATTTTGTAAAATATATAATTACAGCGAAAATCTTTTAACACGAAACTGAGAGGGACTAAAATATTTTTTCGTGTTAAAGGATATCCAAAAAAAATATATATATATTCAACAAAATTAAGTTTATTAGAGTACATCTTATTTACACAGATATGTGTATATGCATGTATTGAATAAAAACCGTTCAAACATTTCAGTAAGTTGCTCTCTTTTTTCAATTATTGTCGATATAAAGTAGAGTTAGCAACACTAAAATCTTTACAGACATCCGTTTTCGTCTTCTGTTTTTGATCAACAGCCTTAAGAAGCTCCACCTTCATTTTAAACAAAATAGCAGTTTGCTTTACCCCTGAGCTCTTTGCTATTATGTTTGCAAAAAAAAATTCTTCTAAAATAGAAAAAATAATGCGAACCCAACTTACTGAATTTGTGGTGACCTGTAGCCACCCCTTACATTAATGCCTTCCTGTCTATCCGAAAACTCAGATAGATTGTTGGCGGACTTAAATGATCGAAAGACATTATTCCAATTCAAACTGATTTATTGATTCTTATCAGATATTATGAATAGACACAACACAATACTAATTAAGATAAATAAACGAGAGTAGAGTGCAGAGGTGAGATATCAATACAAGCGGATAATTATACAGAATTTCAACGGAATCTAGGACAGCTTAAACGCGCTCAATTACAACTACACCTCACACTAATAATCTGATTTACTTAATCAAAGTCACTAACCTTATATTTTACTGCTGCGGTTCCTTCGTGACGAACTTCAGGCACTCAAATTAGCTGGATGAATTGATGCTCCGTAATAGTGAATTTCAGTACTTTTAATCCGCTTCTTTTCACGCACATCAAAACGTATCAAGCTCGCTTAACTTGTCAACAACTACGTGTCGACTTCTCGATCTCTTCACATTTCTTTAATTCACTTGACTTCTCACTTCCTCCTACTTACCTCCTTCAACTCGCGAAAATCGAATTTATATAATCTTCCTTATTTACATAAATCACGTTTGGCTCTCGATGAAGGTTGGTTGAAATAAATAATTTGAATTAAAGATAAAAAAAAAGAAGATGTTAGTGAAAAACCCTATAGATCCGTCACAAATTTTACTCACACTGCGAAGTACTCGTCACCGAATTTCAAAGCCAACTGTTGAGAGATGAGATGTCTTTGTGTAATGTTTGTAGGGATGGTGGGTGAAAGTAGCTTAGATAAATAAAACGTGCTCGTGTCACAGGCTATTCCGAGGGTAGTTAGTCTTCTTTCTACGAAATATGTGAAACGACATCTCTTTTATTTCACACTCATCTTAAATCTTAACTGTGCGGTGGGTGTTTTCCGTATTTTGTTCATTCCCGGAAGGGAAATCTTTTCACGTTAAGCAATTTTCGTTTCGTGTTAATGCATGGAAAATACATAGTAGTTTGTCGGGATCGTTGTCTTATTTGTTTAACCGATGTTTCGTTAAGCGTTTTCGCGTTAAACGTATTTTACAATATTAAGGTTTTAATTTAATGTGTTTTCCTTTCTGTAAGATAACTTCATATTATCAAAGGACTATTTTGTACTTCGATTGACATTGTACTTTACTTAAGACGATTCGCGACCACACAAAAAATGAATATATATATATTAAATAAAAAAATGTAACTACATTGTGAGAATAATATATGAAATACTGCATATTATGAATTTTTCCCATTATGTTCCATGTTTATACATGAACTGTGTTTTGTGTGCAATTTTTATTACACGCTCAAATAAAAACGATGAAAAATATTGTTGCAAAAAATTGAAACATTTTTTCTCTTCTTTCCGAAGGGATAAATGTGGCCAAAAAGATCACTTTAAATCAAAAGAATTTTTTTTTCAATTCTGTTGTGAAAAAAAAATGACCTTAGTTGTAAAATAGCTCCAGGACGTTAAATTTGGTGACGAAAGTAGATCATCTAGGAAAATCTAGAAGGGTCTAGGACAGGGGTCAGAAACCTATGACACTCGTGCCATACGTGGCACGCGGTGCAATTCTCAGTGGCACTCTGCACTGCTGTATAAATTTGTCAATTTTTGAGTGGATGGAAGTTGATAAATTTGTAATGGACCTTTTTCGACATACATCTTAAAAATTATAGATATTTACGGAATTATACGAAAACCCTGAAAGATAAATTTACAGCTATTTTGTAATTTATTGAATGTTATTGCTGAAGAGATTTAATTGTTTGAAGAGAAAAAATTGAAAATACTCTCTTGCTTCTACATATCTAAGTAAAAACATCTTTCAACATATGAAAAATTTTCGAGTCCACAAAGAAATTGCGTAACAGCGGAGTGCTCAGAATCTTGTGTAATTGAAAGTCACAAATTATACCCCAGATTTTGCGATACCAAAGTAGAGAGTTGCATTCACAAGTTCCGCATTAAAATTTTGATTTATCTTTTTGAAACTATAACGAAGGGAAGTACTTTTATTTTACGTTGTCTATTTCTTTTATTTTAGTTAGTATAATTAAAAATACAGAATATATGAACAATTTAATTATTTTTATTTTTAATTACAATTTATTACATTTTAATTTTTAACGAAATAGTTATATTTTTTGTTGTTTATTTTTATTTTAAGAAACATCTTTATAAATAGTGCAAAATTAATATAGAATAAATCTGTAAATATCTGTATTATTGACCTCTATTCTCTATATCTGCATATATTATCGCGGGAACCGAATTGTTTCAAAAATGTCCTACTGTGTGGCACGCTGAATCCTATTGGTAGAATGGTTTGGCACACCACAGCTAAAAGGTTGCCGACCCCTGGTCTATGTATTTGAGGAGAAAAACTTTAGATAGTCCTAGAAGTTACTTTCCAGCCTATAGACAGATGGTGCAGGAAAGCAGCATTGCAGTCAAAGCTTAACAGTGACTGTCAGTTCCTTGGCCTCGTACGATTTTTTGACGATGGATTTTTATTGCTGCGAGAAATCTGAATGAGTGCTATTGTGGATTTTATGTGCATTGTTTTATGTTAAAAGTAAACATATTATATTTAATAGGGAGTTAAAAATATTTACGATTTCCGTCGAGTGAGTGCTTACTAAGGTCACACTCTAAAACAGCATGAAGGCTATTGGTAACAGACCCCGTCATTTTGAACCACTGTAAAGTAACGAGGACGACACCTGAGCTGACTACCTCCTCTCCAAACTATCACACCAAGCGGACGGGAAAACAGTGAACCTCTTAAGATTTGACATGCAGCAGCTTGGAAGGTTTTCTGAAGCACTAGCCTCGAACTCATGACACACCGGCTACGAGTCCGTAACCCTGACCACTAGACTACCAAGGCCAAACGATTTACGTTAAAAGAGTTATTTTTATGAATCTTTCTTCATATGAAAGCTGATAAACCATATAACAATACAAATTTTACTTGACTTGTTAGGAGATACGGAACGTGGTCGTGTGTCGAAACTATACGCTCTAGAGGAGACTTTTTTTTTACAAAAAATATGCTACCCATTGTCAAAGGTCTTTTTAGGAAAAAAAATATAGATAATTTTAAAGAAACGAAAAGAATTACAATATAGATCTGCGCATGCGTTCCTTATACGCCTAAGTATTTCATAGCTTTTTCCCATAAAATAATTCATAAACATACAAACTTCGTATTCAAACCATTTCTCAAAAAGTTACTTTGGGTTATAACTTAAGGTATCCAACTACCCTAAAATTGTGAATTTTGGCATAAATTTACAATTTTTTTTTATGATTTTACTATATAGGCCATCTTATTATATTTATAAAAATACGAAGTTTATTATTTTCCGTTCACTAGAACAAAAACTACAAGTGGTTTAGTAAAAGCAGATGCCATTACTTTAAGCAAGATTTACTTTAAAACACGCGTTTTACTCGATTTTTTTTTTTTTTTTTTTTTGAAAATGCTTAAACGGGACCAGCGATTGTTAAAAAATTTTGAAAATAATAAACTCATATTTTTTGTATATGCTCTGTATAATCGTAGAAGTGTTTTAACCTTCAGAGTTATCATTCACGGCTTAATTACAAAATTTAGTCCCTTATGTCTAAAAAAAACAAAAATATCCCCATATCTCTATTTTTTTAAAAAAAAATTGTCGCAAGTAGTCGGATACCTTAAGAATTTTTGATATTTAGTTACTGAAATCCAATATGGATTGAGTCCTCTCGTAAAATAGCGCATTTTTTACTCATAATTCATTCAAGCATTTTCAGATACGTGCATTTTGAAATCTAATCCCGCCGTGATATTTACCCTATTTCAAAGGATCACACTAAAGGCAAGAAAAATCTTACTCCACGGATAAATCCTCTTTTAAAAATATTCATGAAATATTCATACACGAGTGTTATGTGTTGTACCGCTGTGGATATTCAAATTATCCCTTTTCAATTTATTGGACCCTATTATGAATAAAATATCAACTTACACAAATATGTCTTAGATTGGAGACACCTCATAAGAAATTTCCCGTTAAATATGCAAACAAATTATTTGTGGACTTGTTGTCATCATTTGAATTTTTAATATCTTCGATTTTTTTAGAAAGGGGATACAGGTTGCTACCTTGATTTAAGTACCGATGATAAAAGCAATTTAATTTCTATTGATATGTCAGACTTCATATCTTATTCATGAATTTGAAATGCACGTGTCAAGGAGAAAGGAATTCAATGTATCTCGTAATATATCCTGTAAATTTTAATGGTTTTAATGATGATCCATTTTTGTTCTTTATCATGCATCAAGCGAAAAGAAAACTTATTCTGTGCAATTCAATAAAATTGGAAAAACTGAGTAATCATAGGTAGTTGAAATTAACTAAGTTCCCTCGTTTATAAGATTTAAGGTATCCGACTACTCTAAAATTGCGAATTTTGACAAAAATTGACTAATTTTTTTATGATTTTATTTTATAGGCCATCTTATTTGCCTTATAAAAATACTAAGTTTTTTATTTTCTGTTCACTAGAACAAAAACTACAAGTGTTTTAGAAAAAGCAGATGCCATTACTTTAAGCAAGATGTCGTACTTTAAAACGTGTTTTACTCGAAATGTGTTTTTTTTTAAATGCTCAAATGGGGCCAGCGATTGCTCGAAATTTTTGAAAATAACTAACTTAAATTTTTTGTATAAGTTTAACCTTCAGATGTATCAATCAGTGTTTTATTACAAAATTTACAGTCCCTAATGTGAATATAATTACTGCTTTTTTAAGCAATTTCATGTAATAACTAAGATAAAGTGTTCTAGTTTTTGTAAAAATTAAAATACCTCTTATCCTAAAGGTCATTTTAAAAATAAATAGCATAGCAACACAGCAAAATTGAAAATTTTAAAATTTGTTCACAAACTTTTGGTACAGAATGGCCACCGTTTATGTTATTTTTCGTAAAATTTTACCCATTTTAGTAATAATTTCTTTTTCTCTTCTTAACTTTAGCATATTTTTCTTAAAATGTACTAAACAACTCTAAAAACCACAGAAAAATTCCCATATCCCTATTTTTTTTTTAAAAAAAGCAAAAGTTGTCGCACAAGTAGTCCGATACCTTAAAAACAGTTATTTTTATTTCTGAAGTCTACAAGAATGGTTATTTAATATTTTTGTTATTTAAGAAATGTTTGGGGAATGTTCACAAAAAAAAAATAATGAAACATGAAATTTTATTTTATGAAATTTTTCTATACTTTGAACAAATTTTTAAATATCTAATCATTGTTAATAATATTCTTTTTCAGTTGTTTCATAATGTTTGGTTGCGTATGTTAAGCCCAACTAATGCTCCCTGCATTAAATAATTAACAATAGAAGTGTTGCATGCGAATATTTATTAATTTTAGTAATTAACAAACATTATTGGTGTCCCTTTTTTATTAAAAATTAAGCAGTAGTTCCGAATGAAATTCGCTGCAAAAATTGCACGTAAGCATAGTGATGTGATTGTTGCATTTGTGAATATTATCAAAATCTCTTGCCTTAGATTTTAACTGCAACGATTGCGTAATTACGTGTGCCTGAGGGTTAAGCCCTAGTACCCACTCATCAAAATTATTAAGAAAATTGAGAAACATTATTTAAAATTACAGAAATTTCAGGAGATATATAAATTAAATGCGAAATTTTGTTTTGGGAATGATTTTTATATACGTGTTTTCAAATTAAACGCTGCAACATAACAATAATTCATTGTATCTAAAGTTGGACTGATCAGCTCACATTGGACTGATTTTATTTCACTTTATTTTTGTATTAAATGTCACACAATGATAACTCAAGAGACTACTGCTACAAACCTCGTAATTTATTAGATCGTTCGTAATATAAGAAAGTTACCTGAACTGATACTTCCTCATCTTATCATCCCCATCACGCCAAGTAAGGATTTGAAGTACGAATCCTGTATCACGAATGATGATCGTTGGAGCAATCAGGACTGTTAGCTCTTGACTCGATAAGCTCAAAATTGGTGACAAAGTTCGTGATCTATAGGTTTGGGTTGCAACTGATTTGATTTCAATTTGCGTCCCACTGTGAAAGAATACGAGGGCTTTGGACCTTGAAGTTGTGAACCACGTTCAAGTAACGAAGCACCCCCTTTCTCTTTTCCAAGCTTCCACATCTCGTCAACGGGAGGATTTTGAACCTCTCAATAGTTTTAACGTATATCTAACCTTCTATACCAATGATTCCCAAAATGGTCTATATAGATCCCCAGGGACTAGTCTATATCTGGTCCTGGGGACCAGGGTCTATGACGACCTATAAGGGCTCCACGATAACAAGAAAACAATTTGGGGGTTCCATGAGGTGTAAATGGGTGTCTACGACAGTTGTTCTCCTTAAACCAGATCGTTATTTTAATTTTAAACGAAAATTTAACCAAATGGAAACCAGATTTTAATTACCACAGAAGACAATGAATTCCTATGGTCATATTGAAAAAAAAATGTCATATTACAAGAGGAACTGGTCGGATTAGGAAGTAACGAGATCTTAAAGTAAAGTTTAGAAACGTATGTCAGCAATGTTGGCTTTAAAGAGACATGCCTGTTACTTATCTCGAATTATAGAGTATTGGAGAAAGTTTTTAATCGCTTTTTTCTTAGTGAGAAGGAGTTTCCCCGCGGTTGCCGGCTGGACACTACTAACCGTGGAAATTTAGGGTTAAACCTGACAACTGTTGAAAATTTGTTTTGAAGCACCAGATTCATCCCTATCATTATAAACATTTGTATTTTAATCAGTTATTTTATGTATCATTTAAATTTTAAATTAATTAATATGTGTTTCTTAAATTTTACTATTTCCCAACTTCACTGCAGTTAGAAATTTTAATCTTTTAAAGTAAGTAGCTCTGTACCAGCTGTCATAAACACATTTAAGCTAATAAATTTGCAAAAATTCAATATTACGCAAGCAGTGGTCTTCCCCAAATCGATAAACATGGCAAGGGGTCTATGAGACATAAAAGTTTGGGAACCTCTGTTCTATACGTTATGTCTTCAGTGGCACAAGGTTTTGAACCGCTCTGGGTCGCAATAAATGACAGATTAGACTTTGGGATATTCTGATTTTGTACAGTTAAATGTAGGCAATAATTCTACAATGTTGTGTCGTCTAGTGTCCATTTAATATCTGTCATAGAACTTAATTATTAGTTGATTGAACTTTCTGTTGGAATTGTCGATAGTCATTTACTTAAAGGAGTATTTCTTATGAAAGGTCATCGAAGAGATTTTAGTTTCGTATCTCAGTAAACTATTTTATCAAATCTGTTCGAATTGGAAAATTTTTAATAACATGTAATTAATGATATTCCTCATTAAATTCCTCATTTTCATTGGCAAGAAGGACCTTAATCTTTTTCTTTTTAAATCTTTAATGATGGACGAACCTCCCCTGGGTATAATTATTATTATTATTTTGTGGAAGTAAATAACTTAAGGAATGGGAACTCTGTAATCTATAATGGAGTTTTACTGTTTTTCCCTTGATTTTTTATAGTTATTTTCAAATAATTTTTCCCGTGTCCATATTCTTTCTTTTAGAATGATACATGGATAATATTTAACAGCTCATAAAAGATTATGTTCATTCCATCATAAAGAACAAACAAGCAAACGCTAAGTTCAAGCGAAAATATAAAATTAATCATACACAAAGATGCTCACGTTTAACAACGTCGAGTACCTAGAATACGAGTTGAGTTGTTTACGTTTCCGCCGTTAAACAGACTGTTTTCTCATTCCGTACCAAGCAGGATAATATTTCAGAAATAATTCTAACCTATCGCCCATTGTCAATAAATCCTGAAACTCTACAACTAACACACTCTCCCCTCCCCTAAAGCTCATCTCAAGCACCGTCGTCCGATGAGGGCGCCGTGTAATCGGTTGTTCCTACACAATGCAATCTTCCCTCGTTCAAGGGCTGATATACATCCCCTACAATCGACTCGCTGCACTATCCTATCGCACCACTCGAACCGTTATTTTATGGCCATTCAATGAATAGATCCCTCACACCCTGTTGTTTTTCGATGATAATGTTACATAGGAGATGCTGGTCGTTGTAAACACCCAAGAGAGCAATGAAAATAGATCGTAGTTTGGAGAATTGGGAACATTTTCCCCATTTTCACGCTAGGGTGGCCCAATATACACATTGCTCTTGGAATTTGGAATGTTTTGCTTTATGGATGTACCGTAAAAGGCCTCTTCGCGTAGTATCTTTCCAATAATGCATGATAAAATGCTCATTATATTGAAAGTTTGCATTGTATTTTAGCTGATATAATACACAACGGGACACATCCAATAATAATTGGAAATTTTGTTAGAATGTTTTATTTCTTAAAGCGAGAAAAATATGATATGTTGGGTAGTATTAGATTTTTTTTTGTTATTGATACTGACAGGTACTATAAAGATTAGTAAATCTTTTTAAAACTAATATTTATTTTTTGAAGAAAACCATCTATCATGTAAAAAATAAAATAAGCTTATTTTCTTTTAAAACTGGATTAGGGACACGGGTTGGAAGTATTACAAATTTTGTAATAATATCGTATATTTTCGAGCATAAGCCGATTTGTATGTTAGCCGATATAGTGCATTTTTTCTTCACAAGAATTTACCCAAAATTCAAAACTTGTTTATAGAGTAAATTGAAAAAAAAAATTCCTGAAATTTTCAAACATGACGCTATAAGGGCGAAAGTATTAAGCGGGTGGAATGTTTTTCCAATCAAATTTCTATAAAGTAAAACGCCAGACGTCAGCGACAATAATTTCTGGTAGCCCTATCTAAAGAGCAAACACATTTCCATTCATTTGTTATCTTGTTCACTATCTGAGCAAGTTTTTGTTACTACGCCTTTTTTTTTATTTGGAAAATGAGCAAGAAGAGAAAATCGTATACGGCACGTAATCCTCGACCAATGTTTCATGCCTTGGAGGAAGAACACGCTTCATGACGATCATATGCATTCAGATATCCCAGTGAGTGAATGTGAAATTTACAAACTATTTAGAAACTCGGTTTCAGACACTAACTTTGAAGGATTTATGTTACTTTTTTTTTTTAAACTTTAGAATGAAGGTTCAATTCAAAATACCAAAAAAAAAATTTTAAAAAATTAAGTCGCTTTCGCTTGGCAATCGTAAAATATTTATAAAGAACCGTTTTTCTTGAACTATGTTTTCCCCAAGATTTTAGCGGATTCCTCTTTCAACTTTTAAAAGTTACAAAAATTCTCGGTTTATACACGGAAGTATACGGTAAATTATCAGAAATACGTCAGAATTCCGAACTCTTTCTGTTCGTGGTTTGAAGGTTTTCGAAAAATAAAACGGTTAAAAGAAAATTTGAAGTTGTTTCTTTTTTCGATGTTTTCATGCGGTTGACAAAGAATAATTAAGTACAATTTCAACGTCTAATGACATCTTATTACGTAATGTTTGCGGTTTCTTAGTTTTAATTAATATTTTTACCAGACTTCATTAGCGTGACTTGAATTTTTTATTCAGTTCTCAGGTAAAAACTCTCTCTCTCTCTCTCAATAGTTATATTTTTCGTGTCAAATTCGATTTGACATTTACAAATCTATTTCATTTTACAGCAAAACATCACGTGTATTCATGGTAATAGCTTCGGTTAGTTTTCGGACTTGAACTACTTAGAAAAACAGCTCTCCTTTCAGCGCTCCATTCATTGTAAAAACATATTTACGTGCTGCAATGGAATATAAAGTGTTGATTTGTTTGAGTCGTCATATGATAGGAATATCCAAAGTAGTTAATCCATTAGATTGGCTGTAATTTTGACATAAAGTGCATGTTTTGCTGAAACAAGAATATAATTTCGTAAATTCAGAAACTATGGAAAAAACTTTAAAAACCTTTAATATGGGATTAAGAAAATTAATCAAGCTGGTGGAATTATGTTATTTACAAAAAATTACATATCTCAATTATCAATAGTAAATATAAATGTAATTTCAAAAAATGAAAAGGGGGTATTAGCGTACTATCGCAACCATGCCAACTTTCAAGAAAACTCGCCAAATTGGCAACCGTGTGCTTCGTTTCATACTCTCCTCTTACCGCCATTCTAAGCCTAACCGTTCGTTGATTTGGTAAGCTGAAATACTAAAAGACGGATCTGGAATTTACTGAATTCTTAAATGATGAAATAAAAATAATTGGGATGAATAATTAAAATTAGTTATTCTTTTTCTTCTTCTATTCTTTTTTATTCCTTCGACTACGCACTCTTATCTTTCTATCAGTGTATTCCGTTTTTAAAATTCGTGAGGTATTTATCAGTCACCAAGAGGGTTGCGATAGCGCATAAGCACCGAAAAGAGAAATAGGTATAAGAAGGAAATTCTCAGTTTTGGCGAGGATCGTCCAGAAAATAAAGACTGTTTAGTCGTACAAAATGGAAAACACAATATTTATTTGAAAAAATAATTATATCTTACATACTTGAAATTTCCTCCATCTCTCTACCTAATCCTTTTCCACATTACTCGTTTGTCGTATTTGCTCGCGAGCTTCAGAATTCCCATGTTAAACTCTTCTGCCGCCAGTGAATTAGGTAGTCACTGCATTTTCTAACTTTTCATCACTTTTACAAACAGTTAACCGACCAGAAACTTACCATCTGTCCCCAGAAAACTCATTTTCCCCTCAACTTAGGGAAATGGTAATTGCGAAGAGAAGATCCTGACTATAGGTCCTTTATTTGAACGTAATGAGCTGGCGGCAGAACTGTACGAGATGGAAAATTATGAAGCTTAAGAATAGATACGACGAGAGTTTAAATGAAGGTGATCATTATGTAGAAAGGTGAAGGAATCTTCAGGTATGTAACACAGAATTAAGTACTTTCTCGAATAAATATTGCGTTTTTTATTTTTTGTGACAAACTGGTCTTTACTTTCTGGATGGCCCACGTACATGATTTAACTCTGTAGGGTCGGACGAGATTTCTAAAATTAACTAATCCTAATACAAAAGTTAGACTTTAACCTTTTACACGCCAATGTTTCAATATTAGAACATCAATTTTGAAATTTTCTGAAAAATTCAATTTTATTCATATTGTTCCGTAAAAATTATTTTGAAAACAAAAATATGGATTATTTTTTTGAAATTGAAGTACTGTTGCTAAAGTAAATAGTCTCTCTGAGAAAAATTCTAAATTATGCATTTTTTTCTACTTTTGATCGAGCAAAATTCAAAATTTCATATAAAATTCAAAATTTTAAAAATATTTTTATTATTTGGTAAAAGTAATTAAAAATGATTATTTTATAACTATAGACTGCAAGATATCACAAAAAATACCGTTATTTTTTTTACTATAAGTTTTGAAATTTCAATGTTCCAAAAATGGAACATAGGCGTGTAAAGGATTCTTTTTCACACAATGCAGTTATTATGTTTACAGTTCACAGAAGAGTGGGAAAAGATTTCTGAAAGCTAAAAACTTATAGTATGTGTCGGAAGAAAATATTTATGACTTGACTTTCGTTTCGGCTCCCTCTCTCAACCCCCCTTTCAACAGCTTCTGGACAATCTCAAGTGAATTTCTCAGCTGCAGCAAAACTACCACTTGCGTTTGTTGATAGTTAGATGTAGCGTATGTCTTATTTGGAGAGGAACGTCACGTAATATGGTCTTATATTAATTTTGTGTTTTGTCAGTTAGTGAATATCCATTACGCTGATAAGATGTCGCATTCAAAGCCAATCCAGACTGTAGAAGAGGCTTTGTAATATTTTTATACACAATCAGGTGATGAAGAACCTATTGATATTTGTCAGTTTTCCCTAGAAGAAAGTGGATGTTTGACTGACTGTCAAGGAAGATATCGATGAAGATACTTTTCAGTCTGTTCTACCAGTAGATGTTTGTGGCAAAATCGAAATTTCTGCAAGCATAGATGATGATGAAATACCTCATGTATGTCAGAAAAGAACAACGAAAAAATACCTCGACTGCGAAAAAAGATTGCTTGAGAAATGTTTTCCTAGCTATACATGGACAATAAAAATAGTTTAGGACATAAAAGAACACATATAAGAAAAAACAATAATATATTTTGTCTTTATTTCTCATTTTAAAGAATTTTGGTAAATCTGTATTTTTCTATTTTTTTTTCTTTACTTCATTATACTATTAGCTTTGAGAATTTTGATATGAAGGTTATTTGTTTATTTAATTCTCCTATTGATGTTTTCCTTTATTGTTTCTAATAAGTGACTGTAATTTTCTGAAATATCTTTTTGTTAATAAGTAATATTTTCAAATTAATCTGTTTTATTTTGGAATTATATTTAAAAGTTGACTTCAAATGTGGCGCCAACAGGGGACACCCATCGGGGAACCTGCCCCCCCCCCCATCGGGGTACATTTAAAAAACTCTGCAGGGGAAAAAATTATAGATTTTTCTCGTTCACACGCAAATTTTTAGTTCTTTTCCCCCATTTAGTTTTTAGATTTTTAAGGCCCATTTCAATTGTTTGTCGGGTATTATGCCCCTCTCCCCCTACAACGAGGGGGGGTGAATGATGAAACCCCGTTGGGAAATGTTTAATGACACCTCTGGTTTTAGATTTCTTCTTAAAAATGTATATAATAACTGGTTTTTGAATTAAAATGTCATTGGTCGTACTCTTAAAAAACATGTGAAAAAACTAAATGGTACCCGCCAATGTTCTATTTTCGGAACATGCTAAAAATCTTTAAAAAAATTTTCTTTTTCAATTTTTTTTTCTTTTATAGATCTTATGTTTCAATTTTAATTTGATTTTTATAAAAATTTAGTTTATGTTACTTTTCAATCATAGTGCGGCGTTTAAAAGGTTAATATAATACCGAGATATTCATAATTTCCACCACAGTTTTGAAGCACTATAGTAAAGAAATACTAGGTCTAATGCAACAAAAAAGAACATTTGAAGGAAAACAGAAAAATTCAAGTGTGTGTTTTATTTACACAAACTTTGGGACGATTTCTGTTCGTGCCCTTTCACTAATCCTCTTGGGGAAATACTTCTTTAACTGTTTGAGTTTAAAACCGCCTTCCGTAGAGAGAACTTGATTTTATGCCTATTTGAGTGCTATTTAAATCCTATCAAAGTGAGCGTTATAGTTAGTCATTACACTGTTACAAAAATGAGAGTAAAGAAGTGACTTTTGGAAGCCTTGGTGAAAGGGAGAAGAAGACTGGAATATAGTTGATACAACAGAGATCTGACGAGTGTTCTTCCATCGGATCACACCCAGTTAAGGGTTTAATTATTTAATTGCCTTAGGAGTATAAGATAGCCAGTTAATTTGATTGCTTTCTCTTTTTATGATTCCTAGTAAATTGATTGGACCAAATAAAATTTAGCTATTTTCCTAACAATGTCTGTTTTTTCGAAGTCCTAAACTTCAACTGCGAACTTAGGTTCGCTACAGCTTTACAGGTGTTGGCGCTGCGATTGCCACCCTCACCACACACCCACAGTAGTACGCTCTCTTGCAAAGGAAACACTGCACAAAGCAGTCGCATTAATAACAGGTGTTCTATATGTGAACCCTTAGCCAAACGGCATACATCAATGCAATAGTCCAGTTCCTGCCACTCTACTCAACGTTATTGACAGCTCGTGTTACCTTTTTATGCAGTTCTGCTACATAACGCGGCAAAGGGGGTGCAAAACTTGGATCTTATGTAAAGGACCAAGTTTTTTGTTAGTAAGAAAACGATAAAACGTGCAGTTATTAACATTGATAGCACCATGTTGAGCAGGAACTGGACTGTCTCATTGATGTACTCCGAGTATAACCAAGCTTTCACACATAGAATACCTATAAAGTAAGTACAGTAGAACGTCGTTTATCTGAATCAATTGGGACCGGACATTGTTCGGATACGCGATTGTTCGGATAACCGAAAACAGAATGCGATCCATGCAGTATATGATACTGGACACTATACAAATGTTGAGAACCATCACATGCGGGAAACATGCTTGAAGAAAAAACAAAATAAGTACAAAATGTCTCAAATTTACCTTGATTGGGAAAAATAATCACTTATTTTTCGCTGTACCATTGTACACCGTTTTTTCGCAAGGTTTCTGATTCTCTTGAGCAGCAGTAATTGAGTAGGACAACAGTCTAATTGTTGTTAGTACCACTCCATAGCTGTCTCTAACGCAGGAAACGCGCAGCATTGGATGAACTCTTGCTACTTCCATTGTTGTTGTCCTCGTCTTCATCCGTTTCATCGTCGACAGGGTCGGATTCTTCTTGCACGGAAATCACAATCTCGTCATCATTTGGCATTAGAAATCCACAGTCTTCTGCATCGCATGCCATCCTGGCTTCTACATCAACAAAACTCAACCAAGGAATGCGTATACACCCCCTTACTTGGAAACAAACTGACCTAATATTCCGCGCAGATGTTTACCAAATTACACAGCTGAAATTCCCCAAATATCCCTCCCCTTGGGTTTTCCCGTCACTTTTGGCCTCATACGAAACAACTGTTGAGCACTGTTCGAATACGTATCCGGACTTTGGTTCGGATATTTGACGCTCCGGATAATAAACGTTCGGATAAACTACGTTCTTCTGTAAATAAAACTTGAATTGTTTCTGTTTTCTTTCAAATGTTCTTTTTTGCTGCTTTAGTCTTAGTTTTTCTTTCTATAGTGCTTCGAAACTCTGGAGGGAATTATGTGTTAATATTCCTGTATAAACATCAAATTCATGCATCTAAGAACTGGATATTTCTTTTATGTTTCAACAAAATATGTTTGCGATTCTCGACTTGAGATTAATGATAAAAGTATGTCTCTACATGAAGAAAACAAAAGACAATTATAAATAGAGAAATGCAAGTTGAAGCTACAATTAATCAATGTCTAAATCGAAATCCGTAGTATCTTATATTTTCTTCTCGGCGTTAACTGATATGTATATAAATGAATAGCGATATCTTCTACGAATGTCCTATGCTAAGGTCAATGGTAAAACGAAGAATATTAGGACCTCTAGATTTTGGGCCCCAAGCCGGATCTTACAAAGGACTGCAAAACTATAACATCAAGCTTTGTCCCCCCCCCTAGAATACCACCCTCCTTTGCGATGAGAATTTGAAGTTATATTGTAAAACTCTCGACAATTCGAACACTCACTATCATGTACAGTCCTGTATCAAACAGGTGGGAGTTTACAAGTTTTGCATTGTATTGTCTCTTCGTGTCTCCTCTGTAATGTAGCCCCTTTGTTTACCATCTGTCTGCCATCTCTTCTTTATGTTTTCCGGTTTCTCAAGCAAAAAGACACTATTATTGCTTTCCTTCTTCAAGTGGACAATAGACCAACCGCACCTGTTGTTAGCCTTCCGTATCTTTCGTTTAACACGTGGCCTTGCAACACCTGTGTTTAGAAAGGATGGTCCACTATTGTGAAGAAGAGATGTGCGCTTAAAATTGTGTATGCATGTATTGAATGTATTCTTTTAATACAGGGCTTTTAACTTCTGTATAATATTTATATTGCATAATATGTACTTTTTAAAAATACTTTAAAATGATTTTATACATATGTAATAATTATTTTTTTATTATTATTACATAGTTTCAAGTTTAAATGTGTTAGAAAAAATTTTCTTTTCGTGTATTTTTTGGGAGTTTTTTTCTACCCTCTTGATAATTCGAACTCTTGATAATTCGAAGTTTTTCACTGGACTCTTCAACTTCAAATTATCGAGAGTCGACTGTATTTGTGTAAACTTTTGGAATTTGAGGATGGTCACTTCTATAGGAAGAAATGAATTACTGAAAATAATCAATATCCATGAAATAGAAATAAATTATTGAAGATGGCGATTAAAAATAAGAACGAATTTCACAATATTTTTTGGCATGGTGTGAAAGTTTGGCGAGAGGGCAGCTGTGGTATCGTCTTCTTCAAGTGATTGTAGTTTAAAATTACTACGAAATCAGTTCTCAATAATCGTCGCGTTACTTCCACGTGCGACATTAATGCACAATCAATCCAAGCAACTGCAATTTATTACCGAAAACTTCCTCTACGCATAGTACTTTTAGATAAATAGGAGTATTATGCTTGTTTCTTTTATAAAAAAAAAATACTCATCACGTGAAACAAGGGTGGGATCACTTTGCGCAATTGTTAATATTTGTTCGATTTTTTTTTTTTTTAAAGGAACACAAAGATGTCATCGCAAGAAGATATTCCAGTTTAGACTGCTTCCATCCGCCTATTTTCTCATTATTTTTTAGAATCCTTGACACTTCTGTCTCGCAATCGAATACCTGAGAAACTTGAAATACGGTGGGGGAGGGATGCAGGAAGAATCATCCGACTCTGATTGGGAAACGAACATCAAAATAAATCAGAAAGAAAAGTAGGATTCGGTGTTGACCTGCTTTCGTATAAATGAGAGTGTATTATGTTAAAGGAAATATTTATGACTCTTTGATCGGATTAAGAGATTTTCAACTTCGGTAAAGTAGTAGGAAAGATAATATATAAAACCTTATACTGAGTAAAAATGAAATAAAATGTTTCCTATTTACTTCATTGGTTATTTTAAAGTTTACCATTAAAATAAGTACAGAGATTCTCTTCTACTAACAAGCAAATTTCGTTCTTGAAGATAAGATTGTAAATAATTGGACTGTAGAGCGGTAGAAGTTAAAGGTTTACACACTAAAAAATATTCGGGGTTGGGTTCAATGAAGTCTTCATATAAATGTAACAATTATCTATTAACTTCAGTTACATTACTTAAAGACAACACATATCTTTAACAAAAAAAGTAATGAGCAAAGAATATGAACCGTTTTTCATAGTCACCTTTTCTGTCTCCTCACCTGGCCTTCACTGAAGATGGGTGGTCACTAGAGGATACTTCTACTCTCTCTGGTTGTGATAGTCAGTTACAATTATAACAGAAACAGTTACAAAATAACAACAACTTGTATTAAAATACACATAATACAAGAATTATTAATGAATTTATTTTTTAAATTTTAATCATTCTATTAATAAATGCATTTATATCAACGCCTTTTATTAATGTTTAATATTTTTAAACCCAGTGGCTGAGTGGTAGTGGGTAGTCAAGGGCTCAAATCCTGGGCTGGGAAAGGTGGACTCAGCCTTTCAGTAGGTCGATAAATGAGTACAAGGCTTGCTTGGGAGCTAAGCACTGGGGTTTCGCGTCAGACTAACCACCTGATTGGAACATCTGCTCATGCACCTCAGCATCCAAGGTCACGTTTATTGAGATGGGCGCAGTAGGCCTTGGCCCTCATGGGCTATTGCGCCACTGAGTTTAGTTTAGTTTTAATATTTTAAGTTAGAAAATTTTCTTTTTATTCAAGTTCTATTATAACTTCTTCAAACATATTTTCATTTGAGAGTTACAATTGATTATTGATGAATGCGAAAAGTCCAGCAGTTTAGTTATGTGTTCGTGTCCTGATTGGACAGAAACCTCTTAAGGAAAAAAATAGCAATTCCTGCACACATTACGTTCATTTGAACCTCGAAAATTCTCCTAAATTATTTTGGAGAATAAGGTTCCTCACACACATATCTCAAGCGCCACTCTCATTCATGACCGAAATTCAAGATTATGAAATCTATCCCTAATTAATCCCTTCCAACCTTTGACTGATGTCAGTTTCAACTAACCAATTATAAATTCAACGGATAATAATTTTAGGTTTTTCAAAAGTTTCCTTTCACAAAAACTGTTTAAAAGAATTTACATTTAGTGACAAAAAGATACTGATTTCCTGCGGTGAGGCCTTCCCATTCTAACAAATAAGGCGCCTAACACGCACTCTCTCCATAGAGGGAAGACCAGAGGGCATCCTTTGGACATGGATTTCAAGGGCAATATTAATACTTGACGTATCTTCAAAACTCTACCAGGTCTCTTCTGATTGTAAACGTTTTTTTTCCGTTCCCACACACACAACTAGGGTGGTGTTCACCGATTAATAACTGAAATCATATATATATATATATATGGAAGAAATTTATATAAAAAATAGAACATAACAGGAAATACTTAATAAAAAAATGAATATCAAATCTAATGAACTACAAATAAGAACCTAGCGATTCAAAACGCAATTTCGGACTTAGGACAGAATAAGTGGGGTTAAACTAGTTTGAAGGCGCCAACGTTTCCCCCTTTGCAACTCGGTAGGAAAGACCAAAATAAAATAAATATAAATTTAAAGTATAAAAATTCTAAGTATAAAAAATTCAAAGTATAAAAAATCCAAAGTATAAAAAATCTCATAGAAATATGAAGGAACAACCGACTACTATTAAGCAAAAAATTCTCCCAAAATGTTTAAGCAGAAAAATATCAAAAGAATTACCCAATAAAAGAATTCTTCCAAAAAGATTTTTCAAAACTTCTGCTCACAGAGCTTATTCCAGGAGATCCAACAGTCTTGAAACCGATGGAAAGCTTTTATATGTTGCGATAAAAATCTAAATTGCACTTAAACGCATCCTTTATACCAGCTTGTAAGGAAGACGCCAAGAAAGATTACAATCAAATTTAGTAGGCTATAACTTGGTTGGTTGTCACAAATGTAGAAAATTGGTTGGTTGTCAAAATGTAGAAATTTTGTTTGGTTGCCAAAAATGTAGAAATTTTTCATTTTATAAGATTTTTAAGAAGGGTGTGGAAAAAATATAAACTGTGTGAAGAGTGTTAAAACAGAATCTTCACAGCAAAACCACTAATATGCTGACTTTGAGATCCTATTGTTGTATGGTGGTTTTGAAATCAGAAATAGCAAGACGATTAATGTATTTGTGATGAATATATGTTCTTAAGAAGTTAAAAGGATAGTCATGATCTAAGCAGCATTGGAAGAATTTCTTGATATTATTAAATTTATCTATTTTGTTGGTAGTTAAGTTATCATTCCTAAGTAAAAAAATTCAAAACAATATTTCTGTAAATTGATAGATGCAAATTATTGTTCCATACAGGAATTTTAATTACATGGAAACTAAAAGAATCTCTTTTGTCATAAATGTTACAGACTACTCTATTGTCAATAAGATGCAAGTCTAAATCCAGGAATTCAACCATATTAGAGTTAAAATTAGTTTTAAGAAGGTTGAGATTGTCAGGGTAGAACATAATATTTGGTTTGAATTCACTATTTTTACCAAAAATTATTATATCATCTATATAACGATAAAGTAAGAAAAATTCATTAAAAATATGATCAATTCAAATTTATATATATATAATTTCAGTTATAACCAATCAATACAAAATATCTTAAAGCGTGATTTTTAGAGAGTCGTGGAAAAATCCATTCTAAACTGAAGTTTCAAAAGTAAAGAGAAAAAGAGATCACAGCTGTTCAAGAGAATGGATATGAATATCGTTGCAACTATCCACGAATATTATATTCTTAAGCGTAATTGGTACCTAAATTCTAATATGAATTTGCACTGTATATTGCAAGTGCAGCGAACACTATGACAATATTTTTAATAAGATATTAATTTTATTATAAAAATTAACGCGCAAATACGTTTCAATGAATCTTCTAATTAACGCATTTTCCTCGACCATAGCAGGTCTCCGTCACTCAGTGTCTCACGAATTTCAAAGAATCACAAACCACTCTTAAATACAAAACTTTTACCGAAAGAATGTTTTGGCAAAATGATAGGTAATTTGTCATTTAATTTGCCTATTATCCACTTAATATTTATTTATGTTTATGATATTCATATTGCTGTAAGAGGTAGATGCTCAGAAAATACGCTATTATATAATATAACTCATTTATTAAGGGAAAATATGTCACACCACTTTGCTGCTTATTAAACCTTCTATCGGAGACATTTTTATTTGGGTTGTACTCCAAGGAAGAACATGTGGCCCTGTGTCATTCTTGTGATTGGTACTTACGGGAGTAATATTACTTCGCGAAATAAACAGCTGAAGAACAAGACTTCGGAGCTCTAATGAGCTTCAGCAGCTGGCAGACAACCTTGATCGTAGTCATCGGGGCATCTACGTCACGAGCATTCTTTTTAGTAATTCTGATTATAAAAGAATGTTTCGTGACGTTTATGTAAAGAGACTAAAAGTATTATAACTCATTAGCTATAAGGCGTTGCTTATTATAGTCTATAATTGGTCTTTTAAAAAACAATTGACACTGTACAGAGAAAGTTCCATTCAGGGAAGATAAAAAAACAGCTTAATTTTACTTTTATTTTGAAAATTTTCCATTTTTTCACATTAAACGTCTGTGATCGTTAATTGAACATCAAAATTAATTTTATATTTAAAATATCGTAAAATCTGGCGTATAACGCCGCGCACCCCTATACTTTCAAACTACGTGTTTTATAATTTTTAGGTATAGACGCCGTATAACGTGCACCCCCCCCCCTTTTTATGAAGAAACCTTAATTGTATGTGTGCAATGCTCTTGTTTTGTAGTCATTTATTCGAGATATTATCCCCAGCTTTTAAAAAAATAGAGTATACTTTTAGAATTACAATTCTCTTTATAAGTTTGTTAAGGATGTCCATTTCTTCTAAATAAACAATATTCCAATCTATGAAGAATCTACCTTTTAGCGCGTTTTTCACGTAGTGTAAAAAAAGCGCTATTAGGACGCAAATTTCGTCTTCGTCTTCGTTCCATATTTTGTCGTACCTTTTTCTCAGCCAATAATCAACCAATTGACCTCCTCGGGTTTCGGCATTGGGTCGCATTTGTGCCCTAGATAAGCCGAATCATATTTAAATTTAATAATTTTTTTTAAAATTTTTAAATTTTTTTTTAAAAAATTTTTTTAAGTATAGTACACTACTTTCTGTTAGTAAAAAGTTCATTAGTTGCATTATTGTAAAATACAACATGCGAAAAACGCGCTAAAATTACTTGGTCATGCCAATGATTGATATCTTGTTTTTTCTATACTAGTCTCTTTATTTAATTTTTAAAGTTATTTCTATACCCGGCGTATAATGCGCACCTGTAAATTTCTATTTTATTTTTTGTGTTAAAAGTGCGCGTTATACGCTGGATTTTACAGTAATTGAAATTTCTTAGAGATAGATAAAAGAAATCAAATAATAATAAGCATAGTAAAAAAAAATTCTTTTTGTAATTTTTTTTTTTGCTGACTAATACAATACCTCATTTTTAAAAAAGGACGAAATTTTTGCATCACACCATGCCTATTGCATCTTCTTGCATTTATATCATAAAAAAAAATAGTTCAACTCCGAGGAAAAAAAATTACAGTTTTGTGGACTTTAGCCGAAACACCACTGTAGTACTAGAGTTCGTAAAAAGTCAGATGCACTCAAGTCGAAATAAAACAACTAGAAAAGTTCCTTTTTTATTTAACTGTTGTTGCTTTATTCCCCCCCCCCGCAGGGAATTTCTCTGGGATGCGTTTCACTTTGCTTATCATGAGACCGAGAAATTCACATTCCTCTTCGGTATCTTTCTCCATGAGTTCACGCAAAATGATATTACTATGGAACGTTTAACTATGTGTGTGTTATTCAAAATGTCGAATGGAAAATGTGTTTGATTCGATGTTTTGCTTAATAGTGTTAATCACGTGTGGGAATTAAATTGCTATTTCACGTAGACTTCACATTAAAAAGTAAAAAAGATAGAAAGACTCTCTGTCCCCAACTTGAAAATGAACGGGTTACAAAAATGAACATAAGGCTTGCTATGTATTTGAAATTATTCTACATTTGAACAAAATACTTAACGTGTGTGTGTGTGTGTTTGTTTTTTGTTGTGTGTGTGTTTTTGTTTTTGTTTGTGTGTGGTGTGTGTGTGTGTGTGTTGTGTGTGTGTGTGTGTGTGTGTG